>JACEOJ010000085.1:3392608-3454197 GCA_013761285.1 Campoletis sonorensis
CACTTCTTGAGTCGTTGGCTCTTCAGGCTTCGAAGTTGTCACTTCCGAACTCGTGGAATCTTCGGGTTTCGAGGTTGTCGCTTCCGAAGTCGTTGGATCTTCGGGTTTCGAAGTTGTGACTTCCGGAGTCGTGGGCTCATCAGGTTTTGGAGTCGTTATTTCCGGTACCGTCGGGACCGGCTCAGAAGTCTTCGCATGTGGTTTGACAGCAATTGATATTCCCTACGAAAATTAAAGTTATCACTAATAGGAGCTCGTTCTTCGTCGTGTCGGTACGTTTGGCAAGTGTGCGTAATCACATTTGATCAATCTAAATCTAAACAATCTGAATATCTGAATAAAAAGCACATAATCACAAGATTGTTCAACAATCACCAGGAAACTAGATCTAACGATTTACCTTTCTCAGTTTTTCCATAGCAAGACCAAAGCCTTCGTGCGGAATCTACAAAAACCCAAATTCAATAAACCAACTGCAGCTCATTAAAAAAAAACGTAATTTTAGAAAGCATCCAAAGAATATTCCAATAACTATTCACCTCCCCAAGAAAGCCTGCATTCAAATGGAATCCCCCGTTGACCTGAAAATATACGAAGTTATCGATGACAGTTCGACTTTTGTTGGTAAAATTCGATCGTAATTAATTTCGATTACTCACTTCTTTAAAAGGGACGAGTCCATCGTTTGAATTGGAACTAGTGCGTGGTAGCAATGGAAGGGACTGAAAAAAGGCGACGAATTTAATTACTCCAACTCAAATAACCTTTTTCCAATCATATAATTAAATAAGTAATTAGTATACAATCGAAGAGCTTTACCTGAACCAGCGCACAGCCAACGAGGGCGCTGTATATTATGTTGCACAGCATCGTGACTCAAGGTGGGCTCGTTTGCTGATAAATAAAACCCCATGCATGAGACTGAGTGGTTGAGAAAATAGTTTCTCTTCAAGAAATAGCACACCTTGAGTTTCCCTGATTTTTGTGCTTACAGAAATTCAAGTCTCGAATATAATCGGTAGGCCACAGTCGAATTTAAATTTTGTCTTAATCAAATGAATTGATTATCTTAATTAAGTTCTATTGTAATTTTGACAAAATAAAATCAATTAGTTTAATTATTGTTTACGAAACTTCGCCTCAAAGAGTGCAAATCACAATTTATTTTAGATGCACCTCAATAGAATCCACGAAGACGATATCTTTTTTTAAGGATTATATAAACACTTGAAAGAAGCCACTATCACGAGCAAAAATGGTACTTACTTATTAAACACTCGAAATTAATCAACGCAAGGTAACTTAATCCATTGGGTTCGTGAAGATATTTCAGAAGAAATAACTCCAGATATAGAATGAGCGGCTCTTTTATACTCGTGAACTTGTAGCGATCGGGGATAACAGTCGATGTTGGTGTGATACTGCTGTTCATATTATCTCTGTGTAAACGGACTTTTAATTTCATTTCTAATTTCTCGGCAATGTACACCAGGACCTCTTTTTTCGTAACTGCTGTAGAACTTTGCCTTTTGGTCTTCGTGCATTTAAAGTAAGAACGGATTAAAACAGGGGTTTTTCCATCCAGCGAATTTCAATCGATATTTGATCCATTGTCGAAGAAATTAAGTGCTTCGAAGTTACGAAAATAGAGATCATTTAACGAAAGACCGGTTCAGCCGAATCAACTTTGTAATTCACTTTGTAATTCAACTATTTTGCAACCCAATTAGTATTCAATCGGGATAAATAAATAAAAATAATGTAAACAAGATTTGGTTAACAGTCTTGATACCGTTTAGGTCTCTTTTTGGTCAATTTATGGCTTATAACGATATTTTATTTTCTGTTCATGAAATTTTTTGCCTGAGTTTTATTGATGGGACATTTTGTTGGAGACCTGAATATGGTAGTAATTAAAATATTTGTTCGCGAAATGAACGAAAAATATTGAGTCATTTAAACTATATTTAGTCGAATGTATGAGAAAAAAGAACCAAATCTCAGCATTTTTTACAAGATCCGATTTTCAGTGTAGTTTATTACCACGATTTTGAACGGGAACCGCGAAAAGCTTTCATTAGATTTTTGATGAAATTGCTCACGTAATTTGTTTATCACTTTTTTGTCACCAGAAATGACTGTATTTCGAGTTAATCGTAATATGTTTCTCAATTGCTAGCGTCTAAATCGAATTATCATACCCTTGACACGTGCAAGCCTATCCGTGGCGATGAAATCAGATAAAAATATTGAGCAGAGGTAATCGACCACGTAATGAAGCATTGTCAGACATGCTGTAATGAGTTTTTTCGGTTTACAATCTAACGTATTGTTGAATCTGCAAATAAGAAAAAAAAGTACTTGAAGCTACGGCTCTTGACTGGAACTTTCGAGCTCACAATCCACCGGTTTTAGGGAATCGATCGAGAGAATCAAAACTTGAAAATTAATTAAATTTATTTTTATGGCAATTAAAAAAAAAATGTACCTGTACTTTTTATTTCACTTAAGTTCAAGGTCTCGCTGAATGAAGTTTAATTAACTGGAGAAATAATTAAAAGACAGTGAAATTGATCAAAACTCGTTCCTTTTATTTTTCCATAAATCGTAACTTTTCTCCTGTTGACAGTCACTTCGTTACATTTTATTCATCATGGAAATCATGGAGGATGGAAATCTCGTAGATCGGGTTCGCATATTACTTCAAAGAGACATGCAGTATTACCAGGTGCAATTTTTTCGCGTAATTAATTTCCTCAATCGGAACCAATCACCATGATTAGTCCGATTTTGTAAAAACAACATTTCTGATCGCATTAAGGAAAGCCAATTTTTTATTGTGATTCGAAGGCGATGCAAACGGTCCTCCGAGAATCTTTATGCGTGAGAGTTTGCGGCGGAAAACTCGATTTTCCGCGTCACGCATCGTTCGCAGCGATAAAAATAGTGATATGGTGGGAAGCCGAATTTCGTGAAGCATTTAGACGTCCATCAGGATTGAGCACTTTGACCGACGATGGATCTTCGATCGAGAGTGATGTCGCCATCAAAAAAACTCCACCCTCGGAATTCATTCTTTTGGTCATTGACACTTCAAAAGAGTTTATGGGTAAATTTTGTTAAATCCATCAAATCCAAATGCAATTCCGACGAAAAAATAAATAAAGACTGAATCAGCCGTCGCTTCTTTTCTCTTATCAATAAAATAACAAATTCCTATGTCTTTGGCAATAAAAAAAAATAAAGAATGAAAAAAAATAATAAAAAATACAAATAAATAAAAGATCTTGCTACCGTCATATTTTTTGACGTTTTCCAGAACATCTGCACACTTTGATTCAAGAATCTCTAGATCACGCTGACCTGACAGTCCTTACAGCGACCCTTGGAGCAGCAGCTTTGATTCGAAACTGTCTCTGGTGTTACAATCAAAATTCAAAAGATGAAATACCGCCTGAATCAAGGTAAATTAACAGGAGACCACGAAACGAATAAAAAATGAGACTATGAACGAAATAAATAGTCTTCTTCATTACATTAATCAGAAACGTGAACTAATGATCGATTTTCCAATAGCGCTAAGCTCTCAGAATGTTACAAATCTTACAACGAAATGACAGAGGCAGTTGCTGAAAGATTGTTGGATTTGCATTGCCGATTGATATCTCTTTACATATTGATGGAAGCCGATTCACTAAGTTGGCAAAAAAATAAACCTTTCTTCGAAAAAGAACGATGTTCTTTCATAATACAAATGTGGTGGCTTTACATGCAGGGTTTGTCAAATATCTTCTGCACATTTTCGAAGATTTTTCATTCGCAAAAGCACGTAGTGTCCAAAATAAACGAATAATCTAATTATTTACAACATTAAAACAAAAATGAGTTTTTTTTTAAGCACTGCAGTCAATATTTTTAGAGATTATTCGTTTCGTTGTTATTTCTTTTGCCCACGTGCTCTCTTCATCGATCGAATTGATTAGAATTTTGAGGTTCCAATAAAAAAAAATATTGGGTGACCGAATACTAACGACGTTTTAAGGTACGAAAGCGGATTTATGGAACACCGTATCGCCCAAAATGGCCCAGAGAATATTTTCCGGAATGTTAAACGAGTCTCTATCGATCATCGTCACGCGTTTCATTCACGTAAGAAAAAATATATTGAAACTGTGAGACTGAAATGCGAAAAACTTTCGTTTCGATACTATTGCCAACGCTCACGATGGCATATGATTGATAAGATTAAATAGATTTGTTCGAGTGCTTCGGGGATTTACAGGGTCGTCCGAGTTTAGCACGATCAGAACAATTTTGGGCTGACGCTTTCAACGTTTTATCCTGCTCGGCCTATCTCGCTTTATCCGCAAGTGTTAATGCCGACGAGTTAATTGGATTACGAATGAAAAAATTGCCTATTGTCATGAGGGATATTCACGCTAAATGTGGCGAATTACTTTTATGCTTAATTCTTCGTGGGACTCCTCTGCGTCTACTTTATCAGGTTACGTCCACCACCTTCTTTTTTTTTTTCAGGATCGAAAACTGTTTCCGCCCTTCAATGTTTTGACGTTTAAAACGTTCAGACGTTTTATTAGTTCCAAAATATAGTTATTCAATCATTTCTAAATAATAATCGAATGTTCAAAGCAAATAAAAAAAATATTCAGCTCGAAATTATGGAGTCGACAAATAAAATGATGTAATTTTTGCGTTAACTGCAATGTTTCATTTCATTTAAAATTAACTTCTTCAATAATAGTTTATGAGAATAAATAATTTATGAATAAACTTGCAACAGGTCTGTCGAAATGGCCTGGAAAATACGGCTTTTTTGAAAGAACGATGTGACTTTGCGCCGTGGCTTCTCGTGGCTGCACCGAGACTTTTAGGCAATGCTCTGCCCTTTGAGGATTATGGTACAAATAAGTTGTCTGCGAGAGCTCAAGTGATTCTGGAGCTCAACGTACTCAGGGCTCAGCCTCAAGCAAATTGGACGCATTTGCTGAAGGTCCAAAAAATTAATAATAATAATAATAATATCAAAAATATTTAAGTGTCTGTGAATGCGATAATTTTCGTTTCCAATTTCTGATGACTGCCGTTAATCAAATATTTATAAAATTTGTCGAAAAAGATGAAAAATAAACAAATCAAATGATCAACTTGCAGGTTTTTTCGATGAACGAATGCGCCGTTGCGAGAATGTTGCTGAGCAATTTAGTGCGTAAATGTATCGGTTTTACGGAAATACAAGGTTCAGTCCTGCAAACGAAAAATAAGGGAAAAGAGGAAAAGGACGAAAGCGAAGAGGGTTGTGGAGGATTTTTGTGCACGAAAATGGAATGTAAACGATCGATCAATGTCCACGGTCGCTCGGCTCCTGTCTGTCTTTACAGCTTGATGTATATAACCATCAATACTTTTATGGATCCGTTAAACGTAGTCATACCAGCTCTTAAACAAGATGCAAATTGGCCAAATTATCTTGACAGACAGCAGGTATCGTGTTAAACGTTTTGTCTGTCCAATTAACAAAATAGATTTATCAAGTTTCAATCAATTTTCGTGAAGCAGAATAAATTATCGTCGTGTATTCGTGACACAGCACAATCAGAATATTCCAATTGCACTTAACATTGTTAAAGTTTATCGAACTAAATTATTTTTTCATTTTTTTTCACTGAACCCAACGATTAGCATGTTTCGTAATTTAATATTTACACCATGTTCACTGCTGCAAAATGCAAAAAATATCAAGAGACACGACATTTTTATAAACTCCATTGTGACGATTTTTTCCGTTTTAGGGATATTTATTGAGGTTGAAATCGAAAATGAAGGAATTTGTTCATGTTCATTTGTTAATAACGAGCTTCTTAATGGCTAAAATTTTTAGAATTTCAACATCATTCCTGATTACGAACTCGACTTCTTTAATAAACAGAATAACGCTTCAGGCAGCTCCATAAAGTCTAGTGTTACGAGACATTGATTAAGATATTTTTTAATGGAACTCTGCTAAAGATCGTTCGCGTCATGTTTTCATTTTGAACGCAGTATTTTTATAGGAAATCATTCCATAAAGCCATTTCCTCGTGAAACCTGTAAACACTTAATGTTTGCTCGTTTTTTTCTTCACGAGCGAGATTAACGATTTTTATTGTAGGTATGGAATCAATCACGGCCTCCCTGGCTTCATGCTCTATTGGCTCCCATTCGACCTATGATCGAACCGATCGTGACGACTCTACTCGATGCTGTTAAGGTAAAAAGAACGATCTGTCAATCGTCAGTTTTCCTAAAACTTTATTCTCTCGAGTGAGAATTAATCGATGATTTATATTTCTTTAGCCTTCATTTTGAATTAATTGAATTTTGATGGCAAATAATTGAAATTATTATGAACAGACGGGAGCGAGTGTGTACCAAGCAATGTCATTGGCATTGGCTTGTGTCGCAGAATTATACATTTGCGTACCTCGTGGAGTACTCGCAACGAGTCTCGCAATGAACGAGAACCTTCCCGCTCATTGTCATCCCCTCGGTGGTTCGGTACTGCTTCAAGTTTTTTGTGCTTCGTTGTATACGGCGCTTCTCGAAGTATCAATCGCTGAGGAAAAGATCGAAGCATCAAAAGGAGAAAAAAGTCCACAGGCAAAAAGTCCTGCAGCAAGTGGCACCGAACCGAGTTCTTTCGACACTCAAAATCGTGGAGCTTCGGCAACAGCACTTGCCGAAGCTATTTGCAGCATCGACGAAGACAACAAACACACCGATCAAATCAATGATCTCATTAATCTCATAGAAAAATGGTAAATACTCAAAAAGCATAAAAATCCACTAAATTTTCGAAACGAGCGTAAAAAAATGAAAAAAAAAAACTGAAGAAAAAAGTCCTTGGACCTTTTTCTCTCATGTGAACCGTCGATGAAATATTCATGAAAAAAAATGACACAGGACTCTTCTCTTCAGTTTTTCGCGGGCCAAGTATCCTGTTGAGGTTAATTATTACATAATCAATTTTTCAGGATAAAATCTAAAGTGAGACACGAGGAAGAAGATGAAAACGAAACGGTGCCGTTGTATATTGAAATGTTTACCAATCAAATCCTTTACACCGCCATCGGTCGACGATCCATGAAAGTTTGTATTTGTTCATTAACCTTTGCATTCGCTTCTCAAAGTTCATGGTCGTTTAATTTTTTGCTGAAACGCCAATCAATGTTTTGCTTCGTGATCACGTATTTTTTTTCTTTTAAAAAACTCAACAAGAAACATTCAAGACTTAATGAAATGTTCTTCAGGTATCGCTGGAATATTTGATTCGTGCATCCGATTGGGTATTGAAGAAATTAAAACAAAGCGAATCGACTACCGACGTCGATTTCAACGACACAACGGATGTTTATGTGTCGTCGAAACCCTTGACTTACGTTATGTTTCACATCGACGACGCTGCTTTCGATCAGGTTCGTTGAAATGAGCCGAAAATTCACGAAGATTCATTTCCAGTGTAACTACAAATAAGAAATTAAGAAAAAAGCATTTTTTCCCAGTTTTTAACAGATTTCAACGAGACTCATTGGCAAGCGATTCTCAAGACGCCACTCGGTAGAACGTTGGAACGAGTCCGAGGTCAGATACTCGTACGACCTGAATTCAAAAATCTCAGCGATCTTTCTCACGATCAGAAAGAAGTAGCGACATCGATGAAATTGTTGTGTTCGATCGGACGCTCACCACGATTTCAATAGATCGAAATAAAGAATATAATAAATAAATAAATACATATATAACGATGTAGATTGGGAAAATTAATATAAAAATATTCCTTCATTGTATATGCATTACTATAGTAATATATTTGGCACATTTATTCAAAAAAATCATTTAGATCGAGAAATATATCGAAAGATATTAAATAATCGGTATAGCGTATCAACAGCGATAACAATTTTGAATAATAATAATAATAACAACGTTGAAAGGATAATTACGAAAAATATTCATTTGGGCATTCTACTTTTAATGATTTCTAGGCGAATGGGAATGAAAGAGACAGAGGAAAAGAGACGAGACGTCAAAATAAGATACACTTAGGCCTAAGGGGCTGTATATTATTTTATCTAAAATGTAACATCATTGTTTTTTTTTTTTTTTTCTTTTGAGAGGACGAATGACGAGATAATGAAGCGACACATATTGTTATTTGTTTTTTCCTTATTTTTCAGAGAGCGTCGATAAATTTGGGGGCTTTGTCAAAACCATTGATAATGATTGAACGATCGTTAATCGTACGGTACAATATGCTACATACAGAAAGAAGCCATAATCCGGGTACGAAAAAGATTTATTTTTTAAAGGTCGGTTATTAATTAACTTCAGAAGCTGATTGACTGTTCTCCTGTCTCGTGGGAGATTCGCCCTGAAACAGAAACATAATATTTTTTTGTTTTTTTTTTCGAATGAACAAATGATGTCCAGTACAATTAACAAAATTGAGGGACTCGAAATATCGTTTTGGTAAAAATGTCTATTTGCATCTTATGGGGTTGTGAGCAATTCCATGAGCTTCAACATTAATCCACCTCAATTATTATTCCCCACGAGAGACATTTTTTTTTTTCATTTAATTAAAACCTACCGCTACAACGCCTAATTGACTATGAAAAAAATTCTTCATTTCGAGATTTCTCATCATTACGGTGGGACCGAAGTGTCGAATCTCTGGAGAAACGGTTTCGTGACTTTGGTTCATTTCTCACGGAAGTTTAATCGGAAAGAAAAATTGCTAAGGACTTCCTTTCATCGCAATTAAATGATCTACTTTATGTTTGAAATTTAAGCAGGAATTTTGAAACACCATTTTCCACAAAATCCTATTTAGTGGCTGGAATCTTTAGATTCGTAAGACATGATAATTTCTTCGTCATAATTCTTCGAATCAAAATAAAAAATTAAATTGCTTACCAATATCGGTGGCCACGAACGACCGAATCGCAGTCGTAGCGACGGTGATCGCTGAGATTTTCTGGTCATGAGGTGCTCGAAGGGTGAAGCAATTGGTCTATTTTCCTTGCAATTGCATCTCAACAATGCTTTGTAAAATACTTGCAGCAACTCCAAATATCTATCCGCAGTTTCATCTGTTAGATTGTCAAAGAAATCTCAATCATTGTCCAGTGTAAATTTAGGAGAAAAAAAAAAATAGAAAAATCGACTTGAATTTAAAGCAAACAACGAATTTTCTACATTTTTGATTTATCTAAACATCACCTTGATAAATCTTTCTAGCAATAAAAATGTTTATGTTGGTTTAGATCGTCGTAATATGCTACAAAGCTGTACGAGCTCGGACGAGGACAAAAATGTACGAGCTCGGTGAGACATAAAAAAGCACAGAGGAAGAATGAAGCTCTTCAAGCTCCTGGAGAATACGTTGATAAATAACTCATAGTTTATTTACGATAAATACGAGCAGAGGCAAGACCTTTCTCACGCAATGTACTTTGAGCATTTATGAGTTCTGAGCCATAAACTACACCAAGTAGCACGCACCCTTATTTCACTTGGTACGTCAACTTGATATTTGGGTTAATAGGCTCATTTATCCCAAAATTAAAGGACGTAGGCTTTAATGAGCATTAAATCGTAATTATTATTTGTACTAAATTAAATTATCAATCGAGATTTCAAATACGGAATTTCCCAAATGACAGATCGATCATTCGTGGAGCAAGAGCATCGTAAAATTCTAAGCAGAAAAATCTTAAGATTTTTCTGCTCCTGGAACGAGAAAAAATCGATCGGGTTCAGAAATCCATTTTTTTTTTCAATTAATTTGTTCATTTTCAAACGAATTAATTTTTGTTTCTTAATTATTTGATCAATCGTTACATTGTTTGTCAAATTTTGTCTCTAAAAATATACTACAATTTAAGCAAACAATTTAAACTTTGAATAAAATGATAAAAATCAAAAGAAACGATGAAAATATTGATCGACGTCGGATTAATTTTTGTTTTTTATTACACGGAATCCTGGCTTTTCAGAAAATAATAAATTAGACGCGATTCTCTGGCTAGTTGAAAACTGCAATTTCCATGGACGAAAAATGTGCATCTTCGTTTTCTCTCCATGCTGTCGTCTCGTCAAGAAAAAATTGCTTTGTCAGGTGTCACGAAGGGAAGCATACAAAAATCTTTTCATTGTGCATCGAAGTGATTTTCGTCCCACACTTTACGCAATTTTTACCCCGAGTAGTCAACGTATATTGTCTCCCGTTAGTTTTTCTCACGGTATTTAAATTTATAGAGAAAAATCGAGACATGAATGCAAAAGAATGAAAATAATTTCTTTTTAAATAAATAAAAATAAGTTCGAAAAATACCATAGTCGAGATAACTCTCCGAAGCAACGACGACGCCGATCATAAGAAGAAGCATTCCCAGACTCGAGTATCGGTGATTCATCATCGTCCAAATATTTTTTCGTCTGAAAAAAGAAAAACGATCAATCGAAAAATAATACAATCAAATTTTTTCATCTTTTATCTGGATTCGATTAACCGTGAAAGTTACGACGGAATCTATTTACACCTCGAAAAACGAAACCATGCCAAGTCATTAATATCGAGTCTCACCATTCGTGAAGCAATCAATCATTAAATAATGATGTAGAAAAAATAATAAATAACAAATGCTATTAAATGATATGGGCATTGGACAAAAGTTTGGAAAACCCTTCAACTTGACTAAAATCTCAATAAAATTAATTAAATATTCATTAAAAATTCGGATTAAATTTTTCCAAATACGTTTTTAATAAAAATACTAATAAATAGGTACAGTCAAGTTTCTAGATAAATATTGTAATTGTCATTGATAAATAAAATTATAAAATCGTTAAAACTCATCAACCGGAGAAAAAGGATTTGAAAAAAAAGAGACATAAAAAAAAAAGTAGTAATTTCGATGCCTAAATGACTCTGGAATTAATTTTCATAATAAAAATGAAATTAGCACATTGTGTTTTTTGAGCCAATCATCAAACCCCCTTAATGCCAAATATTTATAATTACAAAGCGTATAATTTGGAGATAACAGTATTTCGTGTGTGGGACAAGCGAGTGCCATCGATTGATAAAAACCACAATAGTCACAATACGAAGGTGTATGGCTTATGATCGTCCAATAAATATCGAAGTGCACAGTAATTGATGGATACTGGGGATGAATTATTTTAATCGCACCGTAGCTTTATTCAAATGATGAAAATAGCAAATACAATTAATGAATTTATGTATATTCATATATTCTATTATCCAAATAGCGGTACCAGTATTATATAATATTTGTCGACTGATACGATCGATAATGCACGTGGAATTAGATTTATACAATTGTTATGAGAAATTGACTGTATATGTCACTCTTGCACAATGGCAGCTTTTGTTAGGTTCTCCGTTCTATTGCATCATGACTTTTTATTCTTTTATTTATCTTGTTATTTCTACCTATTGGTCCATGAAATAATATAACAATAAATTGTCTCCGCATTATCTTGCGTGTCAGAGATGAATATGCAACTTTTTCGAAGAGAGGATCGTTCAGTATTTTTCAACACTTTCGAATCAATTGTTTTCATTGAACTTTCATAGTTTTATGATTTATGAAATAGGAAATAGAAATAAATCGAAGGGACGTTGCAAGTTTTGCGTTAACAAGTTGGCAGCTTTCGAGGAAACGGAAGTCGATGAGGCTTTGCCTAATTACCATTTAGATAGGACTGTTGCGCCTAGAGATGCAAAGCCTTCGATAAAGAAGAGAGAGAGAGATAAAGAAAACAAAATATATATATCATATCAGTAAATCTTGTCCTGCACACTGAATTATTCATCATCAAATGATAACTCAATTCACAGCTTCTCTGTACATAAAAATCAGTCGATTCGTCTAGCATACGAAACGACGTGTGCGTATGTGCCGCGATAACGATTCATGTTTTTTTTCTCGTTTTTATTTTCACCTTTTTTCATTCTTGCATTATTTTCAATATTTATTGCAAAAATTTTAAATATATTTCCAGACAAATAGTTATTCAAATGTTTGATTTTCACCACGTGGAATAAAATACTTCAATAAAATAATACGTTCATTTTTGCATACAATAAGATCTCTTAACAACGTAGAATTTCAATCAATTCCTCATGCACTTTAATAAGCTGCAGGTTCACCGAGCAATCTTTGTAATCCTATTTCTGATCAATTATTTCTTGAAAAAATGCATCAAGAAATAAGAAATCTTGAGAAACTTTTTAAATTATCTTCCTTTCAATTCCTATAAATATATTAAAATCCTTCAATGGAAATGTCATCAAAGTTTATCAGATCTTATCGGAGTTAACGAAACCCATTTTCTTCTCACCGTGCAATTCAATCGCATTGTCATTATTACGATTTATCAATATTTATTTGTTGTGGTTGGAATTTCTGACATGTGCTTATTTGCAAATTTCATATTTTAATAATTTTGAAATATTTATTGACTCAAACGCGGATTCTAATTCATTAAATCAAAATTAATAGTCAATTTCTATTCATAGTCAATATTGTAAGAGGCTTCATCGAAAAAACTTAGAGGAATCTTCACTCGATCTAGTTTATATTTGCCATACTAGAAACGTGACTAGTTTCTTCGATGTCTTCGACAATTTAGTCATTTTTGCCACGTCCAATATTTCCGGATTTATTCAAAACCTATGGATATTTATTGACAGAGTAATGTGAAGGGATTTCCTGTCATTCAGCATCGACTTTATTCGATTTTGATTCGTTCGAAGATTTCTACATTTTTTTTCCGTACGCGAGACCTGACTTTGAAGAATTTCAAAAATTGAATTTTTTGGATGAAGACTTGAGGAATATTTACGAAAAAAATGAATAAATCAATGTTTAGGAACAATTGTTTGCTTCGAACATTTTTAAATGATACACAATTCATGGGACAAGAAACCCCATGAAATTATGAAGAAAAAAGTTCTTAGTCATTTTTTTCTCCAGTGCCTCGGTAACGATGTATCGAATATTTAACGATAGCCAATCCGGTGCGCCCATAAGCGAACGTAGGCGTGGTCAACACGGGGCGTTCATTCTACACGAAATATCTCACGAATGGTTCGTTGGATAAAAAAATGGCTAAGAACTTTTATCTTCAGAATTGTAAGCTCAATCCAGTGTACGAATTGTCAGCACGACATTTCAGACACCTTGTGCATTAAGTTTTTATAAAAGGAAATCTAACCATAAAAGCTATTGCAACTTTAGTAGTAATGCCCCTATGTGCCCGTATATTATTTCGCACTTTTATAGTCTTTCGAATCAATAGAACCTATTGACTTTACAACATTTTTATTTCGTTAGCGGACTGTGATACCTGGTTTAATCTACGATGAACATCTGCCCATGAGTCTTTGAGCTGGAAATCGGCGGCAATATCAACCCCACAAAGATAGAGCGAGAAAAATTGAGGGTAATTTCAAGAAGGTCTGCGATAACGACTAACGATGCAGATGTGCATATGATTAAATTTCATAATTATATCAATTAAGAGTGTGTTTTCAAATGTTACTGAATAATGTTGTAGTTTAATTGTAACAAGGAAAATTTAATTAAAACTTTAAATAAATTAGGTAATTAACCTTTTTTCATTATTCAAACGAAGAGTTTTCATTTATTCATATGTTTTCAGCTTAAGTCACGTGCTCAATTCTGACTGTTAAAAATTAACGAATTCACAAAACGATAAAAAATGTAATACTTTCGCCCATGTTTTCTTCATATCATCCATAAGCAGAGTTCAAAAGGTCAAAGGAAAATAACGTTCCACGATGATACGTCAACGTTAAGTTTCTTTTCATTTGACCAATTTTATTCCTTTATCTCGACTGCAATGAGCGCGAAAAGTGCTTGTAATTGTAAATCGTTGATGCGTTCGAAGTTTATTTGTCCCAAAGTTTTAAAGCTCTGCCCTCGAGGGAATTCCCTGTACAAAGACCTGATTTTCCGAGTGTCAACTCGCTCACTAAACTTTTCCTTAACAAGTTATATTTATTGCCAATGTTCCGACTTCTCTCTAACTAATTACCGAATCAAACACAAACAACGATTTATCGGGTAAATATGTGAAAAAAATACTTTATAGTTAATTAAAAGATTATTATTTGACGTACGATCTCATTTGAAACTTTTAATCAATCCTTAACAAAATTCCACGACAATTACGACCCCTAATACGACAAAAAATGAATTGAAAATTGTCTTGAAGACGTCCACGAGCGACTGAAATTATTGCGAAAGTCTCAAAGCATGATTTTTATGATTACTGATGTAAAATTATCGATTTTTTTTCTTTCATACATGATGAAAGAGTTTCATTCTGACGTCCAATGAACGTCGTCAAATATGATGGAACGTGGAATGATACTTTTTTGACGATATGCTGGACACACTCTCATCATCCAATCTTACGGTACTTACGGTCTGTAATTTGCTTACCGAGGCGTAAAAAAGTTAAGCCCAAATAGACACACAAAAATATAGCCCTTTGCAAACAAGAATTTTCGAATATAAGCTTACGTACAAAAGGGTGGATATTTTCATCCCCTTTCTCTATTCACTTCTGTTTTTCGTCTCATATACTTGGGTTCGGAGGCGAAACACAAGGCACATGCAACATCGCACTTTACCTCCCTAAAAATAACTATCTTGTCACGAAAAAGAAAAACCCCCATAATTTTCCTCTATTTTTCTACCACCGACCCAAGAATTTTTCACGCCTCTAAACATTTGCTCATCCACCGTGGACCTGAACGGCCTGACTCGCAGAATTAAAAGATCCATGTTCTTGGTTTATTTCTTTTCAACAAATTTAATCATAATTTCGTATAAAATGATGAAATCATTCAAAAAATTCGAGAATTAAAACCACTTTTTCAAAATCCTAAAACTCTGAATGATCAAATTTCACATTACGGATTATTCCGACATTTGCTTTGACCGGAGACGATAAAAATATGCTCGTAAAATGTATGGGGTATGAAAATTTATTGCACCATAGCACGTGTCATTTATTATTTAGTAACTCGTACGAGTCTTCGATGTTAAGAACAAATTTATCCTGTTGCAACAATATTTTCTTTTTTCTAAATATGAATGAGTTTTAATTTTTGAATTTTTACAATTTCCTATCCACATTTATATAATTTATTCCTGTAAAATATTATGAATACCAAAATATTACACAAGTAAGTGAAACTGATCACAATAAAAACCATATAAAAATTTTGAAACTTCATGGGACGACATTGAGCTCTTAGCTCCGGGGTTTCAAGGGGGTAAACCGTTGAAACGTAACATAATCAATTCCATCGAGAAAAATTGCCCAGAAAGACCAGTTTATTTCGTTAGGAAACCAATGAAAAAAAAGCAAAAATGTAATTAATTCGTGACTAAATGCACCACCAAAATAAGTGAGGGTCCAAAGGGTACAAAAGATAAATCGGACTCGTAGGATTGGGCGAAAAAGATTGAACTCGAAAAAACTCATTTACTGGGAAGAAAATTTGAAAAAATAAAATAAAAAAATATAATGCACTGGTTATTTAAATTGACATTTAAAAAAATGAACATTGCCAAAATCGCACGATTAAATGTAAAAAGAAGAATAAACTTACGTGGAAGTTGCGAAAAGTAGAGGAAAAGTTCTGAAGTTATAATGTTGCTGAATAAAATGTAGTCGGTTGATTCGGAGTCAGATGGCACAGGTTAAGAGAACAAACGCACGTTGTTACGCTTAGGATGGTACAACGATGCCAAGTGTCAGGAGAAAGGTCGTACCTTAGTATATATATGGGAGGAAAGTGCGAATGAAATGTGCGCAAGACTTCTGGAGGATGGGCGCACAGGTGGCTGTGACTCGTATATAACACGCACAGGCGATGTCGACGGGGCGCAAGCGCCCCCTCAATGACCCCAACCGAAACCACCAGACGCCACCGCTAATTTAGCATATTACACGATATTTCGCCTATTTTTCTTTTCACCATTTGCCTTGTCCTCCCCCTTCTCGCCACTTTGTATCATCGAAAAAGGAATAGCAAAAATGTCGGAGAAATTGTGAGGATGCGGGAGAAAGGGAAGAAACATAGCAGGGGTTGTAGTTACGGAAAAGACGCGGCACGAAGTATATTTTCATTAGGGCATCATTCGCAAAAGGTAAAATCATTTGCAAGAGTCTGCCACGTGGGTAAAAGCGCTCCCTTAAGAGATCTATTTATCCTAACGAGACGAATCAGCACTAAGAATAAGAAGAGAAAAAAAGAAACACTCCCAACCGATCTTTTCAATTCTGTCCAATCTCATGGAATCCAGACCTCGTTTATTCAACTTCACTGTCCTTTTTTTTCCTTAGTGCTTCTCGGACTTCTCCTTTTTCTTGCTCTTCTGTTTATTCTTTATTAACAAGTCTATCCTACTGAGGAATTCTCTCATTTGCTTCTAAGTATTCCTCCGCTATTTAGGATACAAATGCCTGGTGGCCTCTCTTTGGATCTTGAGATAGAACTGAACTTATTTTTATTTCCCTCAAGACACAGCTAGAGTCGTTCTTATAATCTGCTAATTGTCATTTCGAACTTTCTGTATCGACACTTGTGTTTTTTTATAACAACTTCTTGTTATTCTGCAACAAACACCGTCATGCAACTTCGTTCAAATTGAAACTTTGTTCAAATTTTCGATCAGGAAAAAGCTTCCTCTGCGATTCTGGTCGCTGGGTCCTCGCATCGAAATTTTCGCTGCAACAGAAACTTTTGCACAGAGATTTCTTTTCATTTAAAGTTTGCTTATGGTCAGTACCGCAATTAAGGGGTTGCAGCGAGAAACGAGCTGGCAGGGGTGACTTTGGTTCAGGGCTCAAGGTGCGAGGGCTAGGGACACGAATTTTTTGTTAATTGTTATGAAAATCGATCGATGGTGGGCAGGGGCTAGATCCTTAAAACTCTCTGGAAGAATGAGACTCATCAGCATGGAACTCATTCTTTGGACGATCGTAACATTGGCGTTTATTATTAAAAAAAGAGTCGACCTCCAGTCAACGCCGATTTTACTCAAGAGAACAACACGTGTGTGATTTGATTCCACGAAATTTTTATTTTTCAGTGTATTTTTATACAAGTTTATATTTTTTTGATCAACATTTTTGTATACAATAATTGTGGCTGAGGAAGTTTCTTGGCTTCCTTTACGTTCGGGCTTACAAAGGTCCCGGCAAGGGACGAATCCTTAGAGCTGTTCTATACTCTGCTAAACATTGGCAAAATGGAAAAACTTTTTGTTTTCTTCTTACGATCAAGTTTTAAGTGAATTCTTCAAATGCATTTGATTTCGCAATCGAGAATTGTGTGATAACGTCAAAAAAGTACGTGAAAGTAGTTTTTTTCAACGATAAATTCGAGGCAATAAAAAGTGATCGGTAATTTCAATGTTTTCTTGGGACCAAAATACACAACGAGTTCGATCTCTTTACAAATATGACTGTAGCTCCTTTTTTTTTGAATTTCATGCAGAATTGCGACTGAGTTAAATTCTGAAAAAGCTCATGAAGAAAGATCGAGAAAAAAAGCAATATGGAACGATGGTAAAAACGATAAAATGGTCCACAATAATAATAAAAATGTTACGCTCATTGTAAAATGCATGGGCACGCAATATGCCATAACGATCGATATTCCAAAAGTACGGATTCCTCCGTCAATGAAGTTTTACTTGTATTTTCATTCGAACAGTTATGAGCTTCGCTACCAACCCAGGTGAGCGACGTTATTGCCTTATTTATTGGCTTTACATATGTAAACTAGAAACTAGACTGATGCGAACTTTGTTGTAATCTATGATAATAACTCTCGGTACAAGTGCCACCGGGATGTCGTTTGCAATTTTCATCCGGGTTAGACCCTTTGCATGAATCTTCTATGGTCTAATTTCATCGCGTGTGCTTGATCGTTATGTGCGAAATTCTCAAGGTATTTGACCCCATGGTCCACATTATCCTTTCCTATGACTTTCATTTCAAAGGTTTATCTTCAAAGGCTCGCATCCTTTAAGGGAGCTGTCTCGTCACACCAGTCACAGTCAGAAATAAAATATTTGATTAGTTTTCGAAAAATTTCATATAACTTGCGAAATAACTTAATAACTTTAATTTTTATGGCTTCATCCTCAAAACTTGATGAAAATGTTGGAATTTTTTGAAAAGACTTTGTCATTTGTTCCTTTTCAATTGTAAAAAAAACTGTTGAAAAGTTTTGGAGTATTTTTCCGGAAAATGATTTTTTTTAAAGGCTCCTCGTAAAAAAAAACTAAAATTTCTTTACGTAGTTTCTCGATCATGTCTCGAGTGTGTTCTTTAATTTTTTTTCGAATTGTGTCGACAAATGATTCGGACCTACTGCCTTAATTTACTCAATTTTTTCGAATACAATTTTGGCTGCAAAGTGTTCAAATGGTCGAATAAATTTCATTTATTTCGATCGAACACCAGGGACTGTGCAACACGAAGGAGGTTTTAATATTTGACATTTTCGTGACCGCCGGTTACTTCGTAACGCCCTCGTTGCTGAACCAATTTAGTTCTTCATTGTTCATAAACATTATTATTAATTTTCTTTCAGCATCTTTCCTCAATCTTTCGTTAGATTTTTTATGTAACGACACCTTGATTGTGGCCCATAAAAATAACACTTATATGCCACTAAATTGACTGCTAGGAAATTCAACATTTCTACTTTAAATTGTTACTCAAAATAATAAATAAAATCAAATAAAGTGAAAAAATCCATGACCAAAATTGGTATTTTTATTAAAAATCTATACCAAATATTAAAAAATCATCGAATTTTATTCTCGATCATATTATTTATTGCTTTGCACAAAATTTCTTAAACGTTCCAAATTCATGAAAAAAGTGAATGTTAATTTTTTTTTCCATCGAGATATCGAAAGATTTAATTAGAATATTTAGTCAGTAATCGATCAACGATAAATACTTAATATACAATTACGATTAGGAATTTTACGAATGTCACGAGGGAGAGAATTTCCATTTACTCGAGTGTGATTGCTTGATCAACAATAGGGTCATGGAGCGTATAACGTTTATAACGATCGGACGTCAGCTGGGAACAAATTTGATATATATATTGCTCGACGACACACGACTATAATACTAATGGGATGTGGGGAACTTGTATACATACGTAGGTATGAGGATATTGTGTTACAGGAACAGATACCCAAGCAACTAGTAGTTTCAACATAAAATATATTTATATATGTCACTTGACAATCGTTGAGAAATCAACGCCAACGCTAATGTCAAAATAAACACATCTGTCAAAATGGCCCAAGCACATTAATTGTTCCCCAGTTATAAGAGCTAATTGTGGACATTTAACCATTATCGTGCGAGATATGGCGTCGATAAGAGTGCACTGCATTTAAATCAACGACATTTTGTTATCATTTCTCTTTTTTTTTCGTGTCTAAAAGACATTGAGGAGGAACGTCAGCTTGAAAAAAAATGTAATAACTAAATGCAACGTGGAAAATATATTTTTGAATATTTATTAATGCCCTGACAAATTTTTGAACCGTCCCATTGAGTTTTTTTTTTAATTAAATGATCTGGAAAATCCGAATTTTTCACGCAGTCAAAATGCAATGCTGATAACTAATCACGCAATTTTGTAAAAAAAAATCGTATCTGTCAAGTGGATGGACGAATAAATCAGAAAAAAAAATCAAGACAATTTCTTTTAATGGGTCCTTTCGTACCTAAAATTTCAAGAAAATAAAAAAATGCAAGGATCCCATTGATGAATCGGTATGAAACATTCTATGTGCAATTCCAAATTAAGTTGCAATTGGGACGAACTTTTACAAAGAAGAGGGACCGTTTTTTTCTTTTAAATTAGAAAATCTAAAAATGAGTCTCTCATGGAAATTCATACGAGAATCAAATTGAATAGTAAAACAGAGCACCATTCGTTAGTAAATACGAACGAAAAATCAATAGTTATCGATAAAACTTGGTTTTTGTTCTCTCTTCAGATTTCTAACGTCGTGCTGTGAAATTCATTGTAACCTTATGATCTGGTACGTTCCACTCGGACAAGGTAAAGTTTGTCTTATTGATACGAAATCGCATTGAAGCATAAACTCTTCCACTAACAATGACTGGACAATGTCAAACAGGGTTCGATTTGATCATTTATCTTCTCAAAAGGGCACTATCGAGAGATTACATTGTTTTGTGAACTATCGATGATGCGAAAATCAATATCTGCGTTTTACGAAGAGTTTACAAAGAGAATAATTATAAAATGATTTGTTTATTTACATATTTGTTTGTTTACATCCTTTTTTTTAACTTCAATCATTTTTTAATTGTTCTTTAAACCCTTCAAATACTTTGAAAAAAAAATAATCTACAAAACTACCTTAAGTGATAAAAATAAAATTTGTATCGAAAAATGTATGTTTTGGTTCGAAAAATGATCAATTAGTGGTTGAATAACAAAGGATAGTTTTCTTGGAAAAAAAAAAATCATTAAAAACGCACCCTTTTTTGGTCTCTATGTTTGTACGTGACCTTTTAAAATTTTGAGGCCAAGTTGATGAGGGATATTCTAGGAAACTAGTTATGCTGACCGAGATTTTGGAAGTTTTGTCGAAAAGGGAGAAGGGCATGCAAAGAGGGAGAGCATTGATTGCTCCTGTGTGATAAGAGGAAAGGCCTTTGGGACCGGATATGAGTTATGGTAAACGGCAGGACCATATTTGCTGCGTCAGAATCGACGTTTTTTTATATTATTTTGCCTCATTTTTCTTCCTGCATATAGACATTGACGGGAAAGATAAATTCGAAGTGTTTATCAGTCATACTCTAAAAAAAAGAGCGAAAATAAATAAATTATCACGTTTATTTTTTTGCCCGTGGAAGTCAATATTTCTTTTTTATTTTCTATCGAAGGATTCACAGTTTTTCTTACAGGGTTATTGATGGACAAGACTTCGTGATTGATAAATGAGCAGAAAAGAACTTTTTTTTCGCTACCAAATCTCTTCGAAATCTTGACTGCTGTTTGGAACGAGACGGGGCGAAGCGTAAACCACTCTAATGCAGTTTGTAAAACCGCTACCGCAACGCCATCCACTTACTATCACTACCGGTTCACCCGCTTCAACATAATTGTTCGTACGAAGGTATTTCATGCCCGTTTGGATTCTTTGATCCATATCCTTTCGCCAATCCTCGATGGGACATGCTATTCAATCATTTATTTCATTTTATTTTATCGGGAATTCAGAGAATTTCATCCTTGAAAATTATTCAACGGATTATATGCAGTTTTTTTCGGGCAAAATTGATTTCTTTTTTCTCCACAACTTGAATGCATTTTTCAATTGCAAACACATCGTTATTTTGCAGTGAAAACATTAAAGTTGTGACATTATTTTTGTTGGCAAGGTACAGACTCTAAAAAAATATTTTTTCTGCTCATTGAATCAAGGATTTTTTTGTTCAATCAAAATTTGCTGAATATCGAAGAAAGAAAAACGAGAATATAAAAAAAAAAAAATTCTGTCAAGCCATTTTCGTCAAAATCAGAATTTCATGAAATCGTTTACAAAGAATATTCAATATAAATTATATCTAAAAAAAAAGGATAAGAAAAATCATCTTTTAACGCGAATAAATAAAAAATCATCACATAACAAAATAAACTAAAAAAAAAAATATACATAAATTCATAGAATTAGCACAAAAAAACGTGAATAATTTGCATCCCCGGAATTCCTATTCAATTGATCTGTTAACTGTGAAATAAAATGTCGAAATATATACTGACCAATGTAGTGAAGCGGATGTACAGCAAAATACAATTGCAGCCACCTCGCGACAATACCGTAACGAGTTATCGCTACGATTGGACAACGGGGTCGATATATTGATAACATCATGGCTGTTCGACCAGTCGTTGTAATCACGATTATTCCAGATGCATTACATTTAAGGGATAGCTGAACCGCAGAAATTGCTATCGAATGACTAGGTTCTAAGGGGATCGATGCCTAAATTAAGTACGAGACGTAATCAATGATTATCAAAATAAAGATAAATTCTTAATATAGTAGCATGTCATTCCCAATTATATCAGCGATTATTATTCAATGTTTAATTACGTGTTTACGATTCTGCAAATAAAGACAAAATCGTTTGCAAATTTCTATATCGGTTCAACAAATCGTTCGTATTATTATTTTTATTAGAATCATTTTCATTTTTGAAGAAAAAATACATTAAGTGAAATACCTTGTACGAAAGCTCGTGAAAAATTTGCCTTTGCCAACGAGCGTTCTCAGCCTCTCGACAAACGAGATTAACACTTTGTACAAGATTCACCGTTTCCTCAACATTCAGACACCCAGTTGCCAAAAAAATTCCATCGACACCCTCAAGTACAGCGTTCGCTACGAGACTCGAATCTAATTTTGGGTCACTATCGTTTTCACTTGCAATTATGTCGAATTCTATAATCACTGGTTTTCCGATCTGTATTACGAAAAATATGATCGACTTATAAAATATATTTCGAAATAAATACTTAATAAAACAATTATTTTAATAATGAAGTGAGCGATCCACTTGAAATATTCAAAAATTTAATAATCAATCGAATTGTGATGGAATTTAAATTTGACGATTTTTTTTTTGCTGCCTCATTATAAAATCATCATTTATTGCGTTTTCTCGCTTTTCTTGTTGATGTTTTTTAGCAAATTTTATCATTTTTCAAAAAATAAAAGTCACGTTTCGATCGTATTTACGACGTGACCTATTTCTGTATAAAACGCAATAATTGCATGGCTTGCAACTAATATACTGTTCGCTAACAGTTAAACAATTAATCGTATTTCCATGTTCAACAGATTGGAACAATAAGCTTATGGAAAGTTGTTCTTGAGAAGATTATGTAATATGACATCTTTGTTAAGTCCACTATGAGAAGTTCTGCGAACTTCATAATCAAGTTAATTTTGGATGGACATTTGAAACGGAAAGATTTTCAATTCGTTGAGCGGAATAGTAAGCTCATTAATTCATTATTGTCATCACCAGACTCTCGTTGTAAGTAGTCACAGTTTTGTTGGAATTAATTTTTTGCACCTTCGTTTCATATAAAAACTGTATAAATTATGACATTTTTAATCATAAATTCAAATTTATGTTCGAGATTTGTTTCATTATTATCAGTAATTTGATAATATCATTCGGAATGATAGAAATTAATGCTTCACTTGAATTTTCACGAACGATTGAGGGCTTAGGATTTTTTTAAATAATTTTTTTATTCGTGGTTTCACGGTAGAATAAAAATGTTTTGAGAAAATGGCATTTTTTTATTCCAAGTATGTGAGTCCTGACCCTATTTTTTACGCTCTTTCGTAAACCTTCGTAAAACTACGATCTCTTTGAACAATAAATCGAGCTACAAATATTGATTAAAATATTTTTTTCACTGACCCTGTTGCATTTAGCGACGATGGACTTTTCAACGAGAAATAATTTTTCCGCGCCAACCCCGAGTTCTAGGGAACGACGATCGATAATAATACCGTCAGCTTGCCTGAGTACGTCATCAATAGAATCGAGGGCCTGTTTCGAGGATATCTTTCCGAGAATGCAAATCGGTCGAGAGTCTGTTCAAACACGTAAAAGCGTTCTTTTTTGAATAAAAAACAAAAAAACACTAAATTTTATTCCACTGTGGGTGCGAAGAAAGTGCAAAGTCTTTTTTTTTTGGGATCCAAACTTGTGATCAATCGTCGATTAATTTACGTGGAATAATTTCGTGAATTTACGATTTTTTCTTAGCTTTATTTTTTCATTTTATTATTTATTTTGTATTTATACGAATGAATAAAAACTGTTTTTATTGAAAAATAAATCAGAAAAGTTTGTTGAACTGAGAAACGATTTGTCATCGAGTAAAAATTGGCTGTTGAAAAAAAAGGTCAATTGATCGAAAGGCCAACCTGCTGATTTGATTCGATCCTTAACTTTGAGAATCGTTTGCCCACATCGTACATGAGATACAATAATAAAATCGAATTCTGCATTAATTGCAAATTCGATGTCAGAATCGTCTTGTTCTGAGATATCTGGCAAATGGAGGGCAGTGTCAATGGGTTGAAGACTTTTGTCGTTGCTTAAAATTCCACCCTTAGTCACGATGCATTCAATGGAGCATTCGTCTGAATTATTGAAATAGCTGATCAAATAACTAATTAAATATAAATAGAGTATTCTAATTAGTCGAAGATTAAATCAACTGGCTGTTATTTATAATCCAACGTAATCCAATATTAATTGATTTCTGCATTCATCAACTGCACGAAGCCTCAAGCAGTGATTATTTCAGTAAATGTTTTCGAAATATAATTATTTCTTTAATTTGTTCACATTTTTGGGCTTTTCACGATCCCATACTTTCGTTAAAAATAATAACTATGAAAAAAATTAATTAAATGTCATGATGAAAAATTTGACTGACCAATACGAGAAACTTGAAGTCCAACGGTGCCACGATCGACCATTATTCTGTCACCTTTCTCGGAAATAGCCGGTAGCTCTGGACAAGATATCCAAAAAGCGCTCGAATCGCCAGCTCTCTTTGACCTTTCGTCCGTTAAAAGTGTCACAACATCACCCTCCGTAAAAACGGCTCGACCCTGCCAAATTGCCCCTTAGTTGTCTTTTATCGTAACTTTTTTTTCTCCAATGATAATTAGCGCTTTCGTGCGTTTAGCCAAGCGCAATGAAACCCAACGAAGCACAAAACGTTCGTGCAAAAAAGCACGATTATGTACGCAATTATCGACTCGACGACAAAAATGTGGTAACAATGAACGTAACGAACACTCGATACTTATTTCTCAACTTTTTTTCATAAATGCAATACAAAGCCCCGTTCTAACCTTATTTAATTTCTTTAATTAATTTCTCAAGTCACCCAAACATTCACGGGGTGAATAGATCGCGACATTCCGAAGAGAAAAGTTAATTCATTTGTATTTTTAATACGTCGTTTATGAGATATTATTCCATTTTTTAGTGACTACCAAACTGATGCGTCGCTGAGAGAAGACGCGGAGTGGGAAAAGGGCGCCCTGACCTTCGAGCAACACTACTTTAAAATAATTTTCGTCGGTCCGAATTTTTTTATTATTTTTGACACACAGAGAATCTATTGTTCCGAGTTTTAGTGCTTAAAAGTTTCAGCAAACAAGACGAACACTTACGAAACAAATATAACATTTACTTTTTTATTTATGCCACATTCACTGAGATTTTATTCAATAATATTTACATAGCTCTGTGGCCGGCCGCGCGTACCGATATTTACATCAAAACAACCTCTTTGGTTCCTGATATTAATGCAAACCAAGGCCACAATGCGTATACGCGAAATATTCCGACACTCTGCGCCACGTAGCGGTCGAACCGAGAGGCTTCAACGTGGGAACTCGAATAAACGTAACCAAATAGCATTTTTAATTTGATTTAAATAGAGCTTTTTAATTAAAACACATAAAATTTTTTTAATTCGAATTCTAAAAATTCAAATGAATGATAACTTTTAGATCGAAATTACTGCTTTTGATCACATTTGAAAAATTGAAAATAAAAAAGATTTACCGCTTCGGAATGTGACGATCTAACGACGATTCGAAGATCGAACATGTGCTTTCGAACATATGTGACGAAAATGTAACGTAGCTTATTTTGTGATTAATAAAATTTCGTTTCGAATCTGTACCCGTGATTTAGTATGTCCATTAAAAGCTCCGATACGTATTTCGGGACCTCGAAGATCAAGAGCTAATCCAAGAGGGAAATTTGTATTGTTTGGAATCTTGCGATTTTTAATCAATTTCTGACATTCTCTAATTGCACTGACAGCATTGCAGTGCCATTCTTTATCTTTGTGGGACACGTTAAGCCTGAGAATATTGGTTCCAGCGTTGATAATTTTACTGATAGCATCAGGGTTCGAATTTTTATCTCCTATGATATAAAATATGAATCAGCAATATTTCCATTTCGTTTTATTAGGCGAAATGAATTAACAGGAATGTCAAAATTGCAATTTATGATCAATAATTATTGATAGGCTTATACTAATCATTCTTTAAATTGTTCTGAGCTACAGAATTTCTCAAATGAATTAATAAAAGTGAAGATTATTCTTTTGTTATAATTTTATACCCAATGGTAATAATTGTTATGAATTTTTCATATTTTTATTTTATTTATTCCTCGGGATTCTGTCGATGGTCCAAAGCTCTGGCGACCTTTTTTTCGTAAATGTGTTGAACGAATTTATAATGGCAAACTTTGTTTTTTTTTTTTTTTTTTTTTTTCACTACTTTGCTTTCCACCAGAGCTTCCTTACGTTAAACATAAAAGCGGCGATAAAGATGGAGAAGCACACCTGCTGCAGCTTTTTGATTGAATGAAAGTGTGGCTACTCTAGACTGAAGGACGTTTTTACGATTATTGCCCCACTCACCTAAAGTTGTTATTATTTTAGTGAGTCGCCAAGGTTTGCTTGAAGATTCGACGTTTAATCGCATCATATGATCGATATTTGTGCTTTGATAAGCCGCGTTTAATTGGTTCGAAGCCACAAATTCTTCCTCGAGCTTCATCATCTATTAAAAGACAAATAATGGAGGGGCTCAATTAAAACAATAAAAAAAAACGCTAAAACGATAAATTCTCAAAGTATTCCCTGTTTGCACTTATAGTCATAAAAGAAAAACAATAATAATATGGGAAAAAAGAGAGAATGAACCCTGAAGCATGGCAAATTTTCTCCATCCATTATTTTTTCTAAACGTAAAACGTAAGGCCTACGAGTCTGGATAAAAAGCACTTCCGGTTGGGACCGGAAGTAGCCGTACTCACCCAAGGCATGCCAGGACACTCTTCCAGCAAATTACTGTTCAAATTGTTTTTACACGACGACATATTGATTTTGTTTTCAGGATAAGAATTAAACGTACGATTTAATGGTCATTAATTAATCAATTCTTTTAATTTTAGCCTGTAATACGAACATGTTTTTTTTCTGATACTGCAATTTTGACACTGACGTTTAAATGGATCCAAATCAATATTTATACTGCTTACTTCACTTTCGTCACATTTTTTGAATCAGTTTTTTGGAAAAAATGGTTCGAACCACTGTACGACCACCGAGAGATTTATGTTTAAAAAATCAATTCATTTGACTCGATGGGACTGTAAAAAAAGTTGACTTGAGGGGTTAATAAAAAGTTATTCACGGTTACCGATTACAGGCACCGTTTAAATTCGCTGATAAAACAGATACTTTTTTTTTGCCAACGAGTAGTAATTGCGGAAACTGTCATTTTCGAGGTTCCCTAGCGTACACTTTATTCTTTGAAGAGAAAAGTACGACGTGCTACTTTAATTCCTCATGAAATATCAAATCTTTTCGAAAAATAGAGTGCACTAGGATTTTTACCGACCGAACGGCTGATAACGACCTCAAAAATCAACTAAATGCACGTGTAAGCCAATAATTTTGTTTCATCCAAATACCCAGAACTTTTAGCCGATCGCAAAGTGATTAAAATATTGTCAAAGATTAATTAATTCAACAAAGAATTCGATAATATCTTCTCCATCGTTTTTCGATTTTTTTAATGGCCTTTTAAGTTTAGAAATTTTCATTTAATTTTGGCTAAATATGGAGAAAAAGAGACTGTGAAGCGAGCGAGAATCTATTTGTCCAGGTCAAAGGTGACGGTTCTGACATTTGACACAACGGAGAGATTGAAACGAAGGAACGAAACAGAAGGAAATCGCACTTCTACTTCTCCATTTACTCAAATTAAAAAATTAATATGTTCCTTTGGAAAAAAAATGATTGTGAATTATTCTCTATGAAGGAAAAAAAACAATAGTTCTTTTTCGCATAATTTATTACTGGGATCACTTAGGTACTATACAAGGTTATTCTGCCGTCAATGTTTATCGGTGGATTATTCATTGATGTATGTATATATTCATAATATATATAAATAAATATATATGAATATATACACAATCAAGAAAATTTATGCTGTGACCGGATAATACTGAATCTACCCAAGACAGCATTGAACATTTTTATTTTTTCATCACCGTTGCGATTTGGCGTACTGCCGCGATTCAACATTTGTAAGAAACGAAAGACGATTTAGTCCAGAATCGCGGATTCATCTTGAAACGGCTGACATCAGATCAGATTTATGATTATTACATCCATCCACAGCATCATACGTTTTCACCAAACCAGTCGGTGTCCTCTCATTCAACATTTCTGTAATCAGATAAACGTGAAAATATTGAAATACAAATTATAAATATAATTTTTTGCCTATTGACCTGAGCGTTAATACGAAAATTTGGAGACAGTAAAACTTTGCTCTTTTCCAACAATATCGACGTATGGATACGAGAGAGTGTGAAGCTCCGACGTTTTTACAAGTTACGAAAGTTACAGCCTCGTGCGAGCTCAATACTTGGTTCAAAGACTGTTTTTTTTTTTAGTTTTTGGTCTCAAAAACCAATTGTTACTGAGGAAATGCTATTTTGCAGTTTTTTTCGTAAAAATGCGATACAGTTGTGCTTCAGGAAAAAGTTTTCGAAGACAACACAATCCGGGATTTTCACAGGAACATGAAAATTAGTAATTGAGAGCATAGTGGAGTTGAAATTATGGGATATTTGTAAAAACTAGAAAAACGCAAACGCAGGAATATTAATAAAAAATGTATTAATGAAAAAACACAAAATTCCTGGTCAATTCAATTCTGATAGATCTCTATTTACGATTATTCAAGCTGTGGCTAAAAAACTGTGCAGCTGAAGCATTAAGAACCGAAATGAACGAGTTTGTGCATAAATAAAAATTAAAGATATGACAGAATAGACTTATTTCGCCATGGGTTTTTAAAAAAATGGAGAAATGAAGAGTAGAGTTGTAGAAGAGAAGCAATTTTTGTAAAACGTCAATCGTGGATTAAAATAACACATGCAGGGAAAG
Source organism: Campoletis sonorensis (assembly GCA_013761285.1). Classification (NCBI taxonomy): domain Eukaryota; kingdom Metazoa; phylum Arthropoda; class Insecta; order Hymenoptera; family Ichneumonidae; genus Campoletis; species Campoletis sonorensis. The sequence goes on from JACEOJ010000085.1 coordinate 3,421,854, forward strand.
ATTAAAAGCTCATCATCTAAATCTAATTATTCTACAATTCAGTATAAAAATATTTTGGTATATTATTAATGAAATTGACACCTCGTGTCTAGTTGTCCTCGAAGTGCTTTAAATTTTTTGGAATTTTATTTGTCTCCTGAGAGTCCTGGATGTATACTTGAATTTTTAAAATTAAAATTCTCTTAAAAATGAAAACCGTGAGTATAATATAAACTCAATTGATGAAAAAAGTATTCAAAATTGATTAAAATCTCAAAATGTTTAAATCGCAAAAACACTTTCGGAGAATATTTCAAATGACCATGTTTTTTTTGTTACTTGTCAATCAGACTGGAGACCACGTAAAAATATTAATTAAACCGAATGTATTTGCTGCGTAAAAGAAAAAAAAACCACTTACCGATTAGTGGAAAAAAGAAGAGTTTGTTAAAAAGCTACAAAAGAAAACCATGCAGTTGGAGAACGAATATTTAATACGAAACAATAAGAGTACAGAATAACGTAGAACATTTGTGCGAAACACAGAGACAAAATAAAGAAGATTGGAAAGAAAAGAGATGGCTAAGAATTCGAGAGTTCGTGATCATGCTGGTGTTTGGTGAAGTTTGGTTGAAACAAAGATTTATTGACGAAACAACATTTTTGGAAGAAGAAAAACACACTCGTGAAAGTTCGAAGAACATGCCAAAAGGGTGGAGAAGACGAAAAATGTCGCTTTTTTTATTGATTAAGCGTCAGATCAATAATAAATTCAATCATATTAAATCGTCGTAAGAGTCACTTCCGCTTATGATCGAACATGCAGATTTTTCACGCGGAAAATCATCTTCTACGTACACGATACGAAGAGTATTTGTAAAACCGGAACCCTGCTTCCATCCGGTAACAACCACCACCGAGTCACCGGTCTTCAAAAATCCACGACTCTTGCCGAAACTTATACCGAACTGGACACGAACGTCAACATCCTTCAGCCAATCGGCTAATGGTGGCTCTGAAATATCCAAAATACATGAATTTTCGATTATCTCTTGGGCTGAGTCGATAAACAAACCCGAAAAGTATCTGCGACAATAAAATTTGTCGAACAAAATCATTTAGTTTACGATCGTTAGAAATTTTCTCGCGCCTCAATTTTCTATGATTGATTGCTTCTAAAGAAATCGGAGTATTTGATGCTCGAAAAGTTTGGTTGCTTCAATTTGGAATAAAAAAAAAGCTGAAACGAATACGATACATAAACAAAAATAAATATTTACCTGTATAATGGAGCGGCAAAATACCGCGATAGAGATGAGCCTGTCGTGCGACTTGATGGAATCGTGTAACAGCAATAATCGGACAGCGGGGTCTGTACTTAGAGATCAAATGAGCAGAGCGACCAGAAGTAGTGATTACGATAATCGCGTTAGCCAAACATTTGGCGGATGCTTCGACCGAAGCGATGGCGACTGCGTGGGTCGCGTCAATCGGTGGCAATGCTTTTGCGGAGAGATCTGAGAATATTTGATTCTGCCAGATCGCTGCCTCGGCTTCCTTGCAAATATTTGCCATTGTGCGCACACACTCCAGAGGATATTCACCCTTGGCAGTTTCACCTGTTCATTTATTTTCATTAGTTAACCAGATAAAATAATCAGTTGTATTACAATAATTAACAAAATATTCAGGAATTCCTTTTAAAGAACGAAAAATAACAGGGTTTTCAAGTTAATACTCAAAATGGCTTTTTTTTTTCCACTTCAATAATCAAGAGCGTCCAATTGGTTCCAAAGAGAATTGATTACGTATTAAACATTCAAAAATATTTAATTACTCTATCAAGATATTAAAATTAATAAATATCGAAAATGTCTGAATATTTGGGCGATTTGGAAATGTTTTCGATTCTTTATCCAAATTTTTCAAAGTTTCATTCGTAAGAATATATTTTTCAGCGATCTTCATTGAATGGGGTCTGAATTATACGATTTTTAGAGCGAAAATTCTTTGTTAAAATTTCATCAACTCGAATTGATATTTTCCCAATAAATTGTACAAGTTTGTGGGAGAAACAGCTCAGAGGAAAGTTACGAGCTGGAATTCGAAAATCGTTGTGCCCTCGATTCATTGGGAAATATTCTCATGAGAATCCAAAGAAAAATCTTGAGGTCATAAAGACCCTACGTACCAAGAGAAGGTGGAAAACGTACCTGACAACATAACGCAATCAGCTCCATCGAGAACTGCATTAGCAACATCGGAAGACTCGGCTCTGGTGGCACGAGGTTTTTTGACCATCGACTCAAGCATTTGAGTGGCACAGATGACGGGCTTTCCGACCTTGTTACATCTGCTGATCATGCATTTTTGTGCGAGAAATACTTTCTCTGGTGGAATTTCGATACCAAGATCACCCCGAGCGACCATTATGCCGTCGGAGGCTTCAATGATTTCGTCGAGATTTGTCATGCCCTGTTGATTCTCAATTTTCGAAATGATTTTAATGTTCTTTCCTTTCTCCCCAAGAATTGCACGAATTTCGGTGAGGGCCGAGGCGTTACGAATGAACGAAGCGAATATCATGTCGACCTCTTGATCGACACCGAACTGCAAGTCCGATTTGTCCTTCTCGGATACGGCTGGAAGGTCGACCGGAACTCCGGGAAGATTGACACCTTTGCGCGATCCCAAAGTGCCTCCGTTCTCAACGGTGCACATAATGTGCGTGGGATCTGTTTTTTTTTTCGAAAAGAAGAAGAGAAATTAATATTTTTCACTCGGGTTTACGTTGTGAATCTGTAAATCCATGTATAACAACAAAATCTTCAACCCCAGACTCTAACAATCTTTTTCTCTGACCGCGAACCCTACAACGGGGTCGAAAACGACGTTAATCTTCACTTTGACATAAAATGCTTCTCGCATGAAATAAAAACGTTGAGTTGGATGGAAAAATACTAAATTTTTAACAGGCTTTAGAAGAGACTCGATTCCGTAAATCCGAAATTTTTAAAACATTGAACGAAGCGTTGCAGATTTGTTGACCGATTTATTAATCACTTTTTTTCAAATGGCTGAATTTTCAAAGACATTGCGTGAGCCACTAAAAGTAATGAAGTTTTCATAAAGTCACTGGCTCGTTTGTAAAAAGATCAACAAACTTTTTGTAGTGGAAAAAAAATAGGAGACAAAAAAAAAATGCAAAATTATTCATGGAGTAAATCGGGATATGGGATAAAAATAATATTCATTTTTTTATTACTTACTGACAGTATTTACGATGAGAGAAATAAGACCATCATCGACGAACACGCGGTTACCGACTTTCAAAACTTTCGAGATGTTTTCATAGTCGACCCAAACGGCTTCGGCGTTACCTTTTTCCATAACAGCCTTGTCCGTAGTGAGTTTGAAGGCTTGACCTTTGACAAGTTCAACTTCTGCGGCTCCGCCCTGTAAATATAATAAATTAGCATCGACCACAATCGTTGAAGATAACGATAATCACAAACAAAAATGACCTTGAGCCTGACATTCGTTCCGCTTTATTTTTATGTTTCGTTTTTCGATCAATCGTTACGTTTTTCTTTTTCTTTTGGTCTGTTTTTTTTTTCTTCGATCAGAGAATAAGTCGTAACTTTTTTCGTTCGAAAAACGCGAACATTTGAGAGGAAAAAAAATGTGTACGTGCTTCTTAGCGGTTTTCTTGAGCTCATGCGACCTTGACATGGATGGTCAAGGTCATCCGTATCGGAGTCTATGTTTTAGTATCAAAAAAATCTGCCGATTTGAAAATAATGTGAAATGATGTAAAATGAAAATCAACTTACACCCTCGAGGAGACCGGTTCGAATTTCAGGACCTTTAGTGTCAAGGGCTATTGCCACAGGAACGTTGATTTTGTTTCGTTCTGAAAGATTCTTTTGTGCCTGGCGAACATTGGCGATTGTTTCTGCGTGATACTCGTGGGAGCCATGAGAGAAATTCATTCGAGCGATATTCATGCCCGTTTCAATCATTTTCTCAAGCATTTCGACCGATCTCGAAGCCGGTCCGATCGTACAAATGATACCGGACAAGCGGACAAAGGACGCATGAGAATCAACGTCCAGGGCGCACATATGGTCCAGTTGAGTTTGGGCGTTCAGCGCTACCGTGTTTGGTGTTCCTGCCATCTGTAAAAACAAATGCGTCTTTGTTCGAATAAACATTGAAAAAAAAAGATTGTTCGACGATACGCTAAGGATCATTGGTCCGTACAGTTCGCAACAAAAAGTTTTGTGTAACGAAATTACACGGTTTTCCAATGCAATGAAAGTCTGAATTAAAATTCATTATTTTTATCGAATTTTTTATATATTTATCATCATTTTAATCCATTCTGACAGATTTTTTTTTGAATCGTTACTCCTTGTTGTCAAATCATGAGAATTGTTCACTTTATCGAGGAACAGAATTTTTTTTTTCAAGTTTCAAGGACTGAAACTTCTCTATGAGTAAACTTTTTGCTACGATTTCAAAAATTGGTAAAATGGGTTGAAAAATAACATGGGAATGCATAAAATAAGGTCGTGCGTGATAAATAACGATGAGACATTCTGAAAAAAAAAAAATATATATATATATTTCGAAAAATAGAAAGCAATGAAAGTCGTCGACAGGTATCGTTGATAACGATGTCAGCCAGTTATCACTCATGATCTAAACAAATAAAACATAAATACGAAGAAAAAAAGATACCAACAGCTTTGTTTTGTGCATGGGAATGATTTTTTTTAATTTTGTCTCTCGTTCAAGCTCGCAAATGCTAACAATATTATTTTTAACGATTGCCAACTGATACGAGACGTCCTTGACTCGACTTTAGTAAAAAGTGTGAAGAGTTTTAAAATGCACAACGAACAAGCACACGTTTGACATTATTTCTACTAAATTTCAGCCTAGCTCTGCTCTAAATTGAGCGATAAAACGATGGTGAATATCGATGAATATCGTTCCTCGATTTTCTTCAGATCGAGTTCAAAGGTCACCACCGTTTTTCGTGATCGTCTCACAACAGTGTGTTATCATTTCCGGGAGTGGGGGACTACAGTGGGTTCAACACCTCGTAGTTGTGAAAAAAATTACAAAAAATATAAATAATGAAGACAAAACAGTTTTTATTTTGTTAATGATCGAGATTTTTTTCTCCAATTCGACTTAAATGTCTATTTTTCCATCTTTTCAACCTTTATAATCAAAAAACAGCCATTTTAGAACAGACTTCACAACAATTTACAAAACCGCCACCAGGGCTCGCACGGTGGCTGCGGTTTTGTGAGTCGACAATTGCGCTAAAAATGCAAGCAATGCTGTTCAATTGTAGAGCTTTATTTCGAAATCAAAATTTATTTACACCCTGTTGAAACGTGCTAAAATTTTGATTTCGAAAAAAAACGTTACGCGATCTGTTTTTCCACGGGTTTTCTTTCAAAATAATGTGAATCGCTGATTATGTTTTTTTTTTCAATATTTTATCGACAATGGCAGCAATTGCAACGCTGAATGGGTTAAAAGATGAATAAATTTCTATATACACGTAGACTCTGTGAGACCTTGTCGGTTGGATCTTCGCACAAGAGTGCAAGAGCTTTTATAGAACTTGTCCTCGACGGAAATACATTTCGCGATAGAGAACTACGTGTATATATATGGGACATTCTACGCCAAATCATCAATTGATTGAACTTGACATTTTTTCTCTTTTGATTTGCTCAATATTTCGAGGAGTTGATGAATATTTGAAAGAAGAGAATGACAGATGCCTGTCTAACGATCTTTCCCAGGTAAAATGAAAAAGGAAAAAAACAAAAAAAAAACATTGGGTAACTTCGTTTTCAGAGTCAAAAACCGAAGCCGAAAAAGTTCAACCATCGGCCTATTTGGCGTGGAATGGCCCGTATGTAAATTTCCAGGAGGCACAACAAACGAGCGTCGATTTCTATGCGAAGAGACCTTTCTTTCGGACTCTCTTTTTTTTGCATTAGCTACGAAAGACGTAATACAAAAATAATAATAAAAATAGCACTAAGAGCTACTCTCAAGAGGCAGGCGATGCGATAATATCAAATACAAAGTAACAAAAACCACTAAAAGAACGATGTTTCCCAGTGTGACAGACTAGTGGGAAAAAGACATTTTTTTTCTCACCAACACGAAACAATGTCGATTGAATTTATAAAAAACAGATCCCGCATTCGCGACGTAGAAAAAATAATCCTGCTCGATCCGTGAGCAAGCATCATATGCGAAAAAACAAACGTCAAAGATATCGAAATGTATTCATTTTCAGCGACGACATCGCAAGCCAGGAAACAAAATTTATTTATTTATTTTTCCTCGAAGATTCGTGATTGGTAATATTTTTGATGGCCGGCATTGTCAAACTGAGGAAAACCCTTTAGCGGTTTCACACTTTACGAGACTGACTAAAGGTGTTTATATTTTTTGACGACACTGCAGCATGTGCGCATTTTTTTTCCATACGACCCTCGTAGCGTCGTGTGGAAACACGATGAAAAATCAAACCATTGCGACAAATACTACGAACTACACATTTATTGTGCATTGTTTTCTGCTGTCACAAGGGTTTATTATTATTTGCTTCTTCGAGGGGACAAAAGGGCGGATTAAACGTAGAAACCAAGCGACACGATAAAGAAAAACGTACACAGAGATTTTTTCATGGGTTTTACCTTGTCGTCCGTCGTTATCCAGACCATTTTCGTTTGCTGCGTAAATAAAGGGTAAAAAATACGTATTATTATTGAACGTTTGTTTGGTTTTGTTTTAACGCTCGTGGAGATATTATCCTCGGTACGTAAGAACGTCCCGAAAGCGACCCGATATACCGAGCGACGTTTTGCAATACTAGCCAAATGTCGTCCGAGGATCATGCAGAATCGCGGATCCATCGGCCCGACTCACCGGTCGGTAATAAAGCTTTATCCTTCTTTTTTGTATCACCCACCTCTCCCCCTCTCACTCACTCTCTCTTTCTCTTCTTCGCAGAGTTCTCGGCACAATGCCACCGTCCGCTTCACCGTTCTCGAGCTTTGAAATACATAGAAAATTCGACTTTACGAGAATTTGACCTTGACGAATGTCTGAACAACGCCGATTGCCCTGACCTTCCAAATACTATATTACGAGCTTGCGAAATGCACACTACAAATTACGCAAAATCTCGGTCTTTTTTGAAACAATTTTATTTTAACAACAAATAATTTTATTTATTTATTTATTATTTTGAAAAGCATTTTAATGCTAACGCTGTTTAATTTTTGAGGTTTCGTTTCAATAACGTTCGTTTACAAATTCAGTCCTTTTATCTAAGTGACGAATTAGAAAGAACAAAATCGACTTTTTTTTTGAAGGCGCTTCAACGACAAACAAGGTATTCGATATTTTCGTAAATGAAAATCTGTGATAGTTTGACAAATTTGTTTGAAATATTATGTGAAAAACCGGGACAGTATTTTCAGTAAAATTTGCAGACATGGCGAATTGCGCTTCGAACATTATTCAAAATTTCCCGCCACAACCACTCGGTCGGTAATAGCGTAAACACTGTCACCGACAGTCTAAAAAAGATCGATTTTGTTGAAAATAATTCTCATCCACGTACGACTGATAATTGAAGATAAAATGAAGTTCAATGAAACTTTGCGAAATTTGCTGTCAGCTGAACTTTGCAGAAGCTATATTTTAATATGAGCCATGGTCGCACGAGCTTTATAAAAAAAAAAATGAATCTCATATCTTGAAATATACCAAAAAATGTCACAAGCTGCAAAATGTTAAAAAAAAATGCATGTGTATTATAATGGAATGAAATACTTAAATCAAAAGTATTTACCGGTGATTTGACCTGCTTGGCTACGGTTCTGATTTGAAATCTCTGCGAACTGTTTTTCAACCTAAATTAATCAAATATTTATTCAATATTTTTCCCTTTCTGGAACAATGCAGCATAATTGAGAGAATTTCATCAGATTTTGATTCTGATTTCAGAATCAGAATTTTCCATCGCATGTGTCTTTCATAAATTGCTGAAAACGTACAATTTTCGAAAAAGCTCTATTTACAAGCATCAAATAAAATGTTAACAATCTCCGGATTAAAAACTAAGTCGACTCTTTTATCGGTCATGGTTCGCTATCCTGAACTTTCGAATGTAATAATTTTTCTTTGGGAGTGTAACTACACAGAAAGTGAGAAGGAACTCACGTCGAAATTGAAGCAAGTAAGCAATTCTTGGTTCGCGAACAGAGTCAAACGAAGCACGAGGTTAACGCATGATTCGTTGTCTCAAATCACATCCGTTCGCGCATATTCTCGAGTGTTACTAAACCCTATGCGTCTGCTGTTTGAATAACTCATTTTTCAAATTATCAGGATGATTAAACTTTTTTATTTTTTCTTTCGATATTCTTCGAAATAAAAAAAGAAGAAAAGAATAAAAAAACTGTCACGAATCCTAAGAATAGGTCTTTGCGGACCCATTAATATTTACAAATTCAAAAAGGTCATCGCATATTTTTATGATTATTGATCATCAAGCAAGTGGATCGCATTTTGTTGCATTTCAGTTGCGTACTAACGTTTCACAGCAATAAGACGCGATAATTGCGATCGAACGGTAAAAAGTGTCAATGGCCTACGAACGTACGATATATTTATACGCGTATATATAAATGAATATAATCTTGTTTCGAAGATATCTCGTTTTCGAAATTGTGTACACACAAAATGATTCATCGGAATTTCGTTTCCTGGTATGTTACACGCACAAAGGCATGTGAATTTTGTGAAAAATGAAGATTTCCACCGATAGATAGCGCTGTTGCATGAGTGTGCACGTGCACACCAGCGAACCATGAAATTTTGTCAATTTCGTCCGATATAATTCACTTTTAAATCTTTGAGAACGAAAAGATAAGAATAAAATCGTTGAAAAAATCGTGATATTATAAAAAAACTCGATGCTTTGTCGTTTTTGTAGTGTTTAATGACGATTTATTGAAGGTTAGTTGCCATCGTTGCCGGACGAATATTGACGTGCTCCCGTGGCTCGAAATGCTTCTAGGAATCTTGAAATAATCATCATAATTTCGCCGGTAGAATTTCGTCTTTCTCAGTATTTGGAGATCACGAGATCCCATTTATATTTCACGGAATAGTTCTCCCGTCGAGTCGTATTGGTAAATGGTTTTAAAAAATTGTGATATTGTTCATAAAAATTAATATAAATCGTCGTGAGGCCAATAGATGGGATAGAATAGTTCGGAAGGGAAAAAGTGTGAAAAAATCACTAATCCCGAGGCCCCGAGTTTGCGTACCAACGGCCCTGAACCATATGTACAGTGCACGGAAATATATATTTTCAAGGCCTTCTCGGCCGTATTGGCATCGCGAATTGTTACGCAATACAAACGTCAAGTAGCGTCATTTGGAATGATCATTAGAAAAATTAAATAACACATTGACGTTCAAATTGATCGATGTACCAAAAATCTGATAATTTTAGAATAAACCGAAACATGGTTTCTCCGTAAATTTCCATCGTTCGTAAACTTTCGAGTCATTCAAAATTCCACGAATTTTTTTCTTTTTTTTTTCATCAAATTACTTAACTAAAAATTTGTTTATCTCGATCTTACCTTTGGTTATTTTGTTCCGGAAAGTAGAATGATTTCCTCCTTTCTGACTTTTCGACGCTCGAAACACGAAAAATATAAAGGATGACACTTATAAAGCTCTTTACGGAATAGCAGCTCGTGATGAACTGACGTTTGAGGACGCGAGAAAGGTCACCCCACACTATTTCACCTCCCCCGGCCCCCGTTTTTGTACTCGCGCTTGCTCTTGTATCTCTCTCGCGCAATAGCCAACGGTTCCACCAACCACCGCTTCAAACTCCCTTCACGATTCTGCTTCGTGTTCTATGAAGTTTAACGGAAATATTCGTAAGAAGATGTCCCCTGACGGGTTATGAGGGCTGTTCACTCGTCTTGCCAGTAACTTGCGCCCAATCGATTATCTCTGCTCACTTCCCGGCTACACACGTTTATACCACACACACATACACACTCCAACACGGCGACTAACCTTTTATTATGATTTATTCAATTTGAACAACAAATTATCAACATTAGTGATGAAGTTGATATATTTCAAGGGATTTTTTTTCACACATATTTCTTGTGAAATAATGTCTAACACCACGTATGAATATATTTTTTTCTCGCATTTTTCCATGACGCACTGTACGTTCCCATTTGTTAACTCAAAAGGGAACTAAAACCATTCCTTTATGTCAATTCCTCCTGCTTCCTGTTCGTAAGGAACGATTTAAACAGTTATTTATGACAATCATTTTATTCTATAAATTCGTTTAAAATATGTGAATTTTCGAAGAGGTCCGTTTTTTTTTTTTCAAATTTTCGTCTAAGTTTAAAATTCCGGTCCAATAACATTTTGCACTGAGAAACTTTTGCGACATTTAAAACTGATGCTTATTTTAACTTCGATGTCGTGGAGTACCACGTAAATTTTTCGGGTTGTATTTCTATTTTTGGGAATGTTACGTTTTTTACACCGTCCAACGCTGTATTTTTGTTCTCGGGGCAAAAAAAATGGAGTCAACGCCCTCCGATACGAGTCATATGTTCAAAATTCAGATTAAAAAATGCCGGTAGAATCGTTCGACACCGAAAAAGAATGTGGATAAAATATTTCCGCGGTTTTTAATCTTTCGCAATAACTTATTTTTCTGTTTTTATTCTGCTGTCATTTTACTCAATATATAATTCCGCATTGATTACATGGACGTCATGGATTCTACAAAAATGTAATATATTATTATCAACGTAAAATATATGTAACTTCGGGTACGAAACAAAAACAATAAAATTCTCTTATCGCGAAATAAAATTGACCGTGATCTTTGACGAAGCCTTTGATCACGGATTAATATTAATCAATGATGTATCGATTTATAACTTGTTTAGAGGAAAGCCGCCAACTAAAACTTTATTTTCTCTAATCTTTAATGCGTAAACATTTGAGTGTCATTGCTGCCAATGTCGCGAATCGGTAGCGTTGCGCCATCTTACGGAAACATCAAAAAATAAGTTCAGGAAATTGGTCGATAAAACAGCTGACCTTTTGACGTAATACAAAAATGATAATAAAATGAAATTTGTAGCTTTTTATTATTCCCGGCTATTGAAATTAATATGAAAATTCAAGGTTCTTCAGTTTGATGCAAATTTGGATTTGATTTTTAAAGCTCACTCGGAAAAACGTGCGTTTCATTGCAATTACAATTTCTATTGAGTTGTGAATATATTTATAAAGTTTCAAACATCGAATCAACATAAAATAATGAAAAATTCCCTCCACTCGAATAAAATATACAAAACCACTGGAAAACCCATTGCGGGGCTTTATTCTCCGAGAACATGCGACAAAATTTGTATTTCGCGAGATGTTTCCGGTGCTCGAAAGCAAAATTTTATTGGTTGATACTCGACCAATGAAACGAAAGAAGGGGAAGCAATCGAGAGATTCTCGACTTTGACGCTCGTGGGACCGTAGCTGAAGAATTCCTCGGTTGATCGAGGCCCTCTTGGAAGCGGATCGTACAGATCGATTTGACCGTTCGACCAACAATGAGCAACACTGGTGGGGTTATCAATTTCGGCGCTGGACCGGCCAAACTTCCAGAAGAGGTATTAAACCGTCGATTAATAATTAAATCATATTTTTTCATAGCCAAAATAATATTTATAAATAGATTCATCAAATTCCAGCAAAAAGTAACATTCACGTCGAACTCCTTCGGAAATAACAAGTGTCAATTATCATAATAGTTTTCTAATTTTATAAAAAAATAGTCTTCCTTCCCTAATTTTTTTCAATGATATGAAATAATCGTCAAAAATGCCTAGTAACGGAAATTCAATATGTTTTCCTTGCCCGTGTCTTTTCTATTTTTTTAATCTCGTTTCGTTTTATTTTTTAACTCCTGGCCATTCACTACAAAAAATTGCTTATAAAATGTGGTCTTACATTGAAGTATGAGAATTTTCCGTTACTGGCGCTACTTTCCACTTTGCATATTTCCGATTCTAAAAAAATCACAATCTCATAGAATTAGCCAATGGGATCCAAAAAAATGGGCTGTCCATCGAATGTCCCAAAATATGGAGAAACTTTAATAACTCACAAAATCAAATATAAAAACTGTAAAAACATATCTTGACAATTTGATTTTGCATCGATAGAACGTGTTTACGAACAAAATATTGTCACCCAAACCCCCTTCTTGGAAAAAAATCGTTTTTCAATGAATTTTCGTATATGAACATTGTTTTTCCAACTCGACTAGAACACATTTTACTGTCACTCTCATTATAACGTGTCACGAATTGGACACCCTGTAAGCGTACGCCATGAAGTCGTGGACACGAGATAAATATCTTTCTCAATTACATAAATGTCTCGTCGTTGACTTCCACATAACGCGTTTCGTTCCTTTCATTCATTTTTCTTGCATTTCAGCGGTCAATGATATTATTCTCATGTTCGTGAATGATCGCAAACTTGAATAAAACAAAAATATACACAAATTTGATAAATTCGTTCCTGTTTAAAAATCGAAAATAAATATGAATGTGAATATTTGTACGTTTGTAAATAAATAACCGCCAAAATATTCGCAGCTCCGACAAAATTCGTTTTTTTCGTGCAACGTTGTAAAAGATTGACATTCGAAGGTGTTGATTTTGTCGCTATAAATCATCAGATTTGTAGAGTTTTTATTTAACGATATTTCATTAATTTCATGCAACCATTGAGTCGAGATGGAAAAAGAGAAAAAAAATGCAATGTCCTTAAGCCCGAACACGTAATAATGGTGATGAAAAAAAAAAAATCGATTATATAATTTTCGAAAATGAGTTTGTATTTCAAATTAAGATAAAACGTATCAATGTCATGAATTTCGTAATAATGAGATTAATTATTAACACCGCGATAATCAATCATTTTACATATTCCTTCTTTTTCGAAGTGTCATTTTTAATTCAAGATTTTTCGGAGTTTATCTTCGAGATGAGAAAATAATCTTGCTCGCATATAAATTCAATCCAAAATTTAACGGAGGTGCATCTTATCATGTTTATGCATCAACGTTTTGTGATAACGTTTCGGTTTCAAGGACATTTTTCGTCCAATAGCCTTCACGTTGTTATGTACAGTCAGTTCCAAAGCAAATGGAAGAAAATTACTTTTTGAGATTTCTTTGATTCTTCGAAAATTTAACCGATTTCCAAAAACGAAAAAAATCGATTACAACAATTTATCTCAGCTCTTGAGAAGGACTTGTTCCATTAAAAATGCCTGCAGAACCGAATTTTTGATGCAATTTGTAAAAAAAAAAAAAAAAAAATCATTGTGCTGCACTTATTTTGGACCTAACTGTACAAACACATGTTAACGTGCATTTGGCATTTATATCTGTTGCATTGTATCCAAGACTACAATTGACCTCGATTGAAAGTATTTGTAAAAATAATTGAAGCAAACTCAAGAATTAAGACGACGAGACGAACGAAAATATTATTTTGTGACGAACAATTCCGTTTTATTATATATTGAGAATTAAATTTCTGACAGCCAAAAATGCAGGAATATTGATTAGTTTTTGATGCAAAAAAAACATGGGAATCGAAAGATCGTTTTATGGCAGTGAAAAAACAATTCTACAACAAATTCCATTTCTTTTATTTAGGTTTTAAAACAAGTCCAGGACGAATTACTGGCTTATGGGAACACGAAGATCAGCGTTCTCGAATTGAGTCATCGATCTCCTGATTTCGCAAAAATCGTTGAAGATGCACAAGCAAGCGTGCGAGATTTATAGTGAGTTGACGTCGAGATAAATCTTAATTTTACTCGTAACAATAATAAATAAATTGTTTTCACGATAACTATGGAAATTATTAAACAATGAATAATAATTCAATTTGAAAAATCGTTTATATTTGCATTCATTTTTTCAGCAACATTCCAAGCAACTATAAAATTTTATTCCTGCAAGGAGGAGGTACCGGATGTTTCGCTTCAGTTCCTCTGAATCTTATAAACAAGACTGGTTCAGCAGATTACATCGTGACTGGTATTATTCAAATTCCTAAAAAAAAAAAATACATTCCAAAGTACAAAATTCATTGGAAAATAATCGCTCGAATGAATTTTTGTATCTTTTCACAGGCTCGTGGTCGGCTAAAGCAGCGAAGGAAGCTGAAAAATATGGAAAAGTCAATCTCGTTTTCCCGAAACAGAGCAAATACACTGAAATACCAGAACCGTCCACCTGGAATCTCAGCCCTGACGCATCTTATGTCTATTATTGTGCCAACGAGACTGTCCATGGTAATTAAATGATTTCTCTTCAAACCGCAATCATAAAAGAAAGAAAATTGATAGAATTTTTTTCTTGAACGTTTATAATCAGATGTTAACGAAATTGGTTCTCGATAAACTGAAATTTAATACAAACAATTATTTTTGTTCTAAAAAAACGAAAGAAAATATATTTTCAAATAAAGTTGACGCTTCGATCTCGTAAAATCGAACAATTTATTGATAAAATGCAATCGTTTTTCTCAAATCTGTATAATTTTTGTTTTTTGTTAATTTCAGGTATCGAATTTGACTTTGTGCCGGAAACGAACGGTGTCCCTTTGGTCGCTGACATGTCCTCGAATATTCTCACTCGAAAAGTTGACATTTCCAAAGTAATACAAATTTCTCGATAATTACATTTCACCAAAAAATAAATCAGCCTCACTCATCATTGGGTTCACTTTTTCTGTTTATAGTTCGCTGTGATTTTTGCTGGAGCTCAAAAAAATATTGGTCCATCGGGCGTAACATTGGTGATCGTTCGGGATGATATGCTTGGCCACGCACTCCCGATTTGTCCAACTGTTTTCGATTTCACCGTCATGGCCAAAGATAATTCACTCCATAATACTCCACCAACGTTCCAGTGAGTGAATCTCCTTTTTTTCGAAAAATTTCATTGTAATTTTCGATCAATTCATATTTACATTCAAATTAACTTCAAAAGCTTTGAAAAAACTCGTTTTGCTCAATCAGTACAAATTTTATGGACATTTTTGATGAGTAAACTCGCGAAAAAACGTTATAAAATGAAGGATTAAAAAAAAAATCACGTGTGACTTTAATTATTCTCAGCATTGCTTTGTTGATTAGAAACTTTCAATCATTTTTCATGAACTATTTGTGCCTTGATATTAATCTCAGAAATGATGTTTTCAAAAACCTACTTTTGATCTTTGGGTAAAAAAAAAATCTTATCTCCGACCCCCGCAAGGAGGTTCCCACCGATTGTGCAAGATACGGCTCGTGTATCGGTTGACATGTGGTCAGATCGAATAACCATTGCGCAAACATCGATACAAAAAAGAAAAGATGAAAAAAAAATGGATAAAAATGAACAAATGTTTGTTATTTTCTTGCTTCGCAGAATATACGTCGTCGGACTGGTTTTCAAATGGATCAAAGCTCACGGGGGCGTTGAGGGTATGGAAAAACTGGCGATTGCTAAGAGTAAAAATATCTATGGGGTCATTAATGAATCGAACAAATTCTACACTTGTCCGGTGAATCCACGTGCCCGGAGTCGCATGAACGTACCTTTCCGCATTGGAGACAACGACGAAGAACTTGAAAAGAAATTCCTCGCTGGGGCTGTAGCTCGTGGAATGTTACAGCTCAAAGGTCACAGGTAAACAGTCTTTTGAATTATTTCAACGAAGAGACTAAATTCAATGTTTTCTACGAGCTGCTGATCGATTTTTTTCTCATGAAATGGAACGTTGAATCTTTTATTTTTCTAATCTCACTTCGAGACGAATTTATCTAATCAAATTTCACCTGTTCAAGGTCTGTGGGAGGAATTCGAGCGTCTCTGTACAACGCGGTGACTGAGGAAGAAGCGGAAGCTTTGGCCTCATACATGAGACAATTCTACAAAGAAAACCTGAAAAAGTGAGCGTTCGGCCTGCCTCGGGTTCCACAAAAAGTGGCAACTAATCTTATCGGAAGCAATCGTATCGGGATCACGTATATTCCTTTTTTTCTTTCCAATATCGTTATATTTTTTTATTATATGAAATTTTAATGAAATATTTGTTAAAAAAACGAATTGGGCGTTGTTATTTCTACAATCCATTCGAAGTTTTTTGTTGACGTTTCTTAGCATCTTTTCTATTTTTAATTATTACATTGAAATCAATTCTGTCATCGAAAACTCTTTATCACAGGTTCGGATCTTTGAAACAAAAACAAAAATTCATCGTTCATCATTTTTCATTCGCACGTTGTACATTTTTGTACATTTGGCCATTGTGCTTCATTTTTCGTGCTCTTTTTTTGTTGTACTTAAGATTTCATACTTAACAGTTGAGAAGATTTTTCCTAGAATTTCAAATTTGGCTGCTCAAAAAAAAGTAAAAAATGAGTAAAAATATGAAATCTCTCATAAAAGTAATTGGGTTTCGTTTGAGGTAGAAAGTAAATGTTTATATATGCAAAAATTGTTTGTTTTTCACATTTACAATTTTTCTCATACTTGTTCAGCTGTTTATCGGGCTTCTTTTCGCAAATTCTGCAAATATCGAGTCTACAGCGGATTCCAGACGTGGATTACTTCCGCGACATCCATCGATCACGGCTTTGGCCCACTGCAATCAATAATTCAATCAGTTTATTGATTCGAATTATCCTGGATGTTTGTTCTTTCGGAGGACGAATAAATATTTGAACAATACTTTGAAGTATTCCTCGACTCTCTCAGATGTCCAACCGATCGGTGTTGCCTTCAGTAAATCCCGCAAATTGTATATTTTATCGGCCAATTTAACGAGCTTGGCTTCGTGGCTTATATGAGGGGAATGTTTTATTTGAAGCAATTTACGTTCTTCTTTTGGCAAATTCTTATCGTCCGTTACTTCCGCTACGATTTTCCTGACGTTTGTCCCAAAATTTTCTTCTATTTCCTCAAAAGTTGTTTCCGTATCTTCGACCGTGTCGTGCAGCAATGCTGCGACAATTACGTCCGGATTGTAAACATTGCCTTCTTCGATCAAAATGTCTGCAACTCCTAAAAAATATTTTTTTCTCCCGAAATCACAACTGGTTTGAAAAGATGAGTTTTACTTCGGTTCAGTTTTCTATTTTTTATATCTCATTTCGTAATATTTTTGTTCCAGTTTTTTTATTACGCTCCAAAGAAAAAAAAGGTGTTTCATGAAAAAAAAATTCGAAGTATGTTCCATTTTTTTTTGGTCACGAATTACCAAACGAATTATTAAATCAAATTATCATTAGAAATCCCGACTGTTTTTTTATCTCGAAAATAAATAAGTCATCAGCTAGAGTGTTATAAAAAAAAATCAAGGCTTTTCTTCGGGGGATTCGGGATCCTGAGGATGAATTTACAATTTTGACTCCAGCATCATGAGTCGCGAGGCACAAAAAATAATAAAAATTCGAACCCAAAGGATGGTTGATGTAAGGTGTTTCTTCTACGTCTTTCCTTCTCTGTTTCGTGTGTTTGATTGCAGCGAAATTAGCAGCTTTAATGACGACAGCAAGACACTGTGAATGTTCCACCGTGTTTTCTAACCTTTGATTAGTTAAATGATGCTCTGCCATGGTTAATACAAAAAAACTAAGATTCTCGTCTCTGCTGTTAGATTTTCACGTGAAGATTTTCCAACTTGAAAAAACCTGGAACAAAAGTGTCATAAACGTCAGTTTGGGAAAATATTACCAATAAATAAATCAAATAAATGGTGAACACGAACATAACCTCGAGTTGTTGCGGTTCCTCTGCAGGCTGCTGAGTGAACTGAACGTTGAGCTGCAAAATATTCAGTTATATCATAAAATGTGTTTACACGAAAGTCAAAATGCTTTGAGTCGATGAAAAAATGGTATTAAAAATAAAATAAAACATAAAATGTATTATTGTTTCCAACACGTGTCTATATTAATAATATCTTCAATACTGTACATAAAATATATTACATCATTGTCGATAATTGATAAACGATATTGATACAACGAAGAACTGAAATATTCATAGCGGCGAAGACGTAATAACTACGTTGTATAACGATAATCTCTCGATTTTTCTTGATTATGACGATTTTCAATGTATCATTTAATTGTTCTGTTTTTTTTTTGTTTTTGTTTTTATGCATTAAGTACAATATAAATAACACTCTCTCAAGGTCCAGCCAGGAGCCTCATAAATTTAACGATCAAGCGCACACATCGAATTTTTCAATCGAAAAGCTCGCATTTTGTTTGTTTGTGTCCTACACCAAGGCAAATTCGATCTTTGGATGAATTCGCGTATGAAAATTAATTGACACACGTGTATCTTAATCTTTATCCGTAATATCAATTATAACTTTTTTTCTTCTATATTCTTTCTCACGATGAATTCTTTAAATTATAATTTCAGGAGCGATTTAAAAGTCTCGCCGATTCCCCGAAATGCTAACATTCGTGATTTATTTTCTTTCGTTTTACAAGCAATAAAGAAGCGTTTCTTAACGTTTAAACTTTTTACAAACTTGTCGACTAGAACGGGGCCGAATTATTTGTGTTCAATTGCCTTCGAAATAGTGTATAATTAATATTATCCTTTTTTTTTAAGCTACGTATGCAGCATGTCCAAGGCTTAATAATTGTCAACAATTCAAACTTAAGATCTGTACTCCTTACTAATTAAACGAGGGCCCAATTTTCACAATGGTTTCATGCCAAGTTTAATGAACTAATTAAACGAAGTGAAGGTGGATTTGGATCACAGAATGTCTCGTTAATCAAGAAAAATTGTAATTACGATAAAATTACGAAATTATCAATCGACAAATACAAATTTCCATGATGACACTTTTTCATCGAGATTTCTGAAGTATAAACTGGATTTGTTAAGCAATTTCAATGCGTCGCGTATTATTTTGGACCTTAAAAATGTTTTAAGAATTCACCATGAACTCGCCTCCCGAACTTGACAGTACCGCTCACTGTTCCTGTCGATTATTTAATGAGCAGACATTTCTTTCACAAATTAACTCTGGTTTAATTTTCAATGAAATAAGTTTGGCAAAAATGTACTGAGTGAATTTTTACAATTTATATGTATCAAAAAAAGCTAAAAAATTGGACGTCGCGATAGAAATTTATCGTCACTACATTAAATCAGTGCATAAAAATGTCGATAAAATCATTTTGAAAGTTTGGCAGTCTTGTAACCGGTCTGGGGTACAGAAATTAAATTAAGGATCGAATGTCGAGTCGAAAAGTCATCGGCGTATTCGATTCTGATAAAAAAAAAACAGTAAGACTTCGACTAGTCATCAAGTCCCGAATTTACGTTTAAATTGTTGAATATTTAGCCTCGGACCTCCTGGATACATAAATCTATATGTACATATACGTGTGAGCTAGTAGCGAAAACGAGATAAAATTATTCTCGTTGACGAAAAAAAAAAAGAGTAGAAATTCAAACGAAATATGAAAGATAAGTACTAATGAGCGGTTCAGAAATGCTCTCAGAGAGGAGAAAAATGCAGAGCCGCGTGTATTTGGAATGTTTGCAAAATTCCCCAGTGCAATGACACGTTTGATTCAAACTGTGAAGCCTTATTTTTTTGTTATATAACTTTTTTGTCTTTGTTACGGTGCAGTGTGATTATGCTCTGATAATGGACGATTGATGCCGTGAATTTTCTTTCAGTATAGTCGATTATTGGAAGAGCCAAGATTTAATCGATTGAGTCGGTCTGAACACAGATTTGAAATATAGCGGGAGCAGCGCACACGTTTTTGTTGTTATTTCTCTCGTTGTCACTCTCTTTCTCTCACTCTCTCCTCCTCCTCCTTCTCTTCTCCCCTCTCTCTCCTCACCCCTTCCTCAGTTACATACAAACACCAATTTGAAACGTTCGTTACACGAATAATGCACCGAATTGTCCTCCGTAATTGTCTTTCAAACGCGTATTCAGACCGACGTTACTCAACCGGGCATTTTCCGATTAATCATAGCACCAAGATCTTGAACGATTTGTTTTTGTTCAGGATTGTAGAGAAGAGTTCTTGCACTGAGAAAAGAGATATCCGGCAAGTGTTTTAACACCCGAATCGTCTCATCTTTGACCGGCATTGGACGGCCGTATCTGTCGAGGATCGTGGTCTCCGAAGTTTTTCCATAACTCGACGATCCTGCGCTACGATGAAAATCTCCACGTGGATGATCGGCTTTTCCAGGCTCCGATTTCATCGACCCTTTTTTCCCGCTACTTGAATATCCTTTTCCACCACTCGACGATGACTTCTGCGACACGTACGTATTTTTTCGACTCCCCATTTCCTGCGGCTCGCTCCTCTTCTTCCATTCAACGTTGCTCGGACCTGGCAAAGGCTCGATTATTCGAGATGATTGTCGATGCGGTTTTGAACCTTCTCCACTATCAATCACACGTTGACCTTTTCCTCCACCTCCTCCTCCTCCTGGATTATGTACTACGGGATCTTGCGACGATGCCGTTTCCGGCAAATCTGTGAATAAATCATTACTCGTTTTTATTTTTTGCAGTCTTCCATCATACGATAAATTTCCTTTATTCAGAGTTTCTTCTACGTTCTTTTTTTTAAACTATACTCAAGTTTTACTACTGACATTGATTCTCAGCTCTTCCAATCATCGTCGTTCTTGAAAAGCTATTTTTTTTCTTCTTTTAACAATTTTTTTTTCAACTCCGTCAAGTTAAACAGTATTTTGAGTGTCTCTCATTTACAGAAACACGATTTTTTCAATACTCGAGTTTTATTTAACAAGCACAAACGCCTTG
This sequence comes from Campoletis sonorensis, assembly GCA_013761285.1. Lineage (NCBI taxonomy): Eukaryota > Metazoa > Arthropoda > Insecta > Hymenoptera > Ichneumonidae > Campoletis > Campoletis sonorensis. Next base: position 3,442,841 of record JACEOJ010000085.1, read on the forward strand.
AGCATTTTTTTTTTAACCGATTCATAAAAACCTGTCACAGATATGTTTTGTGTTTATTTCGGGATTGAAAGAGCTGATTAAAGAGTTTGGTGCGAGGATCTTGGTACGTTCGTTTTTTAGCTTAAAAACTTACAGTAATATATGGAGCTCCTGGCACAAGCAGCGTGATGATGGTAGGATTCGGAGTGCGCGGAACAATGGGGACTTAGAAGTGGATCAAATGGATACAACAAATCTAACGGCAATAGAGCCGATAAGCCACCACCTGAGTTTTCCAAAAGTTTGAGCACCGAAGTTAGTGATTTGTTATGTTCGTAAAACAAGAAATTGATCGAATTTGAATTTGTTAGAAAGGAAAATTGATAAATAATTCATTGTTTTATAATTTTTCAAAATGGAATTCATTTTTTTATGAGAAATCATTTGTTTTGTCGTTTTTCGCAACACAATTTGTTGTATAACATAAAATAATCATTCCACGATTTGTTTTTTTTGTATTTTTCATCATTGTTACCCAGAAAACATAATAAATTAATGATCAGATCGAGGATAAGGATGAAAGCGAGGAGAGAAAAGACGGATATGGCGATAGTATCAAATCAATAACAGAAAACGTTTTGATTTTGTTACAGTACAATTGTGTTTGAAAAATCAACGTACATTGTACGTTGTGGCGTGAGATTAAGGCTTTTTTTTTTAAATACTCACTCGCATCTAGAGGATTCACGAGACCTGCACTGTTCCAATCAAATTGAGCAGCTGGTACTTCCTGGCAAGGATAATGATAAAACAGGTGTGAAAATAATTCTATTTTTCGAAGTTCCAACAATTTCGAGGGAATTTATTAAAATCTTTATGGTTAAAATGCAACAAGAAGTCTTTAAATTATTTTAACCATATCGTCAAGTTCCCTAGCCAATTTTATAAAAAAACAAAGTAAAGTATTTAAATCTTCCAAAGAAACGAAATTGACATTTTTTTTGCCTATAAACTTGATAAACTGATAAATTCAAGTGAAAAAGACATTTTGTTGCATTTCAGAAATAGAAAATCCAGCAAAATGCCGAAGGGATTCGTTGAATAAATTTGTACGTTGACTCGAGCTTACTTCTGACGTGAAATTTTGTTGGATTTTGGCGGAGTTTGAGGAGGAAGAATGTTGCAAATCGGCACCAGCTTTGACCGGCTCCAGTGGTGCGAATCCAAGATTAGCAGCGAATCGTGGTATGTTTGGATTCCACCTTGGACCGAAAAGCTGAAATTTTCATTATTTTGTTTTCCGTATCTCATTTTTTTGAATTAAAATAATACGGCTTCTTTTTTTGTTGTTTTTATGATTTTTTAATAGATGCAAAGACAGTGGGCAAATTAATAAAAAATCATTTACTCGGGAATGGCCCTTGGAATTTTTTTACGGTAGCTTAAACGTAAGAGAATATTTGTCGACTCACGATATTTCGCGAATCGATTCCCAAGGAGGTCAAGAGAACAGTGTTACTGACGCTGTTGGACCATTGGTAAGAAAGAGCGTTAGTGTCCTCGACACTTTTCACACTTTCCCAGATGTGATCAGCTTCGGTAATGAGTGGTTGTAAATTAGCTTCGTTAGGCTGTGTCAAAACGGGAAACATGTTCGTGATGATGTCCTCGATTTTGTTAGAAGCCTGCAACACAAGTTTTTTTTTTTTTTACTTCTGTAAGTTCTGTAGATAATTTTTTTTAAATAAAACAAAAGATGTAAAATATCATAAAAAATATCCAAATAAAATGTTCAATGTCACGATTTATCGGATGAGAAATCTATTAACCGAAAATGCAATTGATCAAACAACAGAAATTTTTCGACGTATTTCGCGCCGCTGATTTCGAACCCACTGGCAAACCAATTTTATCAGTTCAAGTTCTTCAAAAATTGTTTAAACTTTTGTTTAAGGATTTTTTAGACATAAAAAAGCTCTGGCTACAAGAAAATCATTGACGATCTTATGTAAAATGATTATTGAAGAATAGATACACGTAACGTTGATTAAAAAATTGTTACTTTTTGATCTCGTGTCAATTTTTTTCAGAATACACACATTTTTCATCGGCGTCAAAAATTGATTAGAAAAATGTGTTTGGATTCTTCAATACAGAACCATACATATTTTTTTTCTTTTTTGATTCGGTGAAAAAAATTTCAGATTCCCCCTTCAATGTTGAACAATCATTTGGAAAAAAATTAAGCTCTAAAAATCGATTGGAATGAATGAAAATCTCGATTTAACGTCGAGTTTTTACGTTTTCATTTTGAATATTTTATAGCTAGATATTTTAATTAATATATTTCGAAAAGACATGAAAAAAGACTGTGAAACTACGAATTTTATACGTAAAATATCTAAAAAGTAAAAAAAAACTACACATTAACAAACAGCAAAGTAGTGAAAAGTTTTCTGCTGTTGGTTATTAGATTAAACTTACGTTCTTGTTTTCTATCCGACTGATAGATTCTTTCAAACTAATTTGAGGGTTCTCTACCGGTAGGAGGCCCGAGTCAAAATCTCCGAAGTCTTCGAAATCGTCATCCAATGTATGAGGAACGGTGGGCGAATCAATTTTCGAGGTGGTGAAGGTCGATGCCCAATCGTCCGACTGTTCAGCAGCAGGTGCATTGGAGAAATTGGCAAAGTCACCGAATTCGTCGTCCCTGTCATCGAGTTGTTGTGAGTTCGTTTGTTCCTGACTTGGCTTGGCCTCGTGGGATTTGCAGGTTTCAGATTCATTGAGAATCGTCGAACGAGTGGGACTGTCAAAATAGTCAGTATTACTGTCCAGAATCTCGTTGGTTGCTTCGTGGCTTTTCGAGGTTGGCAGTGGCGTCGATACATCGTGGATCGCTAATTCTTCTGAATGGTCAGATTCGATAATGCTGTTGACTGGATTATTGCAAACGATGCTCGTTGGGTGATTAACTTCGAGATTACATCGGTAATCATCGAAATCAGTAAAATTGCTATCTGGTGAATTTTGAGCTTGAAGCACAGGAGAATCATTTCGAAACTCGATTTCGCCACTTCCGGAAACAGGCAAATCGGTTCGACCGTTAGAGCTCAGGCTAATGGTCGAAATGTCATCCATGATTTCAGTGGTGTTCTCAACATTTTTTGAAGTTTCATCATCAAAAGATTGAAATGTATCATTGGTTTGGGGATCAACGTTGGAGAGAGTAAAATCATAGTCTCGATGATCGTTGGAACAATTTTCAAGAGCGTTACGATCAACACCATTGTCAACAAATTCCTGTTCGTTCTGAGAAGTCTCGTTGCTGGTATCTAGTTCAAAATCAAAAGTAAAATCGGCGAAATTTGTTTGGTTGTTCGTTTGAATTTGATTGTCTATGAAATCGTGAGGTAAGTTTGGCTCAAGGTCGGATATCGTGAAGGAGTCGACATCGGGGACGATGCTATCCTCGGAAATGCAGAAGCTTCCAAAATCTGAGGTGACGTCGTTGATTGTGTTGGTAGCTTCTTGGGATTGAATAATCTCGTTTGATAAATGTTGTACTTTGATTTCTCGAAGCTGTGGACTCGATGGGTCTGGGATCTTCGTTTCGCTACTCGTGATTGTCGATATTTCGTCTTCAATTGTTTCAGGAGTGATTGTACGTTCGGCCGGGCTAGCTTCGGAGACGATTGTAACGTTGAATTTATCGTAATCGTAAATATCGTCATCCAAATTGGGATGCACATCATCCTCGTCGGTTGGATCATCAAACACCAAACTCAACGGTTCGGGCTCGTCCGTAACTTCCAAATTGTTCGACGACACGTCACGATCGCTTACGCTCCTCGGGCTATCCCCTGAACTGCTGATACTGCTAATATTATTACTGCTAACTACGTCACCGTTAAACAAATTTTTCTCCTCTACGTTAGCCAATTTTTCAATCGGTCTCTCCTCGTTCTCTATGTCTCTAACTTTTCTCTCCACAACACCGTTCATCTCGCATACATCTAAAACGCTATAATTTATCAAATCCTTATCCACTGTATTATTGTTTTTCAAACTACCGCTAAGTGTCCTATTGTTATCTAATTTTATGCTGCTCACGCTCTCGTCACTCTTTTCGACTATCATTATATCCTCATTGAAGATATTCCCTCCCCGAACTATTATTTCCTTTTCTCTCGATACTTCTGATCCTGGCGAATAGTCGCTCGTTCCGTTTAACTTCGGTGATGCAACCAGCGACGGTGTTGGCGTTTGCACAGGTGTTAAAAGCTTCAGCGGCGAATCCGACGCCGTTGACAAACCTGAAATTTGTTTGGCGATCAACAAATATTTTCTTTTTTAAGGGTGTTTGTATATTCAGGGGAGCCATGAAAATTGTATTCTTTTTTCGAATACTTTTATTCCTCGATCTTGTCCGTGAAAGAAGTTTACTCAAAACTTGGAAAAATCTTTTTTTTTTTTATTATGGGGAAATAAAATTCCGAACTTTTTTATTTTTGACATGCACAGATTTTGTTTGGAACGTCTCGCTAAATCGTCAGGTCCTAATGAAGAAAAGTATTTTATTTATAAAAAAAAATGATAATAATGATTTTGGACTTACCATCGATGCCACCTGTGGCATAATCACCAAATTCATCATCATCCGACTCGCCAAAATTATCAAGAGGCGGAGGCGTAGAGCTCACCAGAGGTGGAAAAGCCATTGTTAGGCTATTGTCTAAAAAATACATCGAAATTATAATTTTTTTACACTTTCGAGCACTCCTGACAAGACTTTTTTAAAAAATGAGTAATCGAATTAAATCATGGAATTTTCCACTAAATCGGGACAATCGTTTTACCTGTCAAACTTCATTGAGTTTTAAAAACGAAGAATCGAATAACGAGCAATAGCAACGAAGTCGATGACGTAGAAAAAAAAGAAGGTAGATATTGACACTTTAGTGACATATGACAAACGGACGAAACTTGATGAACGTCTTTGTAGGTTAGTTTTGCGATCTTTTGCAAAGTTCAGTGACTCGCTGTTTATTGAATACTTTTTTTTGTCATGTTTCCACAGCAATATTCCGAGTAAAAGGGTCATGAATGATCAGGTGGTTGTTTCGAGATTCGATTTACTCGAATGAGGTTCATTTAACGTGTGGGTGTTTAGAGTTGCTTTAGACATTGAACGTAAGATACTTCTTGTCCTTGTGTTTGTCATACAGAGACATATAAATAGGTACAACGAAAGCCCACTTAAAATTATTTCTTTTTTTCCTTATATTTTTAATGGTCACGTAGCCCTCCAATCTTCACAAGGTCACGCGAAACTCACCTGTACGAAGTTTCGACGAGTATCTCTCTCTTTATTCTCACTTTTTCAACTCGTAATATTCACAGCTCCTGTCATTTTCGCTTTCGAAGCCCGTTCACACCCACAAGCGAGATACACGAATGTGCTAAGGATAAATACACACCTGACATTCTGTAGTATGCGCAACGACCGTTGAGCGCTGCGCACCCATCGACTATGCTGAGCAATAAACAGAAAAAAAAAGCAAAAGTTTTGATAACGGCGATTTTCGTGTCGATTCTGAAAACGGTCGAATCACAGCCGTATGAAACTGGCCAAGCTATTCCGCACTTATTTTTTTGAATTTGTTTATCGTTTTTTTTAGATTGTTTGATTAATTAAAAACGTCATTTGTTCGATAAAATATTCCTTGAACCAAAACTAAACAAAAAACACGAATCTTTCAAATTTCGTCTCTTTACTTTGTCCAAATGGCAATCGATTCGGGATCATTTGTACGTCATGAACATGAATCATCGGAACATTTGTTGGATCTTCTTTTTCCGTAAAAACTAATTGAAATATCCGGTATATTGTTCTCCGATATGGTAACAATGACTATATTAAAAAAAAGCTCAAGGAAGTATTCCCCCCCCCTCCCCCCGCGTCGGAATTCCGCTTGCCGCGCGATTTTCCCAACACACATACCGAGTGGCCAACATTATTCGAACTATTCCGAACATTCCAACTACGAACATTGGAAATTTCGCAAATATGCATATTCGCATATCGGGCGTTTCATGCCAAATCGACAGCCCATTGTCATTTGGATTACATTTTTTTTTTTCGTATTGTTTTCTCTCTAATGTTCATTGATGACCTTGCTACCTTATATACGTTCGAAATAAAATAATTTTATACGTTTATCGGAAACAACCTTTCATAAGAATCCCCATGAGTTTCTTTGAATTTATATGGGTCGAAATAGCGCGAATGCTTAGATATCGGTTCTGTTATACAGTTGACAGGTGACTCTGTTCGTTCTGTTCTCCTCACGATATAATAATTCTTGTCATTCGACTCTAAAAATTGTGTACCATCGGTAGGTACATCCCGAAATCTACCTTATCATCCGTTGATAGGTAGCACGTAACTGGAACCGTGATTGGAACCAGTGGAAAACCGAGCCTAATAAGAATATTGTAATGTTGAATAAATATTGAATTATTGAAGAAATGAATCGTCAATAGTATTCTTGAAAAAAAGAAAAACTATTGCTCTAATACCTTCACCACCTTTTTTGCTGTTTCAACGAAAACGTTTATCGATCGTAGTCATTACATCTGCAATATCACTATTACAAATATGCATGTGAGACATTTTATGAACTACTTTTCGGTTCTTCGCTCCAGAAAAAAAAAGAATTTCGACAGAGTTATGATATTTGCCATCTAATTTTTCATACAAAATTCTAAAATATTTGTACAAACGGATTAATTCGATGAAAGATCGAATCATTAATTGCAAATGAAACTTTACGCTGACACAAGGAAACAATTTCAGGAATGAATTTAACGTTCCTTCTGGGTTCTGGTGTCAAGTCAAGGTTGGAATTACCATATTTTTAATCAAGGAAATTTCATTGGTACGAGACTTCTGCCATGTCGACTTTCCTGCAGAAAACTTCGGTGAGACGCTGAAAAAGAAGATGAAGAAAAATTCAAAAAGAGTCTTGGCAGGAGTAACAAAAAATCATAACCCCGTAGACATGTTCCCCGTAAAAAATACTCCCGAAAAACATATTTTTAAGATAATTGACAAATATAGATTATCAGGTAATGTAAATAATTTATAGTAACGAAGGTTTTGTATGGTGGCAAAGCAGTATTTTTTTCCACGTGCTGCTCTCTGTTTTCCTAATGTTTTTTTCGATTAGTGTCAATCCAACTGGCGCTTAAATTCACATCAGACCTGAAGCATTTGTCTCGCATTTTGTTTTGCATTTGCCAGAATACTGACAGCTTGCTTTATCGAATACCAAACATTGCGAGAGTTTTGGATTATTTTTAGAAGCAAACAAGATGAAAAAAATGTATCACATAAAACGAAGAAATACTAATGAGGAACAATATTCTTTTTCTCATCGCCATTCATTTTTGCGACAGAGAAACTACTCGTAGCAAGCTCGAGTAGCAATTTGGGGAATTTATACTGTGCCAATTGTAAACTTCCATGAAAAAAAAAAAAAAAATCCGGAGATGTTCATTTTTGCAGTTTACACATTTCCACATTTTTGTTGCTGCAAGGATAGTTTTTTTATGTTTCATTTTATCTTTGATTTTTATTAATTTAATTTATGATATTTTTTCTTGTAATTTATTTTTTCTATCGCTCCAATGTACTGCATCCAAAAACGTTTTTATAGTTATTATTGAAAGTATTTTAGTGGGTATTTGAAAATGAAAATAAAACATAATAATGAATAATAATGAAAAATTGTTTTTCAGTTTATCTCGCACATACAAAATGGTTTGCGGGCATAAGTCAATAAAGAAAAGTTGTTGTAAACAGACTAAAGAACAACATACTCCAAAATTCAAGGTCCATCCAAGGTAATATGTGCTTGCTGTATGATTACAAAAATTGCGATCAGTTTATTGTTTAGATTTTTTTGAAAAACTAAATGTAGCTTCTTTAATGTTGCATAAAAATGTATGCAAAGTTTCAGAAGGCTTCACCATGTACTAGCCAAAATATTTATTGATGAAAATGTAACTTTCAACACGAGCTCTTATGAGAGACTACCGAAAATTTTGCTTTACACCAATAAATATCTTCACTTCTCTTGGTGAAACCTTTTAAAATTTATTGCCTGGGTGCATATGACAATAAAGAAGATTTAACCAAATTTTCAACAAAATCTTAAGAAAACGATATAACGATAGAACTACCTTAATGTCCCCATTACTCGAGGCTCTATTTGAGGATAATAGTTTCTATTATACTTTTTCCTTATTTGCAGACTAAACATAAATAACGTAAATACTTGACAGCGTATTTGACGCCATTCTTTATTTTTTCTGATCAAAGTTTCCTCACTATTTCGATAGCCAATCAAGAATTTTTAAGAGTTACATTCAAGTGTTGTGGTAACTTAATTTCGACGCAGATGGTTTACAAAAGCATTACCAAGCTCAGGTTCTGGAAAAATTTGATGAAATAATCTATCGAAGATTAGCTACAATGCAGTCACTTGTGTCAACACAAAAAAGGGGATAAGAATTTACGAAACTTGGTAGACGGAAGAGCCACGTTTTTCGTAAAAGATCAATAGCACGGCTAAGAAATTAGTCGCGTCGTTTACACTTAAATATGATATTATATACATAAACTGTTATGCCATATTGCTACAATTTCATGAGAATAAAAGAGCCGCCGATACGATCGCAGAAGTTATTCTTCTTGATATATCGTTACAAACTCGAGGGATTAATTAATCTTGCACAGGCATATTCCGAGCCTCTAACGTTAGTAAGTACCGTGTTTTAGTTTTAATTGTTCCTGTTTTCAAAGATTCATCAAATTCTTCAAAAATTGTAGTGCAATCGTGGAATTTGTAGCAATTTACGCTTTCGAATAAACTGTGATTCACTTTTATCGACAGAGTTCAGTGAACAATAATGAGTCTAAATTAATATTTCGTTGCGATTTGATTTTTATCGCGATTTTTGTTAAAAAAAAAATTGTTATAATTTGGGTTTCAGCGATAAAGTGTATATCTAAATAACCCATTGCGCGTTGAAGAACGCCGACCTAAAGTGTGCTATTCCCTACAGAAATACTTTTTTTGTACCGCTCGTTCTCATGCATCGATGTTTTATTAATCAGGATACGTGCCGATTTTAAGGCATGATGCTCTTCAGCATTTTATGCTGCGCCCTCGGTGGCTGTGCGCTGGTTCAGGTAAGGTCCTTCAATTATATTTTTCATCAAGAAACTCGGCAGAGTCTCGGGTCCGGTACAGGCGACAGCTCTGTCGTCTGCTGGCTCGAGGATCATCCCGACTATATATTATCCCTGAATAAAATGATTCGCGAGGGTGGAGCCTGAAATTGATTTTATTAATTTGATTGTAAGATTGGAAACAATCCATTCATTTCAACCCATTCAATTCGTCTCGTTTTTTTTAGTCACTTCCAATAAAACCACGTACAGATGGGCCTTTCCATTTTGAAACAGTAAGTGATAAAAATTGAGTAAAAACTTCAACACCAAAAGTCCTGTTTATTATCGATTACTCCATCAATTCTCAGGTCAACGGTGGATTCAGTATAGCTGCAGGCAATCTCGGAAGGGTGAATATTTAGAATAAGCAATTGAAAACATTGACAAAGAAAACTTGTTGATCGAACAAAACATATTTAGTTGCTGCAATATTTAGTGGATGACACTCCAATTTAAATCGAATGCATTCAGCAAAATATTCAGTGCTGATTGAACATTGAAATGAACTAAGAAGAACTCGAAAATTTGTGAAGTTCAAAAACTTTTACGGGTTTGAAAAATAAATTGCTTTTCAACAACGAAAAAATCATTTTAACTTATTAAAAAAATCATCACATTCTGGATTCTTCTATTGATTCAAAAAAAGACAACTTGGTGACTCTACTATTAGTGGATTTTCTATTGTTTGAACAAAAATTATTTTCTTGTGTCAGTGAGAAAGACAACAACAAGTACAGGCACTGAGAGCTTATTTTAATTTCCAGGGATCCAGAATCGGCTCATCCACGATCGCCACTGACATATTCAAGGTAAAGCTGGAAAAATATATTCATGCATGAACATAAAACATAGCTAAACATGGTTAACATGTCGGAGCTGTAAGACTCTGTTCCGAAAGATTGCGACGTAGCAAAGGAGAAACACTCAGAAGTAACAAACGACTCTACAGAATAATGACAAAATTGTATTATCATGATGAACAACATAATAAAATACGAATTTGTCAAGTCATAAACAATGGGAAACGTAATTCAGATTGGTATACTGGAATTATTGACCGCTCATTGGATGAAACAATGCATTGCAGAAATACGTTTTTTAAATTAGCTGCAGATAATGAAGTAGTGTGTTCTGGTATTTTTAGATTCCGAGAGGAGGGTTCAGTGTCGCAAGAAAAAAATTTGGAAAGGTAAATCATTTGAAAATCTAGTTTACACGCGGTTGAAAACATTACTGCAGTAGGTAATCTACAATCACACGTCTTTGTTACACATAAAAAGATCTCTCATTGTATGGAATATTGCTTTTATGAATAACAGGGGGTGGTGCATGGAGATGCAATACCGTCTGTCTTGGCCGTGAGTATTTGAAAAGAACTCGACGATTCTTGGATTTTCCAATTGGCTGTACATGAAATATTTAATTCGTGTTTTCAAATTTGTAGATTCCGCAAGGAGGGTTTAGTATCAGAAGAAAAACATTAGGAAGGGTAAGCTTTGGAAAATCTAATTTACATAAGATCGAGTACGTCACTGCATTGTAGAAGGCTACCACAATTATTCACTCTACCCGAAATAACATGTGGCAACACAGAAGTTTAATCACCTGTAGCGACGGAGGAGCTCCTATTCATGTTGAGCTTATTTTGTATAGGGGGCAAAACACACAGGCAGTGGAGACAAGAACAAGAAAGGCGTCGAGACGAAGGGTGGAGACGGCATGAAAAAGAATGGAGAAGGCGGGAACGGAGACAGCGAGGTAAAGGGCGCAGGCGACAAGAAGAAGGGCGACGGTGAGAAGGGCACAGACGGTCCTGTCGCAGAGGAGAAGGGCGACGGTGAGAAGGGCACAGACGCTCCTGTCGCAGAGGAGAAGGGGGACGGTGAGAAGGGCACAGACATTCCTGTCGCAGAGGAGAAGGGGGACGGTGAGAAGGGCACAGACGCTCCTGTCGCAGAGGAGAAGGGGGACGGTGAGAAGGGCACAGACATTCCTGTCGCAGAGGAGAAGGGGGACGGTGAGAAGGGCACAGACGTTCCTGTCGCAGAGGAGAAGGGCGACGGTGAGAAGGGCACAG
>JACEOJ010000085.1:3459197-3756754 GCA_013761285.1 Campoletis sonorensis
AGAGGAGAAGGGCGACGGTGAGAAGGGCACAGACGCTCCTGTCGCAGAGGAGAAGGGCGACGGTGAGAAGGGCACAGACGCTCCTGTCGCAGAGGAGAAGGGCGACGGTGAGAAGGGCACAGACGCTCCTGTCGCAGAGGAGAAGGGCGACGGTGAGAAGGGTGGAGACGGCGTCAGAGAGGAGAAGGGCGACGGTGAGAAGGGCAGAGAGGACGTAGAGGAGAAGGGCGACGGAGCGAAGGGCAAAGACGGCGAGGTGAAGGGCGCAGGTGACGAGGAGCGAAGACGGAGGAGCGAGGGTGGCGAAGAGCGAAGACGAAGAAGCGAGGTCGGCGAGTTAAAGAGCAACGTTGGCAGGATAAAGCCCGCGAAGTTGAAGAAGAAGTTCTCTTTTTTTAATCGTTTATAAGCGTTGATAGAAAAAAAAAATTCAAGTGTGCTCGAGGATTGCGGCCGGCTAACTACGAAGTCTCGGCATTCCGCATTGCTTCTTCTAAGACCTAATCTTGGACCTTAAGTATAAGCTAAGTATAAGAGTGAAAATATTTGTGCCAAAAGGTGTTTAAGATTGGAGATGAATAAACATGGTCATATTTTTGAATAAACATATTTTTTGAATTGAATTAAATGACTTTTCGGGGGTGTACTCTAATTTTGCTGCTTCCACGGTTGCACTGGAACTATTGAAGTTATTTAATCTGTAACTGTTGCACGACGCAATCCTGAGATTACAAGATTTTTCGAAATAAAAATTCAACTTCTTCTCCCTCCTGGTTTCCCGCGGCTTCCGCGCAAGATCCCCCTCCCCCCCTCGACCCTCCTGAGATCCCAGGGCCAGAATCCGTCTAGTTTATTTACTGGCTTCGAACAATGCACAAAATACACATGAGAAAGCTAGGGTGCCATGCTTTTCACTAGACAAATACGAACTCAATAGGCATTTTGGAGTCGCCTACGCAAAGGTGTGTTACCGTATACATACATATTTCTTGTGATTTTAAGCTGCGGGCTCAATGGGAGATTGAAATCTGATTGAAATTCTCGTTCATGCCGAATTTTACACGATGGGAGATGGATGCTGACATTGCTGACCATCTCTGGGGGTCTCGTCACTATTACCGACCACTCCATCGAGCGACAACAGCGCCAAACGGCGACCTCGGAAACAGCAACTAAAACCGAGAGGGGTTTTTGCAACGCAAAAAAAACAACGGTCAAGACGTTTTGAAAAAAAAATGCCAGTACTGAGCACATTGCCGAAAACGACTTATTCTCGTTATTCGTAAATAATCAAAATAAGAGTTCCTATTAATAAAACATAATTCTGGTGTCCGAGATTAATCGAAACCTGTCTGAGATCCTTGGGCCCCAAACATCACTCACGCCAGCGCCACCACTAGAACAACCGATTTGGCTTCACCTCCGTCACTCTTAACACCGCGTATTCGTTTCTCAGTTGAGTCTCATTGTCCACGCAACGTTTTGTCATTTTCCCGCGCAAACCGGTTGTTATTTTCCTAAGCAAGCAATTGTTGGCGGGACAGTATTATGAAGTTCCAAGTTGCGTAGATCAGTCACGTTTCCCTTATTATTTAACTATTCAATCGAATTTAAAAATCATAACAAAATGGAAGGTTTTGAGATGGATCAACGATTAAAGGATATCGAGAGGGAATATCTTGATTTTTTGGACGATGCGGTAAGCTTTTTCGATCTGCAGCCAATTGTTTGAATTTCCATCGTAACCTCGAAAATTCATATTTTTGCAACAGGAAGACCAAGGTATTTACACGAATCTCGTGAAAAGTATGATCGAGGACAACAAATACAGATTGTATGTTAACATCAACGATCTGAGACGGAAAAATCCTGTTCGGGCGATGAAGTAAGAATTTTTTACATTTTACAGATTATCTAAGAATACTTTTTTTTCGCATTTCCAATTTCGAAAGCTAACTGCATCCGCGTTCCAAACTTTGAAATATTATTCGAGTTGTGGCAAAGTTACGTGCGGTAGAGATTTTTTCCCTCCGGCTTGTAGAATAAATTTTTACCCTGTACAAAATTCCACTGATTTTAAGAAAAACAAAGAGTTTCACTCGTTAGAAAGTCTCGTCACCTTGTCAAAAACAATTTTATGTCGAAGAAACTAAACTTGAAGCGGACAATGCATCACATTGTGCCGTTGAAGGAAAAAGAAAGGACACGAGTCTTAGGGTTGATTTTAAAATTGAACTCGAAAAGGACTCGTTTATGTTTTAAAAGAAAAATTGCACAGTGACAAAAAAAACAAAATAAAACTTCTATTTTTTGAATCAAGTTGTAAAAACAGGAGCAGCTCGACAGCCGCTCGATGTGGAGTGTAAAAAAATGACAACTTATCGAGTGACGAATTAGTGCAAATTTTTTCTGACCACAATCTCATTTGCGTTTTCAAATACTTTTAGTTTGGTGGAAAATTCATTTGAGGAACAAATGGCTTTTCACGGTGCGTTGAAGCAATTTGTAATGAGCATTGACACGTCTTATGCAAAAGGGAGCACAGAATTTTTTGTCGCTTTTGAAGGAAGTTTTGGCAACAAACACGTCACTCCAAGAACTCTGACTTCGAGGTTTCTTGGGAATCTCGTTTGTCTCGAAGGAATTGCGACGAAATGTGAGCTGATGTTTAAAACTTTTGCATTTATATCACAGAATTATTAATCACCCGCAATTCAAAAGAGAAAAAAAAAATTATTCTTTATTTGCTTCCAATAATTCTCAATAATTGTTATCGTGAAACAGGTTCACTCGTTCGACCAAAGATTGTGAGAAGTGTTCACTATTGTAGTGCCACAAAGACCGTTATCGAAAGAGCTTACACAGATTTGACGTCGTTCGATGCTTTTCCTGGATCAGCTGTTTACCCTACAACGGTATTTTATTTAAAAAAACAAAAATCTATAAAAAAACAACAAAAACAACGTATATTCCATTTTATTAATTTGTAGAAACAATTAAATATTTTTTTAACTTGGAAAGTTTTTACAATTATGCAACCATAATAATGTGTCTAAAAATTCGCTTATTTATGACTCATGGTAATGGTAATTTGATGTAGGACGATGATGGAAATCCACTGGAAACAGAGTTTGGTCTGTCCACTTACAAAGATCATCAGACTTTGACGATTCAGGAGATGCCAGAAAAAGCCCCTGCCGGCCAGTTGCCACGGAGCATCGACATTATTTGCGACAACGATTTGGTTGACATTTGCAAGCCTGGTGACAGAGTTCAGATAGTTGGCAACTATCGGTGTTTGCCGGCGAAACAAAATGGATACACTACAGGAGCGTTTAGGTAATTATACGACATTCTTTTCCTAATGGGAAATTATCTTTAAAGTATAATTCTGAGTTATCGAGTTCTTATGACTGTGGAGAAAAGAAAAAATTTATCCGTCCTTCAATAAAATATCCAAGCACGTATTTTCGGTCACTTAAATTTGCAATTTTGATATTTCAGAACGATTTTGATAGCCAACAATATCACGCAATTGAGCAAAGAAGCCAATTTGACAATATCGCACGAAGATGTCGCAATGTGCAAAAAAATAGCCAGGAGCAATCCACGAAATGATATATTCGAGCTTCTCAGCCGATCGCTTGCACCTTCGATTTATGGTCATGATTACGTGAAGAAAGCGATTTTATGTCTTCTTTTGGGTGGAGTAGAAAAATTGCTGCCGAATGGAACGCGGCTCAGAGGGTATGAAAAAAATAATAAAAAAAAATCGTTTTTCACAACATTTTGGCAATTTATTGTTCTATTTTCTAACTAACTTTCAAGCGGAATATTTGTATTTTTACGCTCGATATTCTTCAGAGAATTACGAATCTATAGATATGTATTGTTTTTTTTTAAACAGTGATATAAATATTCTTCTGATTGGTGATCCGTCAGTCGCGAAATCTCAACTGTTACGTTACGTGTTATGCACCGCACCAAGAGCCATAGCAACGACCGGACGAGGTTCGTCAGGCGTTGGTTTAACGGCGGCTGTTACATCCGATCAAGAAACTGGGGAACGGAGATTGGAAGCTGGTGCTATGGTGCTCGCTGATCGCGGTGTTATTTGCATTGACGAATTCGACAAAATGTCTGACATCGACAGAACTGCGATTCACGAAGTGATGGAACAGGGTAGAGTGACCATTGCCAAAGCCGGAATTCATGCCAGTTTGAATGCTCGTTGTTCCGTTCTTGCTGCTGCCAATCCTGTTTATGGCCGGGTAAAGATTTTTATTCTCTATGCATTTTATTCTTCGATCGACAATATTTAATATAAAATATGATTCGATAATATTAAACAATATTCGAAAAACTCAATATTGGGGAAAGATTATTTGAAACTTTGATAAAATCTTCGCCATTTTTGGCCATAAAAATAGTGCCAACATTTTTGTCTGTTGAATTTGGGACTTTTTTGTGATCACCTTGATTGGAATGAAATTCTGACGATTTGAAATCCAAGGATATTGGAAAATAACATTAAAAAATGTGTTGCGTCACAACGAAAAAAAAAATGCAATTAAATTCGTTTGACGAATGCACAAGAATTATAAGCTAATGAATTTTCTAACTTTTTATTTCTCTCAGTACGACCAATACAAAACTCCCATGGAAAATATCGGGCTTCAAGATTCGTTGCTCTCTCGTTTCGATCTTCTGTTTGTGATGTTGGATCTCATTGACTCCGATCAAGATCACATAATCAGCGACCACGTTGTGAGAATGCACAGATACAGAAATCCAATGGAACAGGATGGCGAGGCGCTTCCTCTCAACAGCGATGTGGATATTTTGAGCACAAAAAATCCAGATGCCGAGACTGTCCAGGAAAATGATAATCCGGTTTTCGAAAAATATGACCCTCTTTTGCACGGAAAATCCCGCGCGAAAACGTGAGTTTATTTAATTCCTTGTCCATGAGTAACTAAACCGAAATCACTTATCTTTGACATTTTTTTATAGTGATCAGATTCTCAGTATCACATTCATGCGGAAGTACATTCATATTGCCCGATGCATGAAACCGAAACTCACCGAAGAAGCGAGTAAAACAATAGCTGATGAATATTCGAGACTTCGATCAGAAGACATGGTTGAATCGGATGTCGCCAGGGTTTGTATTTTTTCAAAATATTAAAGATTTTCATGTGCTCTTTTCGTCGTACGATCCATAAAAAATAAAAGTTGCACGTTCTTCTTTCGTCGGAGAATAAAGCGAAACTTCGTTTTTTCAAATACACGTTTTTGTCAATAGAACGGTGTTAATTGCTCGAGAAAAAAAATTTACTTCACGTTCCAATATTCAAAAAGATTTTTTGGTCTCGCTCGTATAATTTTATCTATTTAAAAATAATAAGAAAATTTTGATGAAGTACGCAAACGACAAAGTCGTGCTCCAGTGAAAAGCGGATTCGAATTCTTCATCGTTTATAAATGTTTTTTCATTTCAGACTCAACCGATAACCGCTCGAACATTGGAAACACTGATAAGATTGTCGACAGCCCATGCGAAAGCTCGTCTGTCGAAAAATGTGACGATCGATGACGCCTACGCGGCGATCGAGCTCGTACAATTCGCGTATTTCAAACGAGTGCTCGAGAAAGAAAAGCGAAAGAGACGAAGACGCGAGAGTGAGGATGGCGGGGTTAGCGGTGGCGAGGACGAGTCCAGAAAAACGAAGCGCACGAGAAAAGAAAAAACGGTGGAGGGTGAACACGATCCGTACGAGTACGAGAGCGACGACGATTCCCACGTTGACGATGCTGTTCAAAGGATCACGCGTTCGAGAGCCACTGCCGACAGTACGCTCACGGAAACTCCGGTCACTGATGAACAATCGCAAGCACCAGAATCAATGGAGAGTGGAGATTCAACACCTGTCACCATTTCTGCAGATAGGTGAGCGATTCGCTTTAGAGATCAAAATTACGGCTTGAGTTTATTGCTCAAAACATTTTAGGACTTCTCCAAAAGACTGGAACAACGTTCACCACTTTTAAGGCGATCTGTCGGTTGCATGAGTACGAAAAAGAAAACTAAAAAGTAGATACACGTCGCTCTCGGACACACTTAATTCTTAAAGAAAAAGGAGAGTCACTCGTTGTGCTCTTTTAATGGCAGAATAATAAAAATAAAAAAATAAAGAGAAATAATAAAAAAGAAGAATTAATGTATAATTCTTTTTTTCCTTGAAATGGCAACGTGTATCTACGTTTTTTGACAGACCTCCTTAAGGAGATATTCAATTCAAACAACAATTTTTTTCATTTCGAGGATTTGAGAAAAGTATAAAAACGATAATGCCTTGATATCGAACCTTAAATTCTGATGTTCAATTCAACATGAATGTCAACGTTTTATTATGACTCGAGAAGCTTTTTTGCAGGAAAATTAGGATAAAAACTTTCGTTGTGCTGTCAATTGATTGTTAAAAAAAACAATCGTTTTTTTCAGGCTGAAACTGTTCCGAGAATCATTGAACAAATTGTTCCGTGAACAGCGTGAACAATCGTTACCAATGTCGAAGGTGCGAGAGTACATAAACAAGCAGCACACACCGGAATTCACATCTGGTGAAATAACAGCTGCGATTAATCAGATGACCGAAGCGAATCATTTGATGCTTGCGGATGATCAATTATTCCTCATATAATTAACTTGCAGGTGAATACTTTTACTTTAATCAATTCGAAGTGACGAATCAAGTGAAAAATGATCAATTTTTCTCTGTAAAAAAAAGAAAGAAAAAAAAAATACATTTTTTTACTCTTTTATAATAAAACGCTGAATATGTATTTTCTCAGTACCTCAAACAATTATTGGGTGTTCTTTTGTTGTTGTATATTTTATAACATTTATTAGCTCCATGTTCAGTACAACACATTGGCACATAAACTAGGCAACAATTATCAACATTTATCACGGATAACGTAAACGTAATTCACACGATCTCTACAATCTTTGCTTTTTTTTTCATGTAAATATATGTAAATATTTATATTTACTCATAAATATGAGGCAGTGCCCGCTATTTTTACGTTCCAAAACTTTGGCCTCTTGGCATCGTGCGATTTTTTAAATTTTCTTCTATAAAAGAAAGTAGCCCCGCATGTGCTTTTGGATTTTTCGATTCGACCATCTTTCCATTTTTACTTCAGGCGATAACTGAGAAACTATAAGTTTTTCATAACAAAATTTGCAATTTTCACAAATTTAGAATCTTAGAATAGAAAAAGAACACAGAAAATACTTCGAACGTGGAAAAGCAGAGAAAAACGTAAGAAATTCAACTGCCTGTCAACAATAAATACGTGGCCGAATGAAAAAAGTCGAAATTACGTGTCTACTGTTTTTTCTGTGTCGAAAAATCGATTTAAAATTCACATAAATCCAGAGGTGTCAAGTCTTGGAATAGAAACGTGGCGTGAAATGCTTCATACACACAGCGACGTACAAAACAAATGAAACTATCATGAGTTTTTTTTTTTTTTTTTCATTTTCCCCAAGAATCAGCCAAATTTTCGATGCAACGAATTTTTTAAACAGCCGATAAAAATCATTTTGTTGCACTTGTTTTGTACGTCGCTGTATATTTACATACACACACTGCAGGCCAAAAGTTTAGATACATTGGTGGGTTTTCGACCCCAAAAAAAGGGGAATATCTCGGTTGAACATGAAATTTTTTAGGAATCGGCAAATCGGTAATTGTAATTTTAATAATTATGGAAAAAAGAATCGCTTGATTATTCCCAGGAGGACAGAAAATTAATCTCGAGCTCTCCAGGATCTTTTTAAACCGAAAAATGTTCAAAATTCTGTTTTAAGCCCCAAAAAAATCGCATTGATTCAACAAGAATTTCATAGAAAGCTGCATTTGTCCATTTGAAAATGCAATTTACAAAATTGGTTTTTATCCTTTTTCAACGGAGATATCTAACTTTTGATCCAAAATCATGGCCGGAGTGTCTCCACTTTGGGCCTGTAATGTATATATATTTTGATTATATATTTATATATTAATATATATGTATATATAAAATCAACTCATATCTTAATACTTGTATATAGTCGCAATATTAATTATCAATTCAGCTAATTCTGTTTCATTATGCACATTTAGGCTGAGCCCTTCGAAGGGATTCTTTTTCTTCTTTTATTTGATAATCGTTTTAATTCAATCTACTCCCATTCTCGTTCTTCCGATTTTTTTATTATTTCGATCTCCCTACAAACTCCGCGTATTCCTCAACGTATACGATTATTCTACAGCTTCATTACCCGCGAATAATCTAAAAAATCAAATAATAAAATGAGTAATTTCAATCGCTACTCTGAACTTTTACAATCTACGCAAAAACGTAGTTTGGGACGGTGAACGTTTTCTGAAAAAATATCGATTCTTCTTTCGTCGATGCGGATGAAAATAACAATTATACAAATCGCTAAAACAGCGAAACACTTTTAACACATTCGCGTTTCCATTGCGCTACTTTTTTTTCGCAATCTATATATCGATTTAAATTAAATCTCAAATATTTTACAACATTTCAAAACCAACCATCTGTATTTTTATATTTTCTATTCTTTTTTATTCCGACTCCAAATGATCCACTGTATCGCGTAAATTCATATTTTTATTATAATTTCTTTCTTTTTCTTTTCAATTCTTTGCATCAAACATCGTTCGTTAATATTTTTCAACGTTTACAAAACTCACAAACAGCGAACATATTGAAACAATGTTTGATGCCAAAGTTTTGTATTTTTCATCGAATGTTGATGAAATCTGTTGTTGCTTTGATTCGTGGGATTTTTATTATCGTGAATAAAAATAGACTGAAAAATTCTGAAACTAAAAAAAGTCACTCAATCTTTTCAAAGAATTATCCGTTTTTTTCTCCATCGTTATGATGAAGTCTAAAGAAAAAAAAATTCCACAAACAATAAGTTTGTTTGTTCGAATCCTTACAGAATTTGACAAAATTTAAATCATTCTGGAATTTTTGAGAAATTTATCGATTGTAATTAAAACGAATCCATGATCTTCCGATTTTTCAATGGTTTCTTTTAACTTCTCATAAAATTAGGCAACGTTTAAATGATTTTCAACGTTTAAAAGATGAGAAATTTATCGATACAGTGGATTATTCGCGTTTCCTATTTTATTGAACTATTGACATAACGTTTTAATAAACTACGAGGCGCAAACGATGATCATTTACAATATTGAAATACCAACAGCTATACAGGCAAAACGTGCAACGGTTTATCTCGTTTTATTTTTTCTTCATTTATAGTAGGCAAGTTTTAATATTTTTGTTTGTTATCTTTGAAACAGTCTGTTTTTGTTTTCAGATTGCTGTATACATTCGTTTCGTTTAATCCTTGTTTTGGTGGGACTAAGAAAAAGGGAACTTAGAGCCGACGTAGGCGATCTATCGTTATCATAAAAAATATAACGACTCAGTCTGTTTCGCATGCAACTATAAACTAGCCAAAAAATAATGGAAGAAAACGAAAAAATCGATTGATCGCTCAATTATCGATAAAATAAAGTCTTAATATTTATAAAAGGAGCCGGAACACGTTTCTCCCACGCCTTTGAAGAAGTCTTCGACACGTATCCGGTGCTCATTGTACTAACAGTTGCCCATTTTAAAACACTCCGAAATCTCGACGACTCTTCATTTTGTTTTTTTGTTTTTTTTTTTTAACTATCTCACTTTTCAGTGATCTAAACACATCACCATTCGTCTCTCTTTCTCGTATAAAATCTAAAAGTGCCTACACCTCATTAATCACCGATTCTGTTGTCGATTTATTCAAAGTATTTATTTCCAATGAGCCAGCTTTTAATTATTCTACATTTTTGAAGCTCTTTCTGCTCCAAAAAGACAAACGAAAGTATGAATTGTTTTCAAAGAAATCTAACTCTTCGGACATGGTTTTATCATTTTTAATCACTCTCTGATTCTTCGAGATGTTGAAACGAAAGAAAAAAATGATTGAAACGAGCCGATTTCGACAACTGAATTGGATCATTCGGTCGAAACGATTCTTAGGCACCCGGGCTCTATTTACCAATAAATAACCTTTTCATTGGGAACGCAAAATCGCCGTACGAGTGTCAAAAAATGGCACGGATTAAAAAGCGACGCTTTATCAGTTGGGAAAAACGATTGAAATGTCGTGACGGAGATTTTGGGTTCCCAACGCGAGGGAAACGAATCGACCACGTGCTTCGTTCGAAGCCTTGCCCTCGGTCGATACTTTTGCTCTATTATCGTTTTGTTTCTCAGGCTCACCGTTCAGGGTGAACCCGGTTGAGAATTATCTTCTCTTTTTCTCTATTCTCGGGCTTTTCGAGCTCAACTCTATCGTTGATTCGTTTTATGTTTCTCTTTTGCTTCTTTTCTTTCTTCTATCTTTTAAATTCTTCGATTAAACTCATTTTAATAAACACTTTCAAAACTCATCCTCGCTCGATTCGCTGCTGTAAGCGAGCTGCTCTCGCCACCATTCACGAACCTCCAACATAACGCTTGAAACTTTGGAAGACGGTTGCTTCGTGCTCGTCGTTTCTCTAGGCTGTCGATTTGGCTCACTCCCCTCAGTCAAATAAGGCAAATTGTTTTTCGTCACCGCTGTAATTCATTTTTTCATCTCAATGATAGTTTCAAAAATCGACAAAATAATAATTCAGTCTCTACGAATTATTTTTGAGTCTGTAGTAAAAGAAAATGGATTTTCCATGCATCCAAACTGACGAGGACATTTTTAAAAAGCAATAAAATAGATTTCTTACGAGTTGGTCGACTATTTCGCTTTTTCGAGGCCGCCATCTTTTCTTTCTCGCTCCTTACGGACGCTGGATCGGACAATGTTGGAGCGAGATATTTTCTTCCAGAACCGCTTCCAATGCTGTCCGATCTTGGCAGGACAACTGGCTTTTTGCCACGGTGCCTCATGCCCTCATTTTCCTGAATAAACATTTAAATTAGAAAAGCAACAAAAAAAAATTCGTCAAAATTAGAAATTTGTTCGTTAATTCTCACGATTTAGTTTAATTAATAAACTGACCTTGTTCTCTATTTCTTCTTCACGATCGACACTGTTTTCTTTAGTCTTTTCTTCCGTATGATCTTGAGCTGTTGCTGCCAGATCGTTTGTTGCTCGTAAACCTGCGATTAAACTGTTTTGTTGTCTCTGAAAGAAAAAAAACAATTAAATTGAAAAAAAGACGAAATGAGCAAAGGATTTCTTTGAGTTTAGAAATATTTTCTGACTCACTCCAACGGCTCGAATTTTTTTCAAACATCCCTCGAGCCACGTTCGAATGGTTTGCTTCGCAACTTCTTCTTCGATTATGTACTCGAATTCCTCACGAGCCAGAAGTTCTTCGAGTTGAAGAGCTTTTCGTATATCGACCGAACGATAAGATAACATACTGTGCAAAAAAGAAAGCAATTCGATATCGATTAACGCTTCAGTGGTTGTCTGAGCAAGAATATGAAAAAAAAATTATAGTGGACGAAATAATTTTTGAAAAATGGTTTTTGACACTTGCTTGATGACATCGTGAAAAGTAACGTCTTCGCCATTGTGCAAACGTTCGAGCTCGTAGCACATATATTTGAACAAAAGTCTGTCCTTTTGGGGATCGGTTTCCAATCGACCTTTCAATAATCGCAAAATGAATTTCACCTGAAACACGATCTTGAGATTATTGTCTGCGATCGACAAAACTATTTCTTGATCTTCCTCAAGGTCGCAATGTTATGCAGAATTTTATTTTTGCCAAAAGGTTAAGAATTTTGTAAAATTGAAAACTGTGAAAGTTTTCGGTCTGAAATTTAATTTCGTGACTACACGTCGACGATAAAATGCCGAGCGACAATTTCAAATTAATTTAGACATTCGTCGTTTTGTCGACGTCCAATCGTGTCGCCTTAAAATTTTCTATTAATATTTTTGAATTATTTATTTTTTCGTTTATTTTCAAACGAAAAAGCAAATCATTAAAAAATTGAGACTCGTTTACTTGGACTTTTGATTGCTTTGATTTTTTTCAATGTAAAGCGATCAAAGGATTCTGACGACAAGTGAGAAAGGCACTCTCCGGGTCTGATTGACCCAGTGTGTCAATGTCGACGAAGGGTGAATCCTTCGAAAATCCTAATAAAATTCTAGACAACAATGCATCAATGAGGGAAAACTCTGAAAAAGAAGAAAAAATTAACGTCATACTCTTCGGACGGGTATGACTCCTCGTTGATGAATATCCACGACGTTCCAAGTATTTTGAAAGTTTCTTATATCCGCGTAGGACAAAAGTGCATCCTCTTCGTTCGAATAAAAAAGAGAAAAGTTCTCCATGATAATAGCTGGAAAAAAAAGTATCGTTAACTTCAAAATTCATCATTTTTCAATTCATTTTTATTAGTTGTACAATAATGTAATGATAAACCTTACCCACGAGAAGATTGAGAACTATGTACGTAATAATTACGTAAAAAGTGCAGAAATATATCAGCGAAGCGTGAAAATTTCCACAATCCGTTTCCCAATAATTCGCTGCCGGTGTACAATAAGGAGGTTGGACCATACAATCGTGCATTATTTTGTTCCAATCTTCACCAGTTACGATACGAAACAGCATCGCAACTCCAGTTACGGGAGATTCAAAATTAGCGCGTCTAAAAAAGATTTTTTTTTTTTAAATTTTTTTATTTATTCACAAATGTAAAAATGTTATAACCAAAAATCGATAAAATCGAATTGTCGATGAAAACAGAATGAAAAAGAATTCGTGTCAAAGTTCGGAGCTTGCAAAACCCAGACATGGTACTACATTTTTCGATGGTCGAAAGTTACAGAAGTTTCGTAATCTCGTTTCGAAGCTTCTCAACAAATTTAACATCGATGCTGACGATGAATGTAGAAAAACAATAATATTTCAAGCTTACCTGCCAATTCCCTCGCCATATTTGACAGTGCCAAAGATAATAGTACCAGCGAGAGCGTAGAAAAAAACGAGAAGAAACATTCCGAAAATAATGAAGAAACTTTTGCAGACAGATACACCAACAGTGAGCATGAGCATTTTTAGGGTCGTGTGCTTTCCGGTTATGGTGAAGAAACGTAAAATTACCACCATGAAACCGATCACGTAGGAAAGATCATTCTGTTAGCAAAAGAACAGAAAAAAAAAGAAAATATATGTAATTATTAGAGGCTAATCATTATTTGATTAATTAAAATTGATAGATTAAAAAAAAAATGAAATATAAAAAATCTATTAGAATTTTTTTACATACCATCATCGTGCAATGAATAACGATCCAAATTACACCAACAACAGTGACGAGAAGATCATATCGATTTCTCCTCGATTGCCAATATCCACGTGGAGTAAATGCGATGTTTTTCATTATTACTTCAACAACGAATATTAAAACAAGTATCGTTGATACAGTTGCCAATGCTTCTGTGTGTTTTTCCTCACGTCTCCACTGTTGAATTCAATTAACAATTATTTATTTATTTATTTATGACTTGATTCTAAATTTCGAATCATTTTTATCCAAATAAAAAAATTAAACAAAAAAATAAAAAAATTTACGTAATTATAATGACGACCGATCTTCGACTTGTGATAATTTTTTTTCTGAGGTACTCTGATAAATTTTTTTCACAGTCGAAAAGGTGAATATAATTAATAATCTTACCGAGACACAGAGCAGTGCACTGTTGATTAAAACCATAACGGCGATGAATCTTTTGAAATAGATATTTTGCGTTATGTCGTATATGAATGCACGAAATTTTTTTCCATCCGGTCTCGGTGGTAAATGCAAAGGTTGGGCGATCTTTAATCTCTTTTTAAGATCGCACCATCGTCGCTGATCCACCGTTAACAAAGCTGTGCCTTTGTTTTCAGAATAATTGGCAATAACGACGCCCACGAATAGCGTTAGACCGATCATGCAGCCGAGGAAAATGTAAATGTGGATATAAATCGCGTGGACCTGTTTAAATCAATTATTTCCTGATATAAAATAATTCGAACATTTAATAATTTATATTTAATGAGATAATAAATAGTCAAGACTTGAAGTATTTGAAAAATAGTTTTGAGAAGTTTTGGAAAAATCTAGGAGTTTGTCACAAAAAAAGTTGCAGTGATTATTTGACTTTTTTGAAGGAATCTTAAATCAAAATCGATGGAAATCAAGGCTTGATAATATTTCTGTACTATTTTCAAAAAACCACCTGTTCAAATTAAGACTCAATTTTGCCCTCCAGTATTGTGAGCCCCAATTATATTTTAAAGGTTAAATAAGTTAATTCAAAATGTAAACGTACTTGGCCAAGAGCTTTTATCAGAACGTCCCTGACGTCGAGCCATCCTTTGAACGAAAGTACTTCGAAAAGGGCCAACATTGCATCTCCGATGTTATCGAAATTAAATCTTCTTGGATTAGCCCTTAAATCGTAGAAAGAAAATCCAGTGAAAATAAACAAGAGTTTTTCAGAGTAAAAAACAAAAAAAATTTAATTCTTACCAGACTCTTGGGACTAAAATTGAAGGGTAACTCTCATTAGCTCCCGGTTTTAATTTCATTTTCGTCACAAAAACTCGTCTCATGAATACTCCGACGCAATCTTCTCGTTTCAAAATAGTTGGATCGTTGCACCGTGCCAATCGACCACCGTACAATTGCACCCCATAACTGGCAAATACAAACATGAGCAGAGCCAAAAGTGTCGATACGAGTAATATTTCTTTGAAACCTCGACACAATTCGTAAACCACTTTTCTCATGTGTGGTACCAGGGTAAAAATTCTTAAGGGTCTCACACATCGGAGAATCATTAACAATTGGGCTCCAGAATTTGGCGATACACTTTTTGGCATCCAGCACAAAAACACGAGACTAACCTGATAAAAAAAAAGTAAAAGTAATTAATAAAAAGAAAAAAAAATTTCAGAGCTGCAAAAAACATCGAAAATACTCTCATTCTTTAGAAATCTTGTAGCAGATCATTTTAAAAGTTTACGTTGCATTTGAAAATGTCAGAATTTTTTTTAAAAGCAAAGTTCGTGTCGAGCAATTTTTTGGACTTGTGAGTTTTCGTTTGAAAAATGACAAAAGTACTTTCGTTGTTGATTAAAAAGTGAAAATATAGTTACCACGTAAATAAATACGTCCAAAACGGAAGCGACGTCTTTGATGTACGCTTTTGGTGTGAAAAATAGGCCATCGGCTAGAATTTTGAGTGCCAATTCGATGCTCATAAATATGACAAATCCATATTCAGCGACCTGTAGAGCTGGAACTTCCATAACACGAAATTTCGGTGTTTCAAACATCATTGAAATGCAGGAAAGAGTAGTGGCACAAATCATCACCCAATCGAGATACGTCACGAGTCCTAAGAAGTTGCTGTTGAGATGAGAGAATAATTAACAACGAGAAAGTAAAAAAGAAATGAAAAAAAAAATAATAAAAAAATTCGGAGTAAATACCAAACGAAATATTGTTTTATACTCACTGCAAACTTTTGTATTGAACTTTTCGCTCCTTTCCTGTCAGCGGATCTTTAAGCCTTGCATCGTATCGTGCATAAACGAGTAATTGACAGATTTTTCGAAATTTACTCTCTCTCGGTACAGCAAACAGTGGCGTGTCAAAAAATGGATGATTTTCTCGCAAATCATCTTCTCGCTGATTCCTAAATGCACAGAAATCCCAGTAGAATTTATTTTTAGTTCGAAATCATTAGCACGAAAGTTTTTTTTTCAATTTTTAACTATTTTCATCTCAAATTCCTGCGTAAATGGGGAGAATTTTCGTTTTCATATGCACCTTCGCATCTCGGCTTGTTGACGCTTTGCTTGAAGTAACTTTATGTCCAAGTCGTGGGGCCTGCTTCGAGATGAAGTGACTCGATTCATTGCTCCTATGTCACCATTTTCTACGAGATGTTCATACGTTTGCTTTAGTTTTATCGAACCACTTCGAACGCTTCTGCGTATGGACCTGGACAGTAGAAAAAAAATCATTTTTACAAATAATTTATATTAAGTATTACGAGTTCAATTTTTTTTTTGGCTCATTTATCATTTCATTTGCAATTCTAAAAATATATTTTTAACACTACACAAGTTCCAACCGTTCCCATTGTTCCATTTGTTTCTTAATGAGAGGAAAAAATTTGATTGAAGAGATGACTTACTTTTTTTGATCGATTCTCAATTGTTTAGCACTGCTAACGGTTCCCTGAGGCTTCAGAAGACCTTTTCCAGGCACCGGAATCATGGCCGAATCTCCGAGCAATAGTCTCTGGTTATTTGAGTCACTGAAACCAAATATTATGAAGATCCAGAGGTTTTTGAGTTGAAATTGAAACAGTTTAAAAATTACAATGATTTCGGTAAAATAGCTGCTTCACCCTAATTGAATGAGTGATCAATTTCGACAATACTTTTATACGAAATTTGAAAAAATATTAAATTAGGCTAAACGAATAAAAAAATAAATCATGATTGATTTGAACGTCATAAATTGACGTTCGATCGGTATGACATTGAAATCGCTTCAAAAATACGAATTATTCTTCGGAAAATGTCGACAAAATTATGACATCGTGGGATTTTGCACTTATCAGTTCAAGTTTCTGCAAATTTGTCAACTTTTATAGTTTTCTGGGTTGATAAGACATGCTGTTGAACGAATCCATTTTTGGTTGATTTAATTATTGTATTAAACTTTGACTTTTTTGATGGCTTTAGTGTGAAGCAGTTCAATTAATTGAAGTTTATAGGTAAATAGGTGAATAATTTACTTGATTATATAAATTATAGCAGCTTTTTTCAGGCTCGTAACAACATTTCGCACTTTGGGTGGATTGTTCAATATTTTAACAGGACGTTGTTTCCGATAAACCATTTTTGAGTCGAAGGTCTCGTGGATTTTTTTCGTACTTTCATTCTCGTCGTCTTCGACCTCGAAGACGAATTGGCGCATAAAACTTTCACGTACCTTTAAGAAATTCAACAGAGCGATAAATTTAGAAAATCCACTTCATTTTATATTTTTTAATTCATCCAACGAACCTTTGGTAAATTAAAGTCCGAAGGAACTTTGTGCAAACACGTCATTTGTGGACTGTCGGGAAATTTTTCGAAAATTCGCAAACGAAATGGCAACGTTTCCTTTATTTCGGCGCTCTGTTCACGAAATTTTAATTGCTTGAGCTTTTTTATGTCCTCGTCGAGCTCGAGATTGTCGAGGATTACCGCGACGAAAAGACTCAACACGATCTGTGTATCAAAAAATAAACAAATTTCATCAAATTATCATTTTAGATCCTCATTAATTTACCAAATACCATTTTCAATCATTAAATCAAAGCACTGTTTACCAGAGTTACGAACAAATGGTACAGAATGAAATAAACCGCGACCAACGGTGCCATGGTCTCGTGAGTTCTGACCATCGTTTCGTCCATAACTTCGACCCAAGCCTCTTGCGTCAGAATTTGGAACATGGACATAAACGCCTGTTCAACAGAAAAACAATTAAGCAATCACTATCTGCGATTATCGATCACACAAGCTGTCAATTAATTCTTTGCAAAAAAGAAAAAATCTTTATTTACCTCAGGAAACGTTTCAAATTTCGTGAAATCGCATAAAAAGCAAAAAAGTTGCATCGAAATACTTGAAGAAATGACGAGTAAGCACATCGTGAAAATAATTAAACTTCCAAGTTTTTTGCCCGGCCCAAAAATTTTGTAAACGAAGTCTTCGAGCATTGGCGAAGCTTTGATAAGTCTGACGACCCTAAGGACCTGCGAATCAAAATTATTATCATTTCTGGCAGCAAGTCAATGAAAACACTTTTTTGAACATTTTTTACAACCAAACAACATTACACATGGACTCATTCTTTTTGGTCTCTCACCAAAAGTTAGTCGATTGACTCGTTAATTTCGTCTCGAAGGTTTCAAATTTGGCTCAGAACTTGATTTCTTATGATCAACGTTAAATTTCAGGAACTAAAATCACTCTTTACAATTTTTTTCGAAACTCTAATTTAAAAAACCTTGAAATACCACTTCGGGATACTTTTTTCTCAGAATCTCAATAAATACTTGTTAAATAAAAGTTTCCAAGAGAATCTTCTTCAAGAATATTTAAAAAATAATGAAAAATTCGAAAAATCATTTGAATTACCTGAAAGTACGTAAACGCCGATGCATAAAAGCAGGGAAGTATATGGACGGTGGTGCCCATGGCGAGTAAGAGTTCAAATTTGTGAATGGAGTGTTTGTAATAGCTGCGAAATCCGAGGCACCAAATTTTGAAGAGAGTTTCAAGATCGAGAAAAATGGTGAAAGCTATTTCGGCGTAATAATAATTGTCGTAATAAGTGTGTCTCGGTCGATCGTCGTGTTTGAAGTTCATGGAAGCGGTAGTGATGCCATTAGCAAGAATGGCACACATGACGACCATGCGAAAATGAGGAGATCGAAGTATAGCGTGACAAACGGGCGAGGCCAAGCTTCCGTGTTTGTTTTCATCGAGCGTTATCAATTTCCAACCGTTATCATCACCGGATAATATTTGAGATGCCGAGCTGTTTGTGATGTGTCCTCGTATTCCCCACATTTGTTGAAATTGCACACGAATCTCGTTAAACGTTTCGGTTATGACGGCGATAAATACGTTCTTAACGAGCCATGCGAGGAAAAATATCATTGTGCTGAAATAAAGGACAGCTCTCCACGCTGGTAAACTGTCAATTGCACGATACATTATAAAGACCCAGCCCTCTTGAGAAGCAGCCTGGTAAACGGTGAATATACTCGTTGCTAGAAAACAAAAAAAAAACAACCAGTTGTATCAAAATTTGATGATTTCTGACTCGAAAGCAACAGATGATAAATTTTGTCGATTATTTTTTCGAGTGAATTTCCAATTGACGAATGGGAGCCAAAAAAAGTCATTCCTTCGTCGAATTAATTGATTTCCAAAGAAAAGTGACGACAGTAAAAACAATTAAAAAATCAAGATATTGTTAAGTTTAAACAAAAGTATATCGTTGCTTTTGACAACCGAGTGAACTTAAAAATCATTTCTTTCGGTTCAGAACTAATAAATTTTTCAATAAAATACCAAATTCGTCGAATCCATTGAAGCCCATGATGTACTTTGACAATTCAAGTTTCATGCAAGTCATTCCCTCCGGACACTGATAACCCGATTCGGGATCGGTCGAACAAAATGTATCGGGTATGGCCAAACTGTTGATCGTAATGTGCTTTGGATGTGTTGTATTAAGAACACAGTGATTTTTCAGTTCACCGAAAAATTGTACACCCAGAAGACCATAAAGTGACATGAAGAAGAGGAAAAATAATGTCACGTTATAAATCTGTTGACTTGAACGCCTAAAAAAAGAAAAGAAACATAAAATTGTTATTTGTTCGTAATTTTAAAAAAATATTTATATTTCAATAAATATTTATATTATTTATACGAACTTGAATATCTGGTTGATTCGGGCCTTTGGCATTGAGAATTTAAGAAACACCCGCAAAAAACGTATCATAATTAAGGGCCTTGGTGAACGTATGACCGATGCTGCACTGAATTTTAAAACCAAACCCAGCATCTCAAACATCTGGAGAATAACTGACAGCCAGAGGAAGAGTACCATCGTCGCGTCAAATTGGCACCAGTGATCCTTCAAGTAGGACTTGTCTCTCTGTTTTAACAGAGAATCAATATAATTGACGAAATAATGCCCTTTTACTTAAAGTTAATGCAAAGCATTTTGTTATCGTGTGTTACGTCAAAAAAAAATCACCCGAGCTCATAAAATAATGGAAAGTCTCATCTTTAGACAATGTTTTTTTTTTTTGGTAGATGTTTTGACATTTTCTTTTTTGAGGTGAATTTTTAGGAATGAAAAAATCATTTTTTTCCCAATTTATATTATAATCTATTTTTGTAAAGTGTAAATTAATGTTTCGTCATGGGATTTCGTTTACCTTCAATATTCCACGAATATGCATTTTTGCGATCATTTCAGCGGTGAAAAGAAATGTTACGATGAGATCGCACGTAAAAGTGACCCACTGAAGTTCTGGCACCTTCTCGAATGTCTTCGGGGTGTTGAGACATACCGAGGCGAGTGATACCAGAGCGCATAGTCTCATCGATCTTCGCACCCATTGCTACAAAAAGTACAAATTTTTCATAATTCATGAAAAAATAATGAATTCTGCAAATTTTATCATGAACTGAGAATAAAAATTTGTCCATTGTAACAAATCAGATGAAATTTTTATTCTCATTGTTAGTGTCGAAATTTTAATTCAATTAAATATCTTTTTTTATTTATTCAGAAGTTTTGATTGAAAGTCAGAGTTTTTTGAATCAATTCATTTTAAATTATTCTCATTGAATAATAAAAACGTTGGTTTCATACAATATCAAAAAAATTGCAAAATCCCATCAAATAAAAAAATTTCCAAGTGAAAATGAAGATTCAACAGTTGTCGCTGTTCGAGCGTCAAAAATAAGATTTTCGATTCACAGGAAATGTTGAAAAATCCGGGCTGTGATAAGTTGGCAAATTCAGTAAACAAAGTGACGTTTGACGAGGGGAAAAAAAAGAAGAACGATTAAGAATAATTATTTTCGTAAAAATAAAATAATTCGGTTTCGAACGTAAAAATAGGGAAAAAGACTGAATTTTTACCTTATTAACCCATTCGATGTCGGCGCTCTCATTGAGGGACTCTTCTGGACCGTAGTCAGCCAGAACGGGTTCCCCCTTGAGACTCTGCTTCCGCCCCAACATCATAATAGGGATTATGTTCGCAATGGTGAGGCCTACAAAACACCATTGATTTGATTATTCACAATGTATCTAAAGTTTCGACAATTCAACGTTTCAAACGACTTTGTGCATTTAATAGGGAATCCTCGACTGATTCATCCTGAATAGGATGATCGAGTGCGACACGTGCGATCGAGGAACATTTTATAAAAGCTTTAATCAGTTGTTTTTTTTTAATTTTTTTTTCTCAATACGACAACATTTTCATTTATTCATATAATACATACTAAAACCTATCTCTGTTTAGTTAAGCTTACTGACTGCCTTTGGTCACTAAATATACGACCATTACGCAACTTCCTACTCATTAATCCTTTGAAGTCTCACGTTACTTTTGAGCAAAAAAAAAACAACAAATAAATTAATTCCCAAAACAATAGGAATCATAAATCTCATACATTTGACTCTTTCGTTTCTGTGAATGGTGGATTTTTTTTTTTACATTACAAAATGTTGTAACTCATTGACATCCCTGGTCAATCGAAACAACAGTTGCTTTCTAAGTGCAAATCCAACCCTTAAAACCCCTTAAACCCTTAAAACGATATTTGTTTTGAACCAAAAAGCAAACACGAAACGTTCTTTTGCTTTCGGGTTTCAATTAATTTTTGTATCCTATGGGAAAGCAAAAAGCAATTATCTAAAAGTATGGCGAAGGTTACCCTATAACGAAAAAGCAACCATAACACAACCGGATTTTTATCGAAATATCATGCGCTGCCTTACAGTTGCTTTCTTTATTAATAATTTTTTTATTTATACGCTTGTAATACGTATAAAAATTTATACGCTTTATACAACTTGTAATGGCATTCGTTCGTGGTTGCCTCGAGGATTGAATTCGTTTCAAAGAGACTTTCAAAAGCATATGGTTGTTTTTTTTTATTTATTCCGTATGCTCCGATGCACCAGGGATGAATCTTCAAAGGATTAATTGATCGAGAGCTCATAGTATAAGAAATAACGATTTATTTCCCTAGTATTTGTTCTTCAAAAAGCAAAATTGAAAGAAAAACTATTGTCTAGTGTATCAGCGAATCGATTACTTGGCGACTGTGTGAATTAAAGTATTGTCTGTTTTTCTTTAGTCCTTGATAAAAAGTTGGGAAATAATCAACTGGGGACCAAGATTATTTTCATCGAAGTTAAAAGTTAATTAATTTTTCGGAATATTATGCGATCGAATTTGTTGCATGCACATTCATTTTAATATTAATCGATGATCATCAGAAAAATAAAGACCAAATATTCATAAACTTGATCTTTTGCACCTTCTTTTTCGAATTTTCCAAAATTTTACGTTCGAGGCCAATTTCGAAGATTTTTTTTCTTTTTGTTTACAAACAAATCAATCTACTGGGTAAACAAAAACAAAAGAATAATACCACACGGATACAGTCCATTTTACAACGTGACACACGTTTATCACAGAGATAACGACATTTTCGACAAGCACACGCATATATATATAGTGCATATATATATGCATTCTATAATACTCACGTCGCCCCAATTTTAATTTCACCGTTATTATTGTCAAAACATTAGCTGGAAAAATTATTTTCAGAGCATAAGCGATGATAGTCACAATAAGTTTATATAAATATTCATATCGTACACATTTAATAATATTAAAATATTTTCGCACGAATATATAAACAGGTAAAAATATTTCGAACGATAAAACACGTTCTACCCAGGACTGTAGAGGACGCATAAATTGATAAACATTGTTGTCAAGCTTCGACGAGGAATTCAGAGAAAAAAAACGAATCTGTCAATTTATTTGGTAACGAAATGATTGTCATTGTTTTTTTTTTTCTGTACAGTTCGAGAAGAGTAATCGAGCGTGTGGTAAAATTGAATCTCTGTTGAGATGATTTTGAAGAGACAGAATAAATTTTTATTGAGAACAATAAAATGAATGTTGAAATCAGAATAAAATGGAACGTCGATCATTCGATGTGAGAATAAAGACAAATGATTAAAATTTTCAACGTATGGTTTATTGATGAAAAAAAATTGTTATTCAATAATCACTTTTGAAACACTCACCTTTTTATTGACGATGCGAACGACAAAGTACTCTGCCCTCAAGGCAATTTCTCGTTATAAACTACATCTCACATATTATTAACTTTCACGATCAACGATTAATATACATATTATTTCTGACAAAAACATCGACGGCATGGCCCTCGTACATATTTAGCTCTTTCCTTTTCGAAGGGGTCGTCGTAAGCGCAGAGCCAGCTGAGCGTCATTCGGGCATGTGCCGTGGCTCACATCTTCCCATGTTTCTCATCTCTACTCCCCGGATCAATATTTCAAGGGTTCGACGAAACGCACGCATCCACTGGAGACTTCGGATCTTCAGAGAACAGGAATCTTCGTTACCTTTGTCCCAGTTTCATTCTCGTTTTTCAATCTGCCACCCCGACCCCATCCTTTCCAAATAACCGATCGATTGGGATCACAAAGTTTTGTTTTTTAAACTCTAGACTCAATTTTTATAAACCCATACTTTGAATCACCGATTTGGAAAGTGTCAACTAAATTTATTTCATAATTCACCATTTTCTTAACCCAACAAAAAAATCTTTGGTACTCCGAATATATTTAAAAAAATACGTTTCCAATTTTCAATTATAAAACAATCTTTTTAATGAAAAAAAAAATCGAAAATACAGTTTTTTTCAAATATTCCAACTAGAAATAATTTATTAATAATATTTAAAGTCTTTCGACAGGGAGTTCGAAATAACGACACGGTTTACTGTCACGATCATCGCATATTTTATTGGTAGCTACATAATTGTACAATCTTAAGTGAACCACAGTTCAAGTAGAAAAACAAATGAATAAAAAGAAGATGACACGCTCAAATAATACAGGAACGAAGCTAAAAAACGAATTTTTACAATAAAATTAACGATATAGAAATGTTGAAATGTGTTTTTAATATGATAATTCAAGACTCATTTGCATTCCTACGTTTCAAAGTGTTCGATAGCCCTTAATATTAATTTTTAATGAATATAATTTTACTTATTAATAAAGTACAAATGTCACACGATTTTAATACCAAGCTTTTTTGACAACCAAACGATTTTCATTTAACTTTTTAATTTTTGCAGTCAAAGATTAATTTCGACTTGGGTCAATATGACCCCAGGCAGAAAAAAGTAAAGTTAAATGTTTCTGTAAATATAGGGAGAATAAATAACGATGTATGTTTAATTTTCGTCGTCATCTTCGGTCACTGTAGCGTCTTCTTGAACCTCACGATAATCGAGCTCGAGAGCAGCTAAATCTTCTCTTGCTTCTGAAAATTCACCCTCTTCCATGCCTTCTCCAACAAACCTGGATTCGAAGAAAATACTCTGTTAAAAGGTGTCTTCACGAATTGCAATGAATGGAGAATAATTTCACATTTTTATTTTCCATTAATTTTGTGTTCCTAGAATTAGTCTTTATACGATTTTTTCCATAAGA
This sequence comes from Campoletis sonorensis, assembly GCA_013761285.1. Taxonomy (NCBI): domain Eukaryota; kingdom Metazoa; phylum Arthropoda; class Insecta; order Hymenoptera; family Ichneumonidae; genus Campoletis; species Campoletis sonorensis. The sequence continues at coordinate 3,483,663 of JACEOJ010000085.1, forward strand.
GCTGAATAAATAAATTATCTTGAGGTACCAATGAACGAAGGCTCGTTTGGAGTACATTAAATCGAATTTATGATCGATTCGTGCCCAGGCATCCACAATCGCTGTCGTATTGCACAGACAGCACACTGCTCGTTCGGTTTTCGCGAGATCGCCACCTGGCACGACCGTAGGTGGTTGATAATTTATTCCAACCTAGAGACAAGTCGCACATTCATTTTTTTCTCGATGTTTCTTGTGAGAGTTCATAAGAAATGTAGAGGAACTTATGAAAAATTGATAGAAATTGACAAGACGATGACATGTGTTTGAATGAAAATTGAATGAATGAAGTTTACGAACTTTGAAACCCGTTGGACACCATTCGACAAATTCTACGTGCTTCTGTCCCTTAATCATTGCTATCGCAGCGTTCACATCTTTTGGTACAACGTCACCCCTGTAGAGCATGCAAACTGCCATGTATTTTCCTCTCCTCGGATCACAATTGACCATTTGATGATTTGGCTCGAAGCACGAACTCGTTATTTCGGCTACTGTCATTCTTTCGTGGCCTGCTTTTTCCGCTGACATTACTGGTGCGTAAGTTGCCTAAATCAGCCCAAATGCAGTCAACTTATAGTTTTGATGTTTTTAATTAAGAAACCGGGTCTAATTGGATTCGGAAAAACTATTTTTTGATTTTTTTTCATAAAAACAATGGATTTGTATTTAAATTTATTGTTATTCAGATTTTCCCAGTTTAATAAGACAAACTGTTTGGTGTTAAGCAGCAATATTACCCCAAATGTCCCCACCAATTAATAAAAAATGTAAATCGAAATATTAGCCAGAGTCTTAAATTAATTTAAACAACAAAATACAAATTTTACAATTTAAGAAGTAAATGATAAATAAAATAATTCAACTACAAGCAAGAATTGAAATGATTGAGTTTGATAATTGATTCCAAGTGTAAATATCGCAACTTTGTTGATATTTCAATGATTGGACTTACGAGAGGAAAATGTATTCTCGGATAAGGTACAAGATTGGTTTGGAACTCGGTGAGATCGACGTTTAGAGCACCATCAAAACGTAGACTCGCTGTGATTGATGAGACAATTTGTCCTATCAGACGATTGAGATTTGTATAAGTTGGCCTTTCGATCGACAAATTGCGTCTACAAAGTTCGTAAATTGCTTGATTGTCGACGATGAAAGCAACCTCGCAATGTTCAAGGGTAGGATGCGTGTAAAGTATCGCATTGTAAGGCTCGACTACCGCGGTTGACACCTGCAAATAATTTATGTTCACGATTTTATTTAATCGAAAACCAACATTATTTATTCAAGCTGCACGAATTTTTTTTTATTAAAATGATTTCCAGTAATAATTATTTCAATGTTTACTGTAAAAAAGAAAAAAAAAGTATAGCCAGGGAAAAGAACTTTTTAAATGCATAATAAATTCTGATAATATGAAAAAAATGAATAAAAATAAATGATTCGTCAGACCTGAGGAGCTGGATAAATACTGAAAGTGAGCTTGCTCCGTTTGGGGTATTCGACGGAAAGCCTTTCCATCAACAAACTCGAGAAACCGGAACCGGTGCCACCGCCGAACGAGTGAAATATTAAAAAACCCTGAAGACCACGGCATTGCTCAGAAATTCGTCTTATTCGATCTAACGTAAGATCGACTATCTCCTTTCCTGATTGCAGTGCGATATTTGGACTGTTAATATTCGATAATTGCAGTGTTACGTCCGAATACACTCTCAATACGAAAAGCTTATTCAAAAAGTAATTATTATTAGGAATAAAAAATAAATAAAAATACCAATTGTGTAATGCCCACGGGCGTAATTATTCGCTGCGTCTTCTTTTCCAGTTATCAGTTGCTGGGGATGAAAAAGTTGCCTGTAAGTCCCAGTACGAACCTCGTCTGTACATCAACAAAATTTATTCCTTTTTTAAGTTATTTTTTACTCTGATAAAATTATTTTATAATATTCGTGCATTCCAAGCAGTTAAGAATTTGTTGAAACACTTGAATTTCGCCAGTGCATTGATACAGTGGGTCAATTTGACCCGAATCGTACTTTATCTGCCTGTCGTTTGCATTATTTCAAAGAAAAATCATAATTTTCCAAATTTCGAATAATTTTGTCATCAATGACTGGGAATGTGCTCATGAAAAATTCTATTTTTCAAAAACGAAATAGTGCTGCGACCAGTTTCCCAAAAAAATACTGATTTATTCGAACAAGTGAAATTATCTCATTTTCGAAATGGAAAAATCGTGAATTTTTTTTGATAACGTGGTCGAAGAAATGTGTTCAACGGAAGAATTATTCATGATGAAAAATTGGTCTGGATTAAAACTACCGAGTGTGTCAACGAAGGATAAAAAGATTTCGAAATCTCATTTTAATCGTTTTTTATCAACGAGCTCAAATTAATGATTGTTTGTATCTAAATATGTGTGTATTTTTTTTTGTCTTTCTTGCCTACTACTGTGGGTTCAAGATCGATGAAAACAGCTCTTGGCACGTGTTTTCCCGATCCTGTTTCCTCGAAAAACGTATTGAAGGAATCATCTTCGTAATCGGGTGTAAGATCACTAGGCATTTGACCATCTGGATGAATTCCATGCTCGAGACAGTACAATTCCCAGCAGGCGTTCCCCATTTGAACGCCTGCCTGTCCAATGTGTATAGATATGCATTCCCGCTGATCACATGAAACGAAAACCAGACACACGGTTCCAGATTAAGTTGCAGATCACTTGGAGCAACGATTTAATACGATTGGTAAAAAAAAAAAACAAAAAAAAAAAATGTTTGAATAAATTGACGAGATGAATCGATCCACAAAATTATTAAAAGCCCCAATACTTCAATCTGGGTCTTATTTTTTTATTATTTCTTGTTAAATTCCTTAAAATCAGTACCCTCTTTGACATTTTTTCATGGAGTCTCGACTGCGAATTCATCGTTGATTTCCAAGCTCCGAAAATCAATGAAACGATATATTTTCAAATGACTCGTCGATAGTTTTGTTATAAAAAGTTTCCAAAATGAGACACATGGAAAATGAAAGGCTTTTCACTCGGCGAAATGAGGAAAATATTACTTCCACGATAGTTGACCGGTAACTGACTGACGGAAACGTGAAAAACATCGAAAGTTTTTCTACCCAGTATAAGTCTTACTTGTCAGGAAGTTCAATAATGTAGGATTTGCCTATATGTCCATCCGCCTTGACCCAGTCAAAGGTATAGTATTATTATTAATAATGCAACCTTTACTCGAAGAATTTCTACTTCACAGCTGACGGTAGCAATCCCTTTGATAAAATACAGATATACCCGCAGGTAGTGCAACGTAAAAATTGCAGTTGTGCAGTTCTGAACTCTACTGTGTCTATAGGCTTGAAGGAAAAATCGATTTGAAACGTTGTCACGATGTGTAACCATAGTAGCTCAATAACGTAAAGCAATTTTGTACTGTACAACATTTGCTATAAATATATTTATATTTATAAATGGTAACGAATGAATAGTTTTCTTAAATCTTTGTCAACTCAGTCAATATCTTATTTTTAACCGATTACTAATGATTTATTTTATAATCGACTGAAGCAAAAATAAAAATCAACATCTCCCTCATTCATGATTTTGTAACAGTACAAATTGTTGGATGGAATAATTCGAAAAATGATGAGAACCAATTATTTTTATAATTGTATATAATTTTATAAAAATATCGGATTAATTGATCATTTTCAAGCAAAGTTAATAAGAATCTGATTTGAAATTTTCATCATGAATTTGTAGGTAACGAAGTACCTATCGATTTTTTATTATCTTACAGAAAGTTAATCGGGCTGCTAAACCAGAACTCAAGACTTATGAATTTTTCAAACCTCGACCTCGATAATTAGAAACGTCGAGACCGATTTGATTTCAAATGGAAAAAACTCAGTTATTTCAATCCGTGCTCATTTTGTTTATTCCGACAACAAAATATTATTTATAGAAATTCGTTCATTGGAGAAATTAATTTAAAAAAATTGATAAAAACTTACCATCTTTGGTTCTTTGGTTAATAAAATAGATAAAATGCAAGCAGTGCTCTCTTATAATGTCACTTTTCCACTAGAACGTTTCACCTCATAAAACGAGCAGATAACTGCGTGCACGTTTTATGTGGAACATTTTTATATATGTGCAATAGCGTGAGTCCAATGTTTTATGATCGATTGTCATAACCCATGCATCGCACTAAAATATGTGATGGTGCATTGATGAGGAAATGTAGCGTGAGAATGAATATGAATATTTCTTATAAATATAAGCGTTTCGTGTCAACTCACTAAATTCTGTTTCTGGAGAACAGTTTGAGTATTTTTTTCTGAATTTTTGTTCCCATTTTTATGATTATAATTAATTTCATCATAATTTGTATCAGTTGATGCAGATCCTTGCGGAATCTCCTTGAATATCCTTGAAAAAATAATATGTAAAGAAAAGTAACAATAGAAAATTTAATCTGAAGAAAATAATATTCTTTTTTGCATTAATAAAATTTTCGTGATGGACTAGAAAAGTATAACCGTCAATTTATGTTTGGTCTGTGGTTCCATGGTTTTCCCGGAGCTCAAATTGTCGGGGTTTAATTTGATGTGGATATCGATAGTTTTTTTTCCAAAAAATACTTAAACGCTCGTAAGAATAATCGTAATTTGATATTGGGTGGAACTCGATAAATGCTCGAAACACGCCCACTTGCACTCTGGGAGATGCCATGAAGAGGAAATTTTGAGATCAGTCATAGACGAAGAGTGCCTCAATGCCGAGCATTTTCTGCATTGACACAGGAAGTGTATAGTTATTTGTTACCTTGTAAATCATTAATAAATGATAAATAATACAATTAAATAATCGGAAGTGAAAAAGCCGAAAGGCGAACAGCAGAAATGGCCTCGAGGTCATTATTGCTATTTGTTTCGATGGTCGGTTTGTGTAGTGCTTGGACAGAAGAAAGGTACGTTCATTTCTTGGATCATTGACACGATTATAAAGAGAATAACAATAATAATAATTCATCATTTTAATACCGATTATTCGTTCATTCTTTTTTGGGCAGACCGATCCTCGAGACACTAGACGGAAATCTCGTGATCGCCAGTGCAAAAGATAGAAACATAACATTACTGACTTTTGGAAAAAGTACTGTTAATATAAACGACATCAATCTTGTCGATGTTTCGATAAGGGTGAGTTATGAAGTAATGAAAATGTCAGAAAAAATCACTTGTGACGTCACTAATAAAATGTCAGACGGTACCAATCCATTGGTATTTGTGTTCTCACGATTCGTGCTCCTTCGAATTTTTCTAAGAGGATATAAAAAAAATTAAAAATTACGAGTGACACATTTACCTAAATGAGCATGGCCTATGATTTGTATTTTCGAAAGAAACATTATTTGATTCCATCTGTTGTGATTGTCAGGCCCATGATGCAGCAAGAATTGTCGAAAATTGGGAAAATGGTCATTTACGAATAATGACGAAAGACCTTAATCGAATCGTGACAGCCATCGAGGGTACGAACGGTTTACAAAGACGTTTGCGTAATCTTGAACTTGGGTTGGATTCGAACCTCACTGGTAGGCCAGGAAGAGGGAGAGGAAATCGGGTACGATTACAGATAAAAGACCTCTCTCCTTACTTTATAGTTATCAAATTTTTGATTTCCCCTCAATTGAAATTTCAATTGCTTCAGCATTTTTTATTGACAATGATTTCAAAAATCCATCAACAATTTCGTTTGTAAGCTTATTGTTTAAAATTTGCAATACTTTTTTGTCCAATTTACTTTTAATTCGGAAAAACGTTTGGAAGGTTATTGATTTTCTGGTGCTACGAAAAAATTTAATTACAGCTCAGCGATCCGATAATTGTTGGAGCCCTTTTACGTAATTTGACAAGAAGGGTGAGTTTCTATTTGAACATTTGCACATCTCTTCTCTCAATATAATTTTTTTCTGTATCAATTTTTTTTTCATTCCAAAGGTTCGTAACGTAGAGAATACTTTGAATACAATGCGGAGCGATTTACTGAATGATGAGTGCGCCAGCGACCCATGTAGACATGGGGGAACGTGCATCAGACTTTATAACGGATATCAATGCCTTTGTCCACCAAATTGGGAGGTATAATAAAAACGAGAAGAAAATATCCAGCAGTGGAATCAGAGCAATGATTTTGTCAAAAACTGAGAGCTAATCGTTTTATTACAGGGTCCAAGTTGTAACGATGACGTAAATGAATGTGAAAATTTCGCTGGTACGGATTTGGGCTGTCAAAATGGAGCGTCGTGCACAAATTTACGAGGCTCTTATCGGTGAGTAACCGAAAAAAATCATTGCATCATTTATGGTTCAATAAAATGCATTCTCACTCAACCCTTCGCCAGCAATCACGTTTTTAAGATCTTTTGGGTCATTTAGGTTTACTCCATTTTGTTTAGTCACGTGTTTCGGGTTTTCAAAAACAAAAATCTGGCTCACTATCTAATGAAAGATACATGAAAGAGTCCAATAACCATTTGAAATTTTTATCAATAAAATAACACGTTTCTTTGTCCCCCGCAGATGCACCTGTACAAGTGGCTGGCACGGAATTCATTGCAGAACAAAATCAAACGCTTGTGATGCTCAGGATTCCAGAGAACTTTGCGGTTTTGGAACTTGTTTACCGAAAACTGAAGCGATACTTGGGTACACTTGTATCTGTGATGCGGTACGAAAAGCCAAAATTATTAAAACTTTTCACTAATCAATCTATAAAAATAAACAAATAAATCAATGATTCAAGAAGTCTCCCCAGAGAATTTTTCCATCGAGTTTTCCGAGAATATTCTTCGTTTCCTTTTATGCGATCTCGAAAATTTCAAAAGAATTTGCGATTCCATATCCTATGTGTATTTTTATGGGAAACTGTAAAAAGTTTTGCGTTTCACTCAATAACTTCAAAATTTCTATTAAAAAAGAACATATAACGAAGTTTGTCGAAAAACAAAGAGCAATTTGGACCATTTAGTTCACGAACTGCAGCGATTCAAAGAATCTGAATTCAAAGATTTTGAATCATTTTGCAAGTTCGACCCAAGTTTTCAAACATTCACCTGACAGTTGACTTTCTAACGGACCTTAAAAATCAGAGCTCTCTTTACTTGAATTTACGAAGACGTACATGGATTATTAATTTCCAGGGTTGGCAATCATCGGGTACAGATCCAGCTTGTACAACCGACGTGGATGAGTGCGCTGGAAAGCATCCAGCATGTTCGATGAATCCTTTCGTACCATGTTTAAATGTTCCTGGGAGTTATCGGTGTGCTTCGTGTCCACCAGGATACACAGGAAATGGTCATTACTGCACAGACATTGACGAGTGTTCAGTTGACAATGGTGGCTGCAGTTTGACACCCAGAGTCCAGTGCATCAACACCATGGGATCTTCGAATTGTGGTCCCTGCCCGTCAGGGTATCAAGGCAATGGAAAGACTTGCACTTACGTTGGTTTATGTGGTGTCAACAACGGCGGTTGTCACCCCCTCGCAACCTGCGTCGAAAATCCTAGTTACAACAATCTTTATCCACAATGTAATTGCCCAACTGGTTATCATGGACATGGCATTGGACCCCAGGGATGTGTACCTGGTGCGGACACTCTTAATCCTTGTTCCAACAATCTTTGTGTTCATGGCACTTGTCACCCACGAGGAGGTCTTTACACCTGCCAGTGTAATCCAGGATTTACAGGTGAGACACAGAAGCGCAGTTGATTGTTCGAAATTGGTTGCAGATGTTTGATGAAGAATATTTTGATTGACGACGACCCTGATTGTAAGCAAAAATATCGCAGATAACTTGGATTCGACACATTTTTTCAAGGGATGTCAACAAAAGTATAACCTGCGGAAAACTTTGATGAAAAATCGAGAGGATTAATGATTCATTTTCGTTGTTTTTAAGGCACTCATTGCGATGTCGCTGTAAATCCGTGTACTCCGAATCCCTGTCTGAACGAGGGTACTTGCAAATCTTCGGATTCCCAAACCGTCACTTGCGAGTGCACTTCGAAATTTATGGGTCCAAGATGCGAGACTCCACGGCAGGTTTGCGGTGGCCTGTTCAAAAATCCAAGTGGTGTTTTGGAATATCCAACTACCGGTGGCCACTACGCTCACGATCTCAACTGCGCTTTCGTCATTCTGACCAACAGCTCGAGGGTCTTAAATATTACTTTCACTCGGTTTGGCTTCGAAAAGTCGCAGAACTGTCGCTACGACTTTTTGCAGGTCAGTCAATGTGGACATTAACATTTTTCTTTTTCGTCAGACCTTTTCTCATTAAAATAGTGAAGTTTTACTCGTTTTCTTCACTTTTCGAGTTAATTCACTTCCCAGCCATTCACTTCTAGGGTTTTGATGAATTGATCAATTTCAAGATCACTTTTGATTGCATTGACAAAGTTTTTATCGGTGGTAAATGATTTTTACATGAAGGATTGATTGCAAAACATTATCGTTTTCAAATAGTTAAACGATCACGAAGCACACATTTTTATATCATAGATTCACGATGGAGCTAATGCTGGGGCACATCAATTGGGTCGATTTTGTGGAACAACTTTTCCCCTCGGCGGAACTTTCATGACGACTCATAACGCTGTTTATCTTTGGTTGAGAACGGATAGTTCCGGTTCCAATGAAGGTTTTTCCCTTCATTGGAATTCAGTTGTTCCCAGATGTGGCGCTATTCTGACTGGTGAGCATGGAAGAATAAATTCACCAGGTTCACCCGGAAGATATCCGAACAACAGAGATTGCATTTGGGAAATCATGGTCACACCTGGAAAGAGAATTCAGTTTCATTTCTTCTCTGTCATGATGGAGGAACATCCTACTTGCGAAAATGATTATCTTGAAGTAAGTTCGTATTTGACTTCATCCGCATTAGGATAAAAACTTTTTTCGTGATTTGAAAAGATAAATGTCCATGAAAACTTCAATGAACAACAACATTATGTCAACCATTTCTTTAAAAAAGGTTTTTCTTTTCCAACCACAATTCCGTTCTTATTTCTCTGTTAAAAATCCCTAATAAAACTCATTAATAGTGAATAAAATTGAAAAATGCAGATAAATGAAACGACGGGTGGCAGACCAGTCCAGTTGGGCCTATACTGCAATCACACCCATCCATTGCCACTTACGACATCCAGTTGGATGGCGACAGTCCATTTTCACTCGGACGGAGCTGGTAGCGATATGGGTTTCCAAATAAGTTACGCCACCATCGAAGGTAATCTTATTTCCCAAAACTTAGCTCTGTCTAAAAAAGTTTGAACCCTTTCATCATTTTTCTGGACCAGTAAACAATATAACGAGGATTGAATTGATTCGACCATTTTCTTTCAAGGTGTTCCTGGCTGTGGAGGCATTTTCACGTCCCCCAGAGGTGTCCTCACCACTCCTGGTTACCCATCGACTTATCCACCACGGTTGCTCTGCGACTGGAAGATACAACTTCCAAAGGGTGAAAGACTTCGATTAACCTGGCTCAGCTTCGATCTGGAACCACATAGAACTTGTCATTTCGATTCTCTAAAAGTAAGAAATTCAATCACATTGCAGACATAGTTTTCTAAAAATTAAAAAGCAGCCACGCCTTGGAAACTAACTTTACGAGACGTCATTAATCCTCACGAAAAGTACAATCTGACGGTATTCTAAGTCATTCTCTAGTTGATACGAAAGAATGGCGACAGAATCGCAACCCAGACAGAAAGAAGAAAAGAAGGATGCGAAAATGTGTCGAAGGCTTCTTTCTGATAAGTTTCTCTATTTTCGTTTTTCAAGAACTGTTGGAAAAATGGGTGAACAAGTAAAATGAAATCGAAAACCGACTGGCAACCGATTGCTTCGATTTACCAGAGACAGAAACTAGAAATTGACGAAAAATCATGAATTCTTGGTGTTTTCAATGTTCACTATAGTTTTTAATGACTAATTCCAATTTGAATAGAAATTATTCATGTTTTTCATGATTGTTTAGGTTTTTGCTGGTCCAGATACGTCTTCACCAATCGTGGGCACATATTGCGGCAAAACTTTGCCAGCACAAGTCACGATTGATTCTAACGAAGCTCTGATAGTTTTTCGGAGTGATTGGTCCAACGAGTTCAAAGGTTTTCAGATGGAATACGAGACCATATGTGGTGGTCAGTTTCGTGAGTCTTTTGGCACTCTCCTGTCACCCTTTTATCCAAACGAATATCCAGAATCACGTACTTGCATCTACGAAATTGTTCAACCTCCTGGCAAGAGGATCGTACTCACGATCGTCGACATGGACATCGAAAGCGGTTTCCACGAATCATGCTACTTTGACAGTCTAACTATTTACGACGGTGACAATGAAAATTCTACTACCCTTGGAAGTCTTTGCGGCGACCATCGAAAAATACCCAGCGAGCCATTCTACTCGACGCACAACTTTATGTACTTGAAGTTTGTCACTGATTCGAGTCTGAACAATCATGGATTTTTCGCCAATTATACGACCGTTGATCAAAGTACGTTTTTTAAATTATTTAGACCAAAATTTTATGAACCTTTTCACAACATTTTTACAATATTGAATGTTCCTTTGTCGCCTACCAAAATTGAGAAATCGAGAGTTTTGCATTGTTGAAAGATCTCTGGTCGATTTTCTGGAGAAAGTCGAAGCTTTAAAGTCGAAAAAAGCAACAAAAAAACATTATTTAACGATAAACTTTTCGAGTACTCATTTAAACACTTTGATTTTTCAAAGGATCATGAAGATAGACATTGAAGAGTCTCGAAAACATGATTTTTTATACTTTCCTTACAAAAATTCGTGGCAAATGATTTCTCGCATCGATTTCTATGTCCATACTATTTCACCCAATTTTTTTCAGGATGCGGAGGCCTATTGAAAGCTCCAACAGGTGTGATTCAAAGTCACACTGGTGGCGAAATGTACGACGATAATGAATCATGTACTTGGACGATTAAAGCACCAGTTGGACACGTTGTACAACTGACTTTCACGTCCTTCAGCCTTGAAATGGGTTACCATTGCCTTAGCGATTATGTAATCGTTTACGATGGTTCCAGTACGTCGGGACAGGAGATGGGAAGGTGACAAATAACATGAAATCGTATTTTCAATGATTTTTTTTATTTATTTTATAGTTTTCCATGAAAATTAATGAAAAATTAAGCTCAACCCAGTATTAAAATGAATTTTCCATCTTTGATTCAATATTCAAAGATTTTGCGGATCAACGATGCCTCCTTCATTGATGACCCAGACAGAGAGCATGTCAATAGTTTTCAAAACGGACAGCAACATAAATGGAGAAGGTTTTATAGCCCACTACGTATTCATCGATGCATCGAAGGTTTGTGGCGGCCATTATTATGCGGAAACTGGAGTAATTAATTCTCCCAATTATCCTGAACCATATCCAGCGAATAGGGAGTGCGTTTGGGTGATAACAGCGGCGAACAAACATCAGATCAATCTTGAAGTAGTTCAGTTTGAACTTGAGGACGGCTCGCGATGTACTTACGATTATCTTGAAATCCGGTGAGCCTCGCATCTTCCCATTTAATCCATAAATCGATGATTTCACGTAAATGATCAATTTCATGACATTATCGAATAATACTCGTGCTGGTTCTTAAATAAAAATAATAATAAACATTCGCAGAAACGGTGGTTACGAGACATCGCCCTTAGTCGGCAGATATTGTGGCGATAAGATTCCTCACAATTTCAAGAGTTTGACGAACGATTTGTACATCAAGTTAGTGACAGATTCGTCCAGACACATGGGAGGTTTCAGCCTAAAATGGGACAGTTCTACGACTGGTTAGATTTCCATCATGATCATTTAAAATTCATCCGGTTCTTTGATTTCATCGTTTAATTAACTTTTTTCAATCTTCCTTACGAATCTTGCACTTCTTTTTGGGCAACAACAGGTTGTGGAGGAACTTTGAGTGGTTCACGTGGTGAAATAACGTCGCCGAATTACCCTCAACCTTATTCTCGTCTTGCTTCTTGCGTCTGGAAAATCGCTGTTTCTGCTGGAAGTTCGATTCAGATCGTTGTGGTCGATTTTGATATCGAGGATCATTCGAAGTGTCGTTACGACTACCTCGAAATCACATCAGGTACTTACGACCCGAGCAAAAAGCCCACGAGATATTGCGGCCCGAATGGTCCCACTTACATCGATATTGACAGCAACATCGTCAGCATCCGTTTCAGAAGCGATTACACGAACTCGGGACGTGGTTTTCACATCAGATATGAGACTCGTGAGTCAATGATTCATTTTTATTCGTCTACCACTTGAACAATGAAGAATATAAAGGAAAAAAAACATGATTATCAACTCATTTACCACCGAATATCTTGAATTTTGAAATCCTTTCTGTCGACAGTTTGCGTTAGAAAAATTCATGGCTTCGGCGGAGTAATAGAATCTCCAAACTTCCCGAACAACTACTTACCATCGATCAATTGTTCCTGGACGATCGAAGCGCCCCAGGGAAATACTGTGAATCTGACGTTTTCACATTTCGATCTCGAGGCGAAAGGGTCATCGGGAAGTTGTACAAATGATTATTTATCCATCAAAGAAGGACAAGATGATCATCCGGATACAGATTTGGTGACGTTGTGCGGCTCGGAAGATTTGCCAGCTCGTATATCATCCCAGCGGCATCAAGTTTTTTTGAATTTCGTTACCGATCGTTACGTCAATAACGGTGGTTTTCGTCTGGAATGGACCGTCGTCGGTTGCGGGGGTCATTTAACTTCGCCACATGGTCAAATCACGTCGCCTGGTTATCCGAACGCTTACTCAACGAGTATCGAGTGCGAATGGCTCATTGAAGCGGATCACGATCAAGTCGTTGAAATCACTTTCGTCGATATCAACACGGAAAAGGTCGCCGGCTGCAAATATGACAAAGTCACCTTGTACGCAGGTGCCGATGAAACTGCACATAAATTGGTCGAACTTTGTCACGCCGATAAACCCATCAAATATACCAGTCCGACTAACAAACTCTTCGTCCAATTCCACAGCGATTATTCATTCGCTGGACGAGGCTTCAAGGCCACGTACAAAAACGTCGACATCGTTTGCGGTGGAAGCTTTTCTGCTCCTACCGGTGTCATCCATTCGACTAATTATCCACTTGACTATCCCAACAATCAAAACTGCGAATGGCTTATTCAAGTCGATAAAAATCATGTTGTCAATTTCACTTTCACGGACTTCGACATCGAGGACACGACCAATTGCACCGACGACTATGTCAAGGTACAATTTTCTCCATTCTTTCAACAATATAAACAATCGAATTCGACTTTTCAATGAGTTAATCAATTTTTTATGATTTTCTGATCAATTATTTTACTTTTTTGACGCCAACTTCTGCCATTCTCAAGATTTCTTTTGTGGGATTTGGGCTTTTTTGATTCATTGATTTCGGAGTCGAAGGGTTGACCGTAAAAATCTTTAGAACTCGTTTTTTGGGGTCTGATGAAAGCTTCATTTGTCAATGCCAGGTGTTTGATGGAACTACACGAGAAGACACGTTGCTCGGAACATTTTGCAAAAACGTTTTACCTCCTCCGATAATCTCAAGTGGTAATTCGATCCTCGTGGTTATGAGAACCGATAGTGTTCTTCCAGCGAAAGGCTTCCAGGCGACCTTCAGTAAAGCCTGCGGTGCTCGCATCATCGCCAAGGAATCAGGGACTCTTGAAACTTCTTCGCTTCTTCACTTGGACGAGTCAATAATAAACTGCACTTGGATCATCATTGCCGAAGATCCAGGTAACGAAAAAGTTTAAAAACTTCTAGTTTTTCAAATTTTTTAGATTTTTTTTTCTTCCTGAATCACTCAACATTTTCCAAGTATACTTTCTTTCAAATTTTTCGTAAGTAAAGTTTTTGTTAATTTTACCTTTTCGCTTGCAATTCAAAAATAATAAATGTTCTTTTTCCATCGGGTCATCGAAGAAATTTAAAAAATGCTTTTTTCACAGCGGATCACGTGACCTTGAGTTTCCGCCACTTGGATTTCAGCGGTTATTACAGTTGGGACGATAGTTGCGAAGATCATTACATTCGTCTTTACGAGGGTGACAGTCTCGATGGTCCCGTTCTCGGTACTTGGTGCAGCACAAAAACTCCGCTTCCCATAACGAGCACTGGTAACGCATTGACAGTTCATTGGTATTCGGGCTATGGAACTACGGACGACAGATTCGGCGCCGTGTACTCCGTTCTCAATTCAGGTTCGTTTCGATTTTCAATTCCTATAATTTCTTCTTTAATGACAAACTTTGTTTAATTTGAATTTACGTTGCTAATAATTCGACGTTTTCTTAGAAAAAATAGCCAATCCTCTTCGTAGATTATTCTGCGAGTAATATAAAAAACATTTCAAACTTTGAGTAGGAATTTGAAGCTTCAAAAAGTGACTGTATCGAAACTACTGTCTTAATTAATTCGTAATTAATTTTTGAGCAGCTTGTGGTGGAGAATATACTTCGGCTTCCGGTACAATAGCTTCACCGATGTACCCAGAAAGTTATCCCGTGAATTCGGAGTGCATATGGCAGCTGAAAACGTCGCCAGGAAATCGCATAAGTCTGACCTTCAGTGCGTTCGAAATTGAGCCGAGTCCAAACTGCGATCGTGATTATCTCGAGATTCGAGAAAAGTCAGGCATCGGACGACTCATAGGAATTTATTGCAACGAATTACCAGAAGTCATTGAAGCTTCGGACGAATTGTGGGTGAAATTTCGAAGCGACGACAGCGGAACTGCCAAAGGCTTTCTCGGCGAGTACAGCCTCATTCATGGCAACGAATTGACCGGCGTCAGTGGCGCAATCGCTTCACCACTTTATCCTCGACCCTGGAAACAAGACACGGTCGTAAGTTGGCGAATTACGGTCGATTTTGGAATGGCTGTCAAAATCGAATTCGATGACCTACATATTGAAGGCAATAGTGATTACTGTCTGTGCAAAGTTGTGGTAAATATATTTTTCATCTTCTTTCGTTGTCATTTATTTTTCATTTTTTATTTATATCGATTGGTTCTTATTTATTGCGCATTAATTTTTAGTGTTCAGTCAAAATTCTCTCGTCGTAAAAACATTTTAAAAATGTAGCGATGTAACAAAATTTTTAATTGAAAATTAATTTATTAATTTGAAATTTAATTCAATTGGTCAAATTAAACAAATTAAATAAATACTTAATCCCAGATATTCGACGGTTACAATGAAGAGGCTCCGGAGTTGTCAACCGTTTGTGGAATGACGGTACCTCAAGAGGCCATTTTGTCATCCAGCAACGTTGTATTCTTACAATTCTTTGGTGACTCCTGGCGTGAAGGCAATTATTTCCATTTGAATTGGTACCAAGTCCCAAGACTCGAATCCTCAACAAATACCGAGGAAAAACGTGAGTATGGAATTTTAAAACTTTTATTAGGATCAACAATAAAAATAGTGCATCATCAAAATTTGGCTAAAATGAAATTTTATTGTTTCAAACTCATGTCTCTTGAAACAATCACAACTTTTCACATTTGTGACTCTGACAACCGGGGATTTACTCGTAAAAAATGCGATTTGAGAAAAAAAAAAAAAAACAAAAGAAATTTCTATGAACAAGTAAACTTGACTTATTTCGTAATAGTTAACGACGGAAAATTGGTTCGGGTCAAAATGACCCAGTGTGTTGACAAACTCGAAATTCATTACGTCACACAAAAAAAATATTTATTGTCATTAATGTCATTAAATCATTAAATAAAATGGGATTTTTATCATGGAAAATTTTTGATAATAATTTGTTATTGATTTTGCAGTTGCTGATTGTATTTTTGAGCACGATTTGACCGAAGCTAATAACACTTCCGTGGATTTCCACTCGGTCGGATGGCCTAACGGTTACGGCACAGATCTTGATTGTTCATGGATTTTTACGGTGTCCCCGGGACATCATTTGCGTTTGAAATTCATTGAGATTGATCTCGAGGCAACACAGGGATGTGTCAATGATTATTTGTCGATCTATGATGGACGCGCCTTACCAGAGAATCGCAACGATGTCCTCCTTCTGCACAGATTTTGTCATAGAAACGAAACGTCATTCATAACGATTGGAAAAAAATCTGTGATGACGGTCAACTTCCGGACCGATTTTTATCAAAACAAAACTGGTTTCTCAGCCCAAATTCATCGAGGTAAGTTCAATTTTCATAAAAAATATTTATCTTTTTATTCCACAGTTTATCGATGATCCACGAAGAAACAATTGTGGAATGATAATCTTATCAAAATTCATAACAAAAGTTTATTTAATTTACAAAAAAGTAAAGAATTTATAAAAATTCCAGTTCACTCGAAAAAATTCTAAATTTCTTTCAAACGTCAAACCAATATTTAGAATGTCAGAAAATTATCAAAGTCCTCAAATATTTTAGTCTGAAAAGTACGAAAACGCGTTGATCAAATTTTGAAAACTGCCACGGAGCAGGTTCAACCACAAGTAAAAATAAATGAAATATTTACGATATTTTGGATTTTGGTTGAAATTTTTGATAAATGTACGAAACAGTGCAGCATGGATTTGACTTGAACGACGTGATACTGATCACAAATAAAACTTTCTATCGTTTTTTAACTGGTCGAAAAAAAATGATATTTTTGTCATTGATTTTCACTGTCGTTTAACAGATTGTGGTGGTGAACTATTCGGGCCTAATGGTGTGATTGATTTCAACGAAACGATGAACGTGTACAGCATGGTAATGTACAAATACGTGTGCGAGTGGGAAATAACAGTGAAAACTGGTAAAACAATCTCCATCAGTTTTCCCATCTTCGAAGTCCCAAGCACCGGAAATAACGGTTGCAAGGACAATTACGTATTGGTAAGAAAATATGCTGCAAAGCCTAAAAAAAAAAAAGAGTCAATAATAACATCGCAAAATCTACGGTTGGATTTTTTAATTCGCGAACTTATAATTATTTTATGTATAAAATCCGAAAAAAAATGATTTTTCATTAATAATATGAATTTAGTCACAATTCATAAGTGTTTTTCTTTTTATTGCTTTTGATTCTTAGTTGAAAAACGGCGAAACTGCTGATGCCCCTCTTTTGGGTATTGGCAAATATTGTGGTCAAGACACAGTTCCAACGACTCTTGAAACAACCGGTAACAAGCTTTACGTCAAGGTGGTTAGTTCACGACCTCAAATAAAATTCAAAATGACGTACAGAGAAGTGGGAATGGCTTGTGGAGGCACCTTTAACTTGGGCGAATCGGTAGACGATCAAGTACAATTTAGTACACCGAATTATCCCAACATTCCGCGACCATTTACCGAATGTACTTGGAAGTTCCGGGCCGTTCATGGGGAAAGATTGTCACTTCACTTTATCGAACGTTTCGATCTTGCTTCAACCCCAAAGTAAGTTTAATCTATTTACGTTAAAATTTTTTCTTTATTTTTATTCTTTTAGCCTTTTTTTACATAATATTGTGATTTTAGGTTCATTAATTATTTAGTCACAGAAATAAACATTTTGAATGATCGATTATCGAGTTATCGACTTTCAAAATCAAAGAAATGAACTTTTTAATTGAAAAACGTAAATATTTATGAAATTTTCATTTGTTTTCGATTATTTATTTATTGATATTATTATTTAAAGTTGCACCGGAGAATATGTTGAAGTGAGGGATGGTGGAACAGAATATTCCAAGCTCCTTGGCAGATTTTGTCGGGACACTGCACCGAGCAGTATGACAACGAATACCGATATGCTTTATGTTCACTATTACACCGAACTCGCTGATCCAAAGAACGGTTTCCAGGCAGCGGTTACTTCCGGGCGTGAGTTGAAGAAAAAAACGATTTGAAACCCATAAGAATTGTTATAAACGAACTCTAAGGGAACAGATTCACTTTTTATTTATTTATTTATTTATTATTATTATTTAGAGGTCTGTGGCGGCATTCTACGAGGAAAGACTGGCGTCATCAAATCTCCTAATTATCCTTCCACTTATCCAGTCGATGAGATTTGCGGCTGGTGGATCGCGGCGCCACCCGAACATACTCTCAAACTCGAGTTCCGCGACATTAATTTGCCGGGGTTGAGACGATGTGGAAATGCCGATTATGTCAGGATCAGTGAACGATTACCTTTCAATGACACCGGTAAACCAATTTGCCTTGAAATCTTATTGAATTTTTATAAAAATGTGGCTGAAGTCATTTTTTGGCCGATTATCAATTTTAATCGATCAAAATACTTTTTTAACATGTTGTCACGGCTGTCGATTTAACTATTTTCTTTAATTCGATTATTTTTTTCTCTTTTGGAAAAATACACATGAGCACTAATCGCATTTTGGTGATTTATTGAAAATTATTTAAATAGTCAATCCACTTGGAGTTTATTGCGGTTCAACCAAACCCGAAATTCCACAAACGTCTTTGAACGAGGCCCTCGTTTCGTTCACCAGTGACAATCGAACATCTGGAAATTATCGTGGATTCAGCTTGAATTATACCGCAACCAAAGATCGTGAGTGTTAATGTTTTTGATGAAATTATAATTAAACGTCGAAATTCATATTGAAAAGAAAGGAGAATGCATTTTTATCTTCATTACTCAATTTTTCTATTTTTACTGTTCTAATGACCAAATATATTCAACAAAGCTTGCAGTGGAGAACTATCCGGTGTATCCGGCGAGTTCAAATCGACTGGCTATCCAAATGCAAACACACGTTCCCGGTGAGTCGAAATTTAATATTTTTACTTTTATTTCAAAAAAATATTAAACACTGATTAGTTTGTTTTCATAAGATTAAGAAAATTTTAGTTTTTGGGTTACAGCCGAAATTTTGGTAATCGCAAATAGCATTTTGTTAAAAAGTGTTCTCCAAAAAACTGTGACCTCATCTAACCTTTTTTTTCATATTATATTGATCAATTTCTTCGACAACAGTGCGTCTGTTCGAAGAAACAAATATTATTCCAATTTTTGATGTTTAATATTTAATTTAATGAATTTTTTATTTATTTTTCGAGTATAAATTAATAATTCTGACATCGCTGAGTGCACAATAGCCCTTAACATTGTTTTTCCTTTTAAACATTGACTTTTTTGTACAGATATTGCGATTGGACGATTACTGTGCCAGAAGGAAGTCAAATTGAATTGGAAATTCTTGATTTGGACATGAGCAGTATCGACGCTGGTGCTCCTCCTAGTTTTTATCTTGTGGTATGCGATCATTTTTTACTTCATTGTGTATACGTTTATAAAAGACAAGATTTTTTGACGGTGGAAAAAAAAACAGAGAAAAAACTATAAACTAAAACAATTTTGAGTGGAGTTTTCTTTTGTTTTAGTTCTACAACGACGTAGGGGCAAAATCAAAAATCACGTATCGCAAATCCACTTTGATGAGAGACAAAATCCACAGTACGGCTAATTTCATGAGAATCGCGTATTGGTTGGACGTTGGACATCGCGGTTTGAAAGCACGATTCAATGCTGTGGCTCCGGCTCGTAAGTCAAGTTTCCTAAATGCTATTTTATTCGGTTTTTAAAAAATACAATAATTTGTGTTACGAGAGCAGAAAAAAACGAGTTACGTTGCATGACGAATTGTCATTTGAGAGGATTTTGTGTTAAATTACATTTTCGTCCTTCAAAATTCGCTCTCTTTATAGCCATTTGATTAATGCGCGAAATCCTTGCTTCAAATGTCAATTAAAATATTTCTTTCATTCCACAAGCTTGCGGAGGAGTAATTGAAAACATGTCGGGTTCGTTGTTGCCACCATTATCGCCATACAACGAGACGTCATTTTTCTGTCCATGGAAACTAAAAGTTCCACCATCGGTGATCGATCCTGAAAACCGTACCCATGCCACTTTAACTGTCACGATTTCCGGGTCAATTGGAATGTATGACAGGCGTAGCAGCGCCTGTATTTACAATCTCAAGTACATTCGAGTTAAGGGTGAGTTTATGCATTCCCACCAAATTTTATATTCTTCATAAAACGATCTTTCCTTTCCTAATCAATTAAATAATCTATTTGATAAAACAATTTTCAGATGGTCAGGAAACTGTTGGAATTGCCTGCGGTAACATGACCCAGGAAGTTTACACAGTTCGAAGTCCTTCGCCCATGAACATGGTCGATGTAAGAAATTACACAAATCATCAGAATTAAGAAATTAGACACGCAATATTTTTCATTTTATCGTTTAAATTAATCAATTGGGGAAATTCTGTCATCAATTTTTTTCTGTGACGATCCAATGCTAGGACATCACAGGACTAATGATTCAACGGATAAATTCAACGTATAAACGTATAAAAATCTTCATCCGATTGCACTGAGAGTTTTGTAAAAAATTATTGTTTTTCTGACTGATTTTTTGAATCTTTTCATTTCGTACGTTCCCTTAGAATCCGTTTTTTTTTGACAGTCTATATTATTGTGTGTTTAATTTCATGCTCTTTATTTTGATCGGAAATTATCCTTATTATTTATTGGTTTTATTGATTATTTTTTTGAAGATACTGAACGGTACGTTTGGACCTCCAATAAGTTTTGACGTTCAGTACAAGTGGCAGCTTTGTGGTGGTATATTAACTGGTCCACATCACACGATTCGAACCCCTACGAATATTGAATATCCAAGGAGCTGTGTTTGGCACGCAAAATACGAGGATCCAGGA
This sequence comes from Campoletis sonorensis, assembly GCA_013761285.1. Lineage (NCBI taxonomy): Eukaryota > Metazoa > Arthropoda > Insecta > Hymenoptera > Ichneumonidae > Campoletis > Campoletis sonorensis. The sequence goes on from JACEOJ010000085.1 coordinate 3,504,571, forward strand.
TCAGCGATAATTTTGGTTTTCAATCAAATGAATATGGGAAGCTGTGACAAAGGCTTCATCATCGTCAGGTACTCAAAGTTTTGCTGTCTCTTACGTTTATCAAAAAAAAAAATATATATTTTTCATCTACACCTTGGAATGCTATTTATACAAAAAAATCATTACTTTTAGAAACGGAGGAGCGTTGAGTCCACAAATAGGCAAATTCTGCGGTAATATTAAACCACACAATATAACGAGCTCGATGAATCAATTGTGGATCGAATATTGGGCGAGTGAAGCACCAGCAGATTTTGAAATTCAACTTGATCTTGTTTCCAAAAGTTGCGGTGGGGTTATTCGTGGATCCAACAATGAGTTCACGTCTCCCGGGTAATTAATTACTTTAAATTCTTATTTTTAAAACTACTTTAAAATATTTACATTTTTATTACGCAGATTGATATTGAAATCAATGGAACTTCGCAATTAAATTTTTTTTTTTTTTTCAATTTTCTTTTTATCAAGGAACTGATCAATAACTGATGAAAATTTTATCGATAGATTTCCTAAACCGTATCCAAAGAACGCCGAATGTACTTGGGAAATAACAGCCCAGCCTGGTTACAATATTGGATTATTTTTCGTCAATCGATTTAATCTAGAAACCAGTAATTCTTGTGAACACGATTTTGTGCAGGTAAAAATTGTTCCTTAAATATTGCTTCAGCTGAATTAGAGAATCCATGGGAGAAAAAAAATGCAAACGTAGAAAAAGGGAATAAGAATTTACAAATAAACATTTGGCAGATATACGACTGGGAATGGAACGAACAAGGAATCGGCAGTTGGAAAGACGGTCCAAAATTGTGCGGACGCAATACACCAGCGAATTTTAATTCAACGTCTAATCGTTTGAAAGTACTTTTCCGATCGAACGATGACATACAGGGTGATGGATTCCAGGCTAAATGGGAGCAAAATTGCGGTGGAGTATTCGAAGCACGAAGTCGTGACCAGTACATCGAATCGCCCCATTATCCGAACATTTATCCGTCCAATCAAATTTGCAATTACACGATTAATGCTCCCAAGGACAAAGAGATATGGATTCAATTTTTGGACTTCGATATCGAAGGCAGTGAGTAATTTTTTTTTTCACTCCGAAAGTTACTAAAAATATAAAAATTCTCTTTCTTTTTCACACAGTTTATTTATTTATTTGCAAAACAATAAAAAGCAGGGAATTCAAATTCGACAAGTTGCATTATTCATGAAAATTGATTGACGACCAGCTTTTAATCTTTCAATCCATTGATTTTAACACCAATTTAAACAAATCATGCAAGTCTTCAGTCCTCATTGCATTCCATCTAAATTTTCGAATATTTCAATGTACCATTTAATTTATTTAAATGATTTTTTCACTATTTTCACGGCCTGTTTTTTGTTTTTTGTTTCTTTTGGTTTCAAGGGCATGGAAATTGCGAATTCGACAATGTGACTATCAAAGCCCAGCCGTACATTCGAGGATATTCCAGAACGTCCGTATATTGTGGTAAAAATATGCCGAAGCTAGTGAACTCCCAGGCGACGGTTAATATCGTTTTCATGTCTGACGCTTACGTACAGAAACGTGGTTTTCGGTTCAAATACTTCATGAACGGTAAATACATTTTTTTTTACGTCTTTATTCCAAATTTTTCATGATTTACAATTTTTAAATGTCGTTTGATGAATAATCCATCGATTTTGGAAGTACTTGGACTTGGGTATCGGTCCAGCGTCCAATTAAAAATGGCAGGGGTCACTACGACTCCGTGTAATCAGCTCCCAACATTTATGAAAAATCACCACGAATAATTGAAAAAAAAAGAAACGATTTTATCTAAAATACTAAATAATCTCCATTGAAATATCGCAGAGTGCGGAGGCGAAATAACAAAACCAATGAGAATTAGTCCCCCGTCATTAAACGATAGACAATATTTTGGACGATTGAATTGTACGTGGACGATCACAGCACCTGCAGGAAAAAGCGTGGCGCTACGTTTCGAAAAATTCGATATTGAAATCAGTCACCGGTAGGCAAAGAAATTGAGGATATTTTCTTTTTTTATTGAAAAAAAAAAAATCCTACGACTGCATTTATTGACCTTTTTCATGTTTTGCCTGTGAAGCTGCGTCTACGATCGAGTTGAGGTTTACGAGGGTGTAGATTGGCAGAACAAAAAACAGCTTGCCATGCTGTGTGGAAATATAACCGATTTATTCCCGATAAAGAGTGCCAGCAACCAGATGACTGTCGTCTTTCGATCTGACGCCAGCAACCATTACGGAAGCATGTCAGCATCGGTAGGTCAAAGAAATTAATCTTAACGAGAAATTCCCACCGATTCTTGCTTGAGATGGACTTTAATAGAACTTTTAATTGGTCGACACTTTTTCCAACTACATTTTGTTTTTTTAAACGATTTTTGGTAGAGAACGTGACAATTTGACAGGAACATTTAATTGTCTGATTTTTTGTCTTTTTCGATGGCAAATTATTGGCTAAAATTGGTGCTTACTGTGAAAATTAATTGAATAAATAAATACGAAATCATGAGGAATATCAACGAAAGATAAAAATCGAATTTAAAAATTAACATCCTTACGAATTAGAACAACGGATTAAAAATAAATAATTAATTGAAAATGGAATCATAAAAAGAAAAAAAATTATCTTGACAGGTTTCATTCACGAACAGTGAATCGAGCGGTTGTGGTGGAAGAATAAATTTGACAAAATCCGAATCGTTCAAGACTCAGAAAACAGATTTGTACGATCCTTACGAGGATTGTCACTGGCGAATTTATGCAGGAATAGGAAAGAACGTTAAACTAACGATAAATCGTATGGATTTGAGAAATGGTAATGGCAGTCGAACTAACGCCGATGGCAATTGTACCGGAGACTATCTTGAAGTCCGTGATGGTGCAGGACCATTGGGCGATCTCGTTGGTCGTTATTGTGGAAACGTCATTCCGTCACCGATTATAACGACGTCTAATACAATGTGGATTAGAATGTTCACCGATGACACTCTCGAGGGTGCAGGTGTCGTAGGAACTCTCGAACCTATTGAGTGTAAGGAACTATTTCAAATATTTATTATTTTATCATATCAATTATTTAATAGTAATCATTTTTGCTAAACTTATTCAATTTTGAATTCAATGAGTTGCTTAGTGGATCAGAGCAGGTTTTATTTTGAATTAAAAAGTAACCACGCTCTTGAACGTCATTCTCAAACTTAATTAATCTTGACGACAACCACGACCAAGATTTAAAAAAATCAGAGATTTGCCTTGATGGTGTTCTGATTTATTTTTTTGGAAAATCTGTAGAAAAAGAGCTTTAATGAAACATCATTTTTACCAAAATAGTGTTTTTAATAATATTCTATAAAAATATGACAGCTCCTTGCGGCAGAAGTTTATGGGAAATTAACGACACCAAAGTGTTCACATCTCCGAATTATCCGGATGATTTTCCTGCGGGTATACAGTGTTCTTGGATTTTTAAATCGCCCCAGCCTTACCGAAAATTGCGGGTACATTTCGAAGACTTGGATATGGAAGATACTGAACAATGTGACGGCGATCACGTTGAAATCAAAGATCTGGTGAATTTAATTTTTTGTTTTTCTTTATTATTCTTGTTCATTGAATTTTTTTCTATTTTTATTCGAGTTGAATGATAAAAAATCTCCTACTGTATATTCGAATCTTAATACATTTCCCAATTACAGGCTCGCAAATATATTAGCGAAGATTTGGGCGAAGATTTTGTATACCATGGAGTCCTTGGGCGACGAAGTGGAGCAATGAGATTCGTGAGTTTCGCAATGTTTTTCAATCAATTGATGTTTTAATAAAATAAAATATTAGACCATCGTCGTTAAACAACTTACAATGAAAAATATAATTTTTTTCTCATTCCTGATTCTCATGATCTACCAATGAATTAATTATAATAAAAAATAAACAATAATTTATCGTTTCCAGCATAGATTCAACGGTGATGCTACTTATAAATATTGTGGCAAAGGAAACTCTTTCGATTATTACAGGTCAGTGTCAGAAAACAATGTAAAATCATAAATTCAGTTGTTCGACTTTTTTTGATCATTATATTATTTGTTTCAATTTTATTTCCATAAAACTAATATTTGTATCGATACAAAAACATGAAAATCCAATAATTCGAATATTTTCGTTAGTGTTTTTATTTTAACGCATATTTTTAAACGATTTTACTGAACTCACGAATTTATCTGGATATTTTCTTTTGATTTGAGCTAACGAGGAATTTTATATTTTCTTTATTTTTAAGTTCGAATGATGAGTTACGTGTAACTTTGAAGACGACCGCGGAGCACATGCCAAAACCACGAAAATTCAAGATCGACGTTTCCAAGGCTTCCTGCAATCGTAATTACACTTCACCACAAGGACGAATAATACACGAGGACATTACAGAATGTTGGACAACTATAACCGCATTGCCAAATCAAACGATAACACTTTATTTCAATGATTTCGCATTTTACGATGCACCAAATTGTCAGAATAATTATGTCCAGGTATGAAAAATACGATTCTTCAGATTCCTTTGTAAACATTTTTCCAAAACTTTTATTTTCATGAATAGAATCTGATTTTTTTTTTCCCGAAGAATACGAAACAGAATAGTACTTTTTTCGTGTCAAATTTCCTTCTATTTTTTACTTTTGTGCTACCAGTTGAAATAAGAATTATAAATTGTGAAAATGAACATAATATTTTTTTTTAGATACATGACGGTGACTTTAGAGCTCCCATTACGAAGACACTTTGTGGCTTTATGTATCCAAGCCCGATTTTTAGTACCGGAAATAAGTTGAGTATCCACGCAAGAACCCGAGGAGATTTTAGTCATGGACACGAAAAATACGACATTCTTTATACAACGACTGATAAGGGTGAGTTGTCGTGATGAAATAATAATAATGATGAAAAGTAACATTATTTATTCTAAAAACAAGAAAAAATTGTTTTTTTTCTTCATTATAATGATGAACGAAGTTTCACATAAAAATACATTCGTTTGGAAATTCGTAGGAACGTTCCGTTCTGCTCGAAATATTTATACATTGTTGTCAAAAATGTTGTATACCATAACGATTTCCATTTTACTTCCGTTGATGATTTTATTTATCAATTATGATGAAAAAAATATAATGATTCTTATGAAGCCTTCGAACCATGAATTTTTTTCTTAAGTGCAACTGGCTCGAAACTTCGACGATTTTTGCATTCAAATACGATCTCAAAGTTAGAAATTAAATTAATCATTATTTCATTTTTGAGTTCAGTTTAGTAGAAAATTATTTAGGAGAAAATTTTTCATGAATAAATACAGAGTTTTATTATTTCTTTATATGTGACATTTGTGCAATTAACAAATAATGACTATTCATTTTTTTTTAAATATTTATCAACGTCCCAGGGAACATGTAGGACCAAAAAAAATTCAAAGTTTATCCTTTAATGACTCGTTTGATAATTAGAAAAAAAAGAAAAAGTTGATTGAGAAGATTGAAAATTGACAAATAAATGATTCAACTTTTCATCAGGTCGTGGATGTGGAGGTAAATTGTTCAACTACGCCGGCGTGTTTACCTCACCGATGTATCCGAACAATTATAGAAACGACACCGTTTGCAATTGGGAAATCAGTGTACCTCGAGGTTATCAAGTTGCTTTAATATTTAGTTTCTTTGATCTTGGTTCGAGCGAACACTGCTCGACAGATTATCTTTCCGTGGAAGACACTTCTTCAGGTGGACGTTACGAGACATATTGTGGAGGAGTAAGTATCATCATTTATATTAATTTATTCACTAAACTTTCAATTCAATCCGTCAACGGTTGTGCTGAGACTTTTTTTCAAAGTTTCATTAAAGCGATAATTACTCCAAATTTTCAAATGCCATAAAAACCGTCCCGTTCAACTGTCAACTCTCGTAATTTTCTGAAAAATTTGATAAAACTTACGAAATAATTTAATAAAGTTAGTTATATTAATGGGAATTAAAACAACATGTAAATTTCGGGGAAAAATGTCTAATTTGACGTTTGGGGTTTGACAAGAAGGCTCCTTTGACGAAGAGTTTGAAATTCAAAAAAAAAACACTGTCAAAAAATTCTCGTATACGATGAAAAATGATGAACAAGTTAATTGAAAACACACGTTTTTCTGAATATTTCATTCAATTTTAATTTTTGTTTGTAATTGTTATCGTTGGTCTTATTATTTTTAAGGAATAAAAATATTCATAAGTCACATTGACTGTTTCTAGAAAATTTGTAATGTTCTAATTACGAAATGAAATATTTTTGCTTTTCGCTTCACCAACAACGGGCTGGGAAGCAAAGATACAAAAAAATGTTCATACATCAAGAAAAATCCTGACATTTGATTGTTTTGTTATGTTTTCAGCAAATTCCTGCAACATTCAGAGCTTCTGGAAATTCTGTTACGGTGATTTATTTCTCGAGCGTTAATAACGCCGGTAGCGGCTGGATGATTCGTTTCGTCGCTGTACAAAGCAGTGAGTACAAGTTTCAAGAAATTTTTCGTATGCTGGTCGTTTGAAGAGTTGTCAACAAAAAACTAAACTTTCTGGTATTTTTTAGCGGACGTATTCGACGAGTCGACTGCATTTGACACAACTCACATTATGAGGGTGCATCGTCCGATAGCGATAGATTGAATACTTTAATAAAACTTATCATTCGATTTTAAAGACACGTATTATTATTTAATGAAGTAATTTAAGTTGAAACTCTAGGGTAATGTTGATTTTTTGTTTATTATTCCAAAACAAGAAACTCTTTGTTATGATGAAAAAAAAAAAAATTACTGTTTAGGAGCAGAATAAAAAACTAGAAATCGTAATGATCTGATTTACATAATCAGATAATTCTTGTTACAATAAACATGACATTTGTATATAGTATTAAAAAATTGTACGATTTTATTCATTTCATATACACTTCCAATGGCTTGTTCGAATATTTATCACTGAGACAGTAAATATATTCGTTTTTTTTTTAGGAAAGAAAGTTGGAAATACTTTTTTGGGGTTTTGGGGCCAATTGATTTTTTCAGTGTGTTTTTTATCAAAATTTGTTATCATTTTTTGTTTAAAGTTTACAATTGACCTTCGTCAGCATCGTCAGCTGTGTCTTTGCGACAAGATTCTACAGGGGCTTCGTCCTCTTTTTGATTTTCTTCGTCCTCTTCCTCGTTCCCTTGTTCTTCTTCTTTTTCATTGTCTTCTTCGATCGTATCTATTGAATCGCCTTGTTGTGAGTAATCGGCATCGTTCAATGATTTTTCTTCGTTCTCTTGGAATTCAAACGAGCTTTCGATTTCTTGGAGGTCGTCGTTCGAGTTCTGATTTTTCGATTGTTCTGACACAGTTTTGTCGTTGCGTTCATCGTTTGTGCATTGTTCTTGTTTTTTTATTTTTTTATTCTTTTTCTCAGGAGGTTCAACTACGTTTTCATCGTTCACTTGTCTTTTCTCTCTCCTTTTTTCGTTCTTCGATTTTCCTTTCGTCTCCTTCATTTTCTTTCCGTTCGTCTCGTCCAACGATTTTTCTCCTTCCTTTTCACTTACTTCTGAATACTTTTCTTGTTTTTCCACATTTTTTCCACGTTTCGTGTCTTTCGAACTGGATTTCGAAGACGCAACTTTTTCACTTGAATAACTTTTCTTTTCCTCGATATTCACTTTCGAACCTTTTTCATCCGATGACGATTTACTCGATTTTTTTTCTTCTCTCACCGTCGAATCCAATTTTTTATTTTGCTTTACGCTTTTTTTACTCTTCAACCCCTCTTCCAACGGCTTCCGATTTTTGTTCTTGTGCTCAAACGAACCCGATTTTTTTCCATTCTTTTCCTCACTGACCTCACGCTTTGTTCTAGAATTTTCCTTGTCCACGACTTCCGCTTCTGACCCCTCATTCACATTTTGCTTTTTGTCGTAAGATTTTTCATGGCTCTTCACATTTTTTGATTTTTTTCGATAATCCGTCGAATGATTCCTGCAACAGTCGCAAAAAATTGGTAAAAAGTCATCAAATCGATAACCTTCCGTTTAATTATTCAACTCTCGGTCTCTTGGGGTCAATTTGACCCAGTGTTTTCCTTGGAAAAATCGAAAGTACACTTAAAAAATTTCTTAACTCTTGTGGATCGTAAAATTTTAAAAATATCAACTTTCATTTTTTGAAAATACTAATTACAAGTAATGGATTAATTATAAATAAAAGTTTTCACTTCAGGAAACTGCGCGGAGTGAATTTCTCGTTGCGTATGTTGTATAAAAGATTTTTAACTTTAAGAAATTTCCATTTCAAGAAACTTCTATGTTTTTAACATTAAATGATAAATTATTCAAACAATAACTGATAATAAAGTTGTATATTCACTTTTCACGATTGTTCGTTTTCTCGTTGGTCAGGCTTCGTTTGTTTTTATCGGATTTTTTGGCCGAAGCATCATTGGAAACGATGAGAACGACGAGAACAAACAAAGTGACGGCGACCAAAATGCTGGAACATTAACAAAGTTGTCAAATGAAAAACGTTCCAGAGAAATCACTTAAAAAAACGACATTCCATCAAATTGAGTCTCGATTTTCACGATACAAAAAAACAATAAATGAAACTCACCGCATTTTGAAAATTGAATTTTTCGAACACTGAATTTAAATGGTTTGACGAAATTCTAATTATTAAGAATTAATAGAATTAATAGTCGATCTACACCAATCTGAAGAACGCGTCGACAAACACTAAACACTTTGAATGCTCGGTATCAAATAAGGCGATAGCCCTTTATACACTCTCATGTGATTCCGAGGAAAATCCTTGAACAATCATCGTGCTGCGATAATTAAGTCTATTCTGAACGAATAATACTGATACCGTTGTTCGTACACGTTGGTCTACTTGCATATCTTTCTGATTCTGCGATATTATTGAAAAAAAAAAAATTGATTATCCGATGTCGTGAAAAAAATGAAAAAAAATCTCTTAGATTTCTTCTGGAAAGTTCATCAATGTCGTTCTCTACGCACGAAATAATCAATTTTATCAATGAGAAATATCATAGCTTGAGCCTGTTCCTTATCGTACATCAACATTCATTCCAATATCTATTTTGACTAAATTTACCAAGTGTTTCAAGTGTTGGAAAAATATTATAAAAAGAATTTTTACGAATTTTCTTTCATCGTTCGAAAAACTAGAGAAATGAATGGAAAAACAATAAATTCGTCATTTTAATAATTCGTCAACGTGGAGAAATTTGTTGCTCGATCACTAGACAACAATTGGAGCCAAAGTAATTATTAGACTTTTATCGTGATGTTCACTAATGTCGTCATTTGACTACGAACTTTTGAATATTATCAATAAATACAGTTTATTACTGATTACGAAGGAATAAATATTCAAATTGTATGAAAGATTGTATTCGGATTGTATGCTAAACTTTAACATTCAGTGAAAAACGTCTACGACTTTCATTCGATAAGATAACGACCTCTCACAATATTATTTGCTTATTTACGTTGTTACATTCTAAACTACCGAGTATTGCGCGGAATAAAATCGTGATTACGATCTTTAATTACGTCAGCAATGATCCAGATTATGGTTGACAAAACGACGACGCACCTTCGCTTCTTGAAAATGTATGTAAATACATAATAAACACGAATATGACAAAGTATACGTTGACATATTTTTTTTTTAAATTTAAATCATTTGTTATTTCCGATCTCCGGGAACAATAAAACTAGGGAATGAGGGATAAATCATTGAAATTTTTATGAAAATTATACTCGTGTATTGACTCCTCATTTTCGAGTAGCTATACAGTGTAGTTTTTACACGTAGAATATATATTTATATACTGATATAAGAACATTCTTGAAGTACATTGTTTTTTTCCTTTTTTTTTGTATTGTAAGATCGAATTGTATACGCGAACATGGGTCGAGTGTTAAATTGTGAATGTTGCACGATATTATCGTAAATGATTATATCGATATTGCAAAATATTATCGGTATTATCGTTTAGTATATGAAATCATCAAATAAGTACTCGACGCAGACGTCAATGGTTATCAGAATTTGAGAATTTGTCATCTCGATTGATTTATTCGTTTTTTTTTTCTTTTAAATAACTTAAGTATTTTTGTTTTCTCACAGCTTGACGCGAGAAGCTGGAATTCGTGGCATTACGAATGCTCGTTGTGCAAAGTTTGGTTTAACCCAATTTTTTTATTTTTTTTTTCACTCGTATCAGCATTTACATATATATCTATATATTAAAAAAAAAACCAACAGTATATATGAAATGCCAGCATTTTAAACATACGATTTAATTTCACTTCTATATTTGAATTTTCGAGCCAATTGAAATTTCATTTTCACTAACGATCGAAGGATCGTATAACGAGGAACATTCACGAATTTATAAGTTCTGAGTCTCAACGTTATTTATACCTAAACGAACGGAGAGATACATTTTGCTTGTTTTTTTTTTGTGTGACTGATACTAACTAGTATCGGGATAAGTATAAAAATATTTAAAATTACAATACTCGCACGACATTACTCTTTTGTGACAAACCAAAAAGAATTCGATTTGTTCTCCCTTTTTTTTTGTTTTTTTTTTTTTTTTAATATAACACTCGTAATTTGTGAACGTGACAATAAGTGTTGGATTCTATTTTTTGCGGAAACGTACAGGAATTTTTTAAATTGTGAAACTGTTCAATCACAATTTTTTTCGTATTTATTTCTCTGGTGGAAATAAATTAATTTATTTCAAAAGTCTCATATATTTGTTCAATTATTTCAGTTGTTAAGATCGAATTGTTTTTGTTCTTCTGTTTGTGTTTTTTTTTTTCAGAAATAATGAAACAGTTTTCGTACAGACAGTGAATAAAAATAAAACACAGGTCAAAGGACACGTTTTGTCTTTTTTTCAAATACTTTTTGCTTTGATTGATTTTGTTTTTGTACGTGAAAACGAATGTGAGACGGTGAAAAAACTAATGGTTGAGGATATTAAATTTTTTTTTTCATTTTGATTCGATAAATCGGTCCATGAAAATTTGAGACCTATGGCAAGGCACTGATGAGAAGAGTAATTTTAACTATACTGCTTATTAGTAAAGAATGGAAAGAAAAATTGTCTTGTATACAAAATTCTTCTGCACTCGAACTAGTTTCCAGGAAGAAATAAGTAAAAAAAAAAAGAAAAAAGAAAATTTAAGTATAAAATAAATGTGAGTAAAAACAATAATTAAACGCTGATTAATTACTTTGCCGATATTTTTGTTTCTTTTCAACGTTCCTTTGTACATTCTTGTTCTTTTCACCCTCATTGTGTATAACTAAATCGGAATATAATGCGAAGACAAAAGTTCGAACGAACTGGTGAAAATGAATTAAGTGTTTGCATAATTGAGAAGTTCAGAATAAATCGATCTTCGCATAAACATTTATGTCTTTAAGAAAATAAGTAACTTAAATTATTATATATTTTACAGATGAAAAATCTTATACGAATGGAGGAAAAAAAACATTATTTTCATGAGCGAAGTAACCAAAATTGTAGCGAAGAGTATTTTGAAGAAATGTTCAAAAAATTCTTTTCATGGGACATGTTTAATGTAAAAATTGAACGTAAAATTTGATCACAGAAAATAGCAGATGAGTTAAATGGGGGACGTCTTGCTCATCGAGTACTTGTGCACTATATTTTTATGTCTCTTCCATTGTTAACCATCTTATAAATATTTTTGTCATTATTTGTTTACTTCGCCAAGACGGTGCCTCATGAGAGTATTCGCTGAAAAATAGCGATAATTATTTTCAAGCGATAATTAACGCTTTCCTGAGATGCCCATTTTCACAAAAATACTCTTTGTTTGTTTGTTTTTTTTTTTTGTGTTTTTCGTTTTTTTTTTTTACAATAAACTATCGATGTACCCTGAACTCTAATGTCGAATTTTTACATAATATTACTGTCTTTTTTTCTTACTTCTTCATGGGTTTCTTTTTTCAATCTTGTTTATACTATGATGAAATATTTCTATCGTAAAAGAGCCTATGAGAGATACGCATATATGAAGTATTATATACATGTACGTAAATAAATAAATGTACATATCCATATATAATACTTCATCACAAACAAGTGTTAATCTCAGAGTTTTAATCGTAACGTTACGCTTGTTCTGATTGGCTCAATTTTCTTGTCACAATTTTGCCATTTTTGTGAGATGATTCATTCAACGGCGTTGAATCCTCGTCAATTGATTGAGGATACTTTTGATCTGGATAATTCCATTCTTGAATATCCGCTGTACCGAATATTTGATACACTACGTATGTTCCACATGCTATGCAAGCCGTCAGACCAAACACAGTTCTCCAAGCGTCCAGCGTTTGCTGTTGTCAAAAATTAATCATTTTATTATCCATATTGCAAAAATTCATACAGAATTGAGATCAGGATTTTTTTAAACTTCAATCGGACAAACAAGTGATGAAAAACGAAGTGAATGCGCATATTTGAATAATTACGAATTATTGCATCGTGCAGACGATGAATAAAAATGAAAAAATAAAAATAAAACTCTTTCAACGGTTATATAATCGATAATAAATTTACTTGGTCAATACTTGGTTGGGTGACCGCCAACATTAATTGCTGAGTGATAGTGGTTTTTGAAATCACTGTAGGAAAATTCTTTGGAGACGTGTTGACGAATGAATGGGAGAAAAAAAATGAACTTACGCTGTTTTGAGTCAGGAGACCAGCTGCAATCGGCGATAAAAAGCTCGCCGTCATGTGGATTGTCTGAGCAAATGCTAATACAGGACCTACGACAATCGAGTAAGAATCCATTGTTATTTTTATTTGAAGCAACTCGATATTTCGTGGTTCTTCGAAATGGATTCTGGGATTGAATGAATTAATAAAAAAATGATCGCTCACCAGCAAAGTTTGGTGCAATGTCAACGATGTTGGCCATCGCACCTGCATAAGCAGCTGTTATCAGTGTGACAGCGATGAACCAAACGATCAGCGCAAGTACAATGCTGCATCCTAAATAACCGATAACTAAAACGAGAATGCCTGGTACAACTTGAGCTGTAAGTAAAAAATAAAAATATCACGTGGATTAGTGATTCCTGTGATGGAGCATTTGGAAATTAATTTAATTGGGTCATGTGATGTTGTTTCTTTTCGTCTAATATAAAATTATATTTAGAATTATTGACCAGAGAGTTCATTTTTCATCGTTTTGTCTTTCGTCCTTATTTGGATACAATTGTCATAGAGGAAAAATTGTTACTTGGGTTCGTAGAAGTCGATAAATTCAACGATGTACAATTTTATTGAAATATTTGAAGAAATACTTACACAGGGCGGTAAACAGCTTTCTGACATTCGTAAGTGTCATTATTCGACGAGTTACGAGAACGTCAGCAACATAGCAAAATACTACTGAACTGAGGTAGCTGCAGATGAATGGAGCCCCTGACAAGAGACCGTTCTGAAAACAAAAAAAAAACACCAAAATATTATTGGTCAAGACTTTATCAATTAATTGAACTTTATCAAAAGTGATTTATTTGAAAGTTTTCACTCTTTTCAGTCAACATTTTGAGTGTATGAAAATAATTGTATTATTTTATGTAAATAGTGTTTGTATGCTCACAGTTTGGATGCTGAATCCAAGCACAGTTTTCATGTACGTGGGACCAGGAATGATAAAGACATAGTGAACCCATATCCTGCCGAATGTCGTTATACCGATCGCCCATGCAGGCCAAGAGGTCAGTATCGATCTCCACGGTACGGGCATGGCCTGAAGGAAATAAAATCAATAAATTATTCAATTAATTCTCGACGCTTGATTTTTCAGTTTCAAATGAAACTTCTGAGGCAGGTATCACACAAAAATAGTGAATATAGAAAATCTTGGAAACACAAATTTGCAAAATTGGCTTTCCCCTCGACTTACGATTCACATTCGTTCTCGTGTACGAATCTCTATAAAAATTCTTCGACTTTCTCGTAATAGTGATCGCGAAATGTTTAGATAATCAAAAATTTGATTGTTTTTTTTGTTGGATTAATTTACCTCATTACCGACGACCTGATTAACGACGCTTCCCTGAATGAATCGCAATTCCTGCTGCATTATCCTTGGATGAGAGGCCGGCGTGTCGAAGGCGAGCAGGTACCAAATAAGACACCAAAAAACTCCAATGCTTCCGGTCGTGTAGAAGACATACCGCCATCCAAAGTGAGCGATGATAAATCCGCACAGGAAGTAGGTTATCCCGATGCCGAAACTGAACCCTTGAATATAGATAATCTAGACGTTAGGCGCGGTAGCTCACCCACACATTTTGAGCCGGTAGTAGATGAAACATGATGAACTTGACGAGAAGCATCGGGGCTCTCTCTCTCTCTGTCTCGCATGTCGACAACACTGCTCTTGCGTCATCGCCGATTTTTTTTTTGCTCCTTGCAATTCCGTTTTTTTGTCTCATTCAGGGGGTTTCTGCAATGCGATTTAAATGAATATTTAGTAATGAGATGACGAGGACTACCAAAACGATGACGTTGCGGTGCGCGTTGCTCTGTTTCGTGTTGATTGTGTTTCCTCTGTTATCACTTTATTTATTTTTTCATTGTGTTCTAATTTTTCTTCCAAAAGTCTTTCAAATTTCTTTTTTTATCTTCATTATGATATTTTGATCGTTAAATCTCAGAGAAATGATTCGATTGATTAAATTACGTTTAAAAAAATATTGTTATTCCCGCTCTACGAAAATTTAGTGTCCTATTGTTTTCACAAGCCAATAATTGGGGACAACTTTTGACGCAATTATTACAACGTGCTCAACAAACAATTGACTCGAAATTAATAAAAAGAAAATGTTGCGTGTATGAGTGTGTTTTACGAGAAAGAGCGAGAGAGAGAGGAGTGATAGAAAGAGAATAAGTAATGTATATGTTTATATATATTAATATATATATACACAAGGAGATCTCGGCTGATTCAACCAGGCTGGAAGTATACTCTTGCCGTTCTCATGCTGTTGAGCGGTCGCTGATCGAGTATACCCCGAGGTCCGGCGAATTCAACCCAAGTAACGCGTGTTGAGAGCTAAATTAACGAAAAATCAGTGTAAACATTCATTATCATTCGCATCAGATTATGTACACATGTTTATACAAATATATCGATATTATGATTCGCTGAATAGCAGAAACAATGAAATGTAACAATAATGATGAATATGTGAGACGAATAAATAAATAACCGAATAAATATTTATGGATATATTTATAGGCATATATATTGTGAATATATATATACGTTTATAAATATTTTATTGGAGAATAGCGAAGCAGAGAAATTTTGAACTGAAAAAGAGAGACTGAAAAAATGAATTTCGACGAAGATTATTATCGTATTTCCGGGCTCACGAACGTAATATCCATTTCGCATTTTGTCATTGTACTGAAAAAAATTCGCATTAGTAATCTTGCCAATGGAAAATATTTTGCACATATTTTTCTATTTGTTTTTGTTGTTTTTTTAATCTCTTAGTATTTACGAGTTTAATCATTGGAGAAAATAACGACGAAATTCGAGCCCGATAATTCGTTCGATTAAAAATCAACAAACAGAAAGCATAATATATACAATGTGAAGAAATTTGCGGATAATGTTATATTGCATGTTATACATATTCTTAGGCGAGCGTATCGAAGTTTCACTGTAACACATAAAACATTTTTTTAGTCTCGTTCCATTAATTGGCCAAGCTTCCTGGAGACGCTTTAAACAAAGAAACAACATTTCTGCAAAATTTATTACGAATTTGTTGTTGTTTTTTTTTAAATTCCTTTTATTTTTATAAACGGATGACTCACCTTGAAAAGAAGACATGAATCGTGAGCGTTCGACAGGCGGAATCCAATGTCCCACTATTGCATACATTGCTGGCCACGTTAAACCCTGAAAACACACAAATCAACATAACACGTTATACTCAAATATAAAACCAACTGGTTTACTCATATTTCATTTTTATTGACTTTCAATGAATTTTTCGCAATTTTATTCACCTACGGATCATTTGAAAGAACGTTTTCTTATTTTTATTTTTATTTGTTATAATAATAATTTGAAAAATCATTTTTTTTTGTACTGACACTGGCTATTCCTTGAATACTTCGAAGAGCGATCATTGCACCGTAATGCAGTTCAGCTGCGCTTGGCATAAGAAGGCTGCATATTGCGGTAAGTAGTTGCGAGCCCCCAAACACAGTTTTCGTTCCAAAATATTGAGTAAGTACACCACCGACGACCTGAGAAAGTATATAACACCAGTAAAACGAGCCGAGAATGGCTGATTGAACAGCTGGACTCCAATCGAATTCGCCCATTTCCTGAGTAATAAAGGAAGACATAAAAAATTAATATCATTGTCAGATAAGCGTAATAAATTTTGATTAAAAAACAATCAACTGACAGAAAATTTGAGATGCTACTTCCTTTTTGTTAAAAAGGTCTTCATTATGAAGTGCTTTGTACAGTTTTTATCAAATAAAATACTTTAGCAAAAAGACGATGGAATTTCGAGCGTAATTTAGATGATTTTTTTTTTTATAGCAAATTTGACCAGTTCCATGATCCATGAATACGAAAATATATAGAAACATATATTCCCTTGTATTAAGTAATATTTAAAAAAATATCAATCATTAAAAAATAAAAAAAATGTTGATTGAAAGACGTCAATCCTTTTGGTGACAGTAAAGTTGACTGATTAATGCTTCTCGTAACTATCATGAAAAGATAATTACGTAATGCGTGCTTTATAGTAGCAAATTGGCGATTCGCAATATTGTGCAACGAACTATTTGAGGAAACAATGTCATGCAACGAGACTCGTTAAAAAACTCTGTTATTTATTTTTGCTGACTAAATATTGCACATATCTAGGCAACTTTTCATTAATAAGAAGATTATTGAAAATGCTAAGTGCTATAAGAAATGAAATTACGAAAATGTTGAAAATCTGGTGAGAATAAATAGGAGACGCACCTCTTCTGGTTGGATGGTCGAATTGTCTAGACCAATTGACGAGTTTGCATAACAATGTGTCGATATGGCAACCTCCGAGTGGTTGCCCGATGGTGCTTGGAGCTTCGCCATTGCTACCATTGCCAGATTTATGTCCGTCCTCATCATGAACGAAACGAGGAATCCAGAGAACGAGAGCATATACAGTACGACTCGTGCAGGCACCATGTCTATTTGAAATGACAGATTTAAAAACCCAAATCACAAACCAAATAATTTTATTTATTTATTTTGACATAGACATTGCCGGTGATAATTTTTTTTTACTTTTTCAATAAACAAATATTCGGACCATTTTTACTATTCAATCGATAGCAACGCGAGATTTAAAAAAAATTAAGGTATCATGACTGCTTCGAAGTACAAAGCTACCACTTCGATTTTTTTTCTGAACTTTATCAATTCAATGTTCCAGCTGATTTCTTAACTGGAAGAAATACAGAAATGTCAAATGTAATGAAATCAGAAATAAGGGTAAAATTTCCTATGTTTTCACATGATATTCTATTCTTTTGTATTTTTTGCCTGTAACTCATGAAAAATATAACTCAAACGGACTCTAGATCTAAATCTAGGTCTGGAAACACTTGAAACTCTTCTGTATTAATTTTTTCCTGTCGGCCCTTAATATTTCTGTTGTCTACGTTGAGAAAGTATCTTAGTCGAGTGACCCAAGTGACTTTATGAAATACGTCGATGGCAATAACACCAGAGTTGACCAATTTATTACTTTTTAATTGAAAAGTATCTCGTATCCCTCCAACGACATCCAAGACAACAACATTTATTTGGCTCATTTAATGCGTACGGTTTTTTGGGATAATGAAATAAGCAATTCGTACAATTGAACGGTTTCTTCAATAAATGAAGATAAATAATAAAATTCAATGTTTTTACAAAGTTTTAGAAAAATTAACTAAACTTTTTCCTCAGTGCGTACAGCTTTAAATTTCTACTATTCAGAAATTCATTTTTTAAATTCGTCGCCATAAATCGACAATCGTAAACCAACTTTTTTTACTCACCACATAGCCTTCGTAAACTATAAGTTGATGGTCGTTTGTACATCACCGGTTCCTCGTATCTGTCACAATAAGTTTGAGGTTACTTTTATTTTCTTGAGTCTAAAATATTGTTTCCATTGAATTTCCGTTTGGAACATCTTTCGCGATTATATTTTCGATCGATACTGGTTATTTTAATTGACGAGAATTCTTCAAATTGATCGATTATCAATGTGACAAGAATTACGAACGTTTGTGGGTGTAAATTTTACTCTTGGATCAAGTTTTGTTTTTTCATCTCTCACCTTTGTGTATCCTCCATTGTTTCGATTCAATTGAAACCTGCCACTAGTGTATCGATCGAATTTTTGACGTTTTTTACTGGCAGGATTACACCTTTCAGCCACAATCACCTTGGATTCTAGGAACGAACAAAAATAATGAATGCTCATCATTAAAAAACGATCGAGGTAATAAATATTCAAAATATATTTACGTCATAGTATATTTGAACGTAAAACTTCAACAGATAAGGAATGATATTGAAAAAAAATAGAATAAGCGGAATATCGAACTACTTTTACATCCTGAACAACTTCAGAATGTGAACATACAGAGTTCGGGTTCACGGTGATCAACGATCATTTAAATTTTTTTACGTAACACATTTATAGGTGGATAGAAATTGTAGACTGCTTGCAAATTGCCCTGCGTTTGCAATGTCTATCATTTGTACGAAGCTCGTTATTGTTGCGATAGAGGAAGTTTGTACGATTTATAAATTTATCCAAATAGAAGAATATTTTTGGGATGCGATCGCGAGATTTACATCGAAATAAAAATCCATTGCAATTGGTATTTGCTATTTTCGTAATTATTTTTCGGTTTTTTTGAACAAAAAAAAAACAAACGGATAGAAATATAATTGACATGACAAACAAGTTGATGAAAATTTCATTGAGAAACGGAAGAATTGAAAAAATCGACACAAACCTCATTGCTATTTGGGACTATTTTCTATTCGCATTGTTTTTTTTTTCTGATGACTCAAAAAACCACCGAATAATCTCGAACAGCCTTGTACTTAAATTCAAATATTTCTCCTGCTCGATAATCCTCCTAAGATTGTTCGCCAGGAATTCTGTAATGACATCCAAGGCTTGGCATTCTTAGTCGATAAGGGCAAAGGAAAATAAAAAAAGTCCCAAGAACCGGATTCCTGCAAGAGTCGATATAGATCTTTATATAGAACGAGAGCCCCACATAATAGTCGCTGTCTTCACTAACGTTCTATTCCAAGGAATGTATCATCGAAATGCATACCTCAACAGACTTTCCCATTTTTCATACTTTACTTCCTTCGCTGAATTATTAAATGAACAAATTCCCGCACAAACCTCATAAAAGGGGTGATTCCATGAATTTTTTATTCGCTTCTGCCACTGAGTGCTTAACCCACATATGAAATTTAATTTTTTCAGAGATTCATTACCAACAATAATATCTCAGAAGTTATCATCATGCAAATATTATTTATACGTTTTAGAATTTTATGAAGTAAATCCCACTATTTTTCAAATTTAAAAATGCATTCCAAAATGACTTTTAAAACGTCATTTTTTAGATTCTTCAAAAAATAATTTTCAGTGCAATTATAAAAGCCGAAGGGATATCAATTTATTTGAAAAATAATATAAAAGCATAAATATTGACACGATTTTTGTATTAATAACAATTTTTCTTAGTTTTCTGGCAACATCTGATGTTAATGAATATCCAATTGATGTCTTTTTAAATTCTGTCCTACGGAATTCATATTTGCCGTTAACGATTATCTAATGGTTTAGTCCGTCGAACATGAAGAATAGATTACAATTTTTGATGTCTTTTAAATTCTGTCTAACTGAAGTCATATTTATTTGCCGTTAACGATTATCTAATGATTTAGTGTGTCGAACATGAAGAACAGATTATAATGTTTTATCGTTGGGATACGTGTGACTTGTGATATTTCTTCTTTTGCTGGAAGTTGTATTACGTGTGCCTCCATAAATTTTTGACGTGTATATGTAAAATGGCTAAGAACGTCGTTACGACATTTCAATTTTGACGACGAACGATGACTCGGCCAGCTGTACGTGACACGATGGCATGTAATTGGGCGCGCATGTTTTTTTTTTTTAAGAAATATAAACCGATTTGAAATTCTTCGACAATTTAAGCAAATAACGTCTAAATAATGGCTTATCAGTTCACACGATTCCTCAATGTCGATGAAGGTGCGGAGACCAAAGAATAATAATGATAATAATAAAGTTGATAATTCATTAAAATGTTGACGAAAAACGTGACGAAATTTCAAATAAAAAAATCGTCCTAGTTAAATTGGTATACACTTGATCCAAGTGTAATTAATTATTTAATTAAATTACCAAATGTTTTGATTCGATTTATTTTCGTTCAGTCGACGATTGATACTTTTTTTTCGAAATATTGTAGGGAGCCTTATCATGTTTAAGAAACAAACAAAGTTAAATAGTTACTTGTTATGTATTTAGAACTTAAAAAAAAAAACCATGGTACCGTTGTATCGAAACTTTACCTTCGTAAACATTTTTGTAATTAACGATAAATTACATCCACTGATAACAAGTTTGATAATCGATGGATTGAATTTTATAAACTGTGTTTGATATTTGAACAATGAAGGCAAAAACAGTTGTTTTTGTATAATAATCGTACTGCAGCACGATATTGATATATAAATGAAGAAAAAAAAAAAACCATTTAGTCACAACGAATCACTCACTGTTCAACGTGACACGCGTGACGATGCGAAAAAGTATGGTTTGTCGAAAGAACCAAACAGACCGAAGTATCGACACTGAAAGCCGGTCTCGGACCACGAGGCGTTCACTATCCTCGCGACGAGTTCACTCAAACCCCACCATCGTTTCTTTCCCATTTATATGTATGTACATCTGTGTATACTTGAGAATACACATTTGGAACTAATGCGCGCACGTGATACGTTTTTTTCTTTTCTTTCTGCGAAGAACTAATTTTTTCATGATTACGCAAATAAATTTCGTGAGACGATGTCATTAGAGTACGCGCTTTCCACGTAAAAACGGAAATAAGCTCTTTCGATGTCTGTTTCAATTTGTTGTCTATCCAAATGTGGAATGCGATTTTTTCTCGATACTTTCTCAGATTTTCATAATTTTGATCACTATTTAGATTAAATTACAATTAAATTAAATTAAATTTAAATCCAATGATAATTTAGTATTACTCAAATTTAAAAAAATGAATAACGTATTGTTGTCCCCGTTACTGTTAACAATCGTGATTAAAAAAATCGATTGTCAACATGGTAACAGCTTCGAAAAACGATGCAAGATTTTTTAGGAAAATCCATTGATTCGTTGCATTGTATTTTATAGTTCGGGAACTAAAATATTTAAAAAATGATTAAGACGCTTTTCTGTACTCAATCCCCAGACGCTGCTTGGTCGTTTGATATGTTCGAAGAATTATCATTTCACAATGAAGTAATAATTCGACGGATGAATTACCAAACGATTATCAATAAAAATATTTATGAGTCTAATTATAAGCAAGAGCGAGAGTTCAACGAATCTTTTGGTCATGTGCTGACAGATAATTGTCAATTAAATCGTTCTGGCGAGACTGCGCACGACTTAAATGTACTGTCATTTATAATTTATGTATATACTCATTTATATATGTATTTATATAAATATTATGTGTATTTTATATCCGATCGATATAAATTATGATTACAATGGAATGCCACAACGAATGAAACAGTTTAGTCACGAGACTTTTGGTTCATCGATCACGAGACGTCATGTTGTTGTCTCGAACGAATTGATTTGATGTTCGAAAGCTTAAGAACGATGTTTAGAAGCATATGATGATTAAATCGTCCATCGCGGAAGAATTATATCTCAGGAAGAAGAAAAATATGAATAACAAATTTGCATTATGCGAATTAACGATCGATCCCTCAGACGTCAGCTTCACAGACTTTTCTATCACGAGTTCTCAAATTTCTCTCAGTCATTCGATACTCAGATGTGGCTTTGGAACTTTATTCGAATCAGAACACAAGCTTTTCCAGACAGAGAAATATGATGAGATTAAAAATAGAAGGTGCGGTTTTTCAATTGAAATTTTTTAAATCTTTTCTGCCATTCGAACAAATGCCGATCCGTGCGATCGTCCATGCAAGGAGTGTCGATACATTTCCCATAAAATTCAAGAATAATAGATAAATAAATGAACACAAAATAATTGAATTTTTAAATGAACGAATTAACGATATTCGTATTTTTATTAGTAATTATAAGAACCAGAATTTATTACTTATTATCACTGATGAAAACGATTGTTGGACTCGTGAGTGTCTGACTGACACTGCATCATCAATTAGGGTCTATTGACGCTCATTCGTATTTTCTTCATTGACATGGGTTGAAACAACAGCCATAAAAAAAAAAACCCTACTAATGATGCTAGAAATGATAAAAAATAAGAGAGTCCAGTAAAAATAAAACAAATGAGAATGGCCATTCGAAATAACGTTCCAATTGTTCTTTCAATTGTACAATTTTTTTCTTAACATTTCATTGACCACTGGATTATATTTATGATTCGATGTTTTGATTTTTTTATTGTTTTTACGTGAGACATCGTTGCAGGGAACCAGCCATCAGGTTACTCAATAATTAACATGATAATGGAAAATCGATGGAGAAAAGCAATTGAAGCGAAGCTGTAATGAAACTGTGATGACTGATATCGTGGGAACACATATTATTGTTTATCCAACAATAACGTAATTAAAGATTGCTTGAGACGAGTTCAAGTGTGTACAAAACGTGGGCGTCTCGTGTATTCATTACTGAATAATTGAAGAGAAAATATAAGTGGCAAATTGAACGTAATTAGCCCTCAAATAAAATTGATATCATTAGGCAAAAGTAACTCACATTGTCATTGAGTGCAAATATCTGTAATTCGAAAAACTTAGAACTCGTTGTTTTATTTTTTAAATCATCGATCGATACTGTTTGCAAATGGTCGGAGCAAAGTTTTACGCGAGCAGTAAACGTGTGAATTTTGCAGGCGAAAGTATGTCCACATCGACAGGCAAACGAGTTGAAACGACCCCGGGAAACTCCCACGTTAAAATGATAAGCATGTTGATATCGAATAGATGTAAAAACTGATGCATAAAAAAGTAAATAATGGCTTATAAGTGACCTTGGTTTTGTGACATGTGCGATAAGCAAATATAATCGTTGGTTCAGCTTTTTTTTTTCATAAACAATAGTTCAGCATATTAAGCAACTATTTCGTTTTTCCCTCTCGAAGTTTGCAGTTTAGGCAGAAACGGTGAATGCTTTCGATCGAAAATTGCAGCGTCATGGTTAGCGAAATAAAAAAATTGTCATTCCCCACGAAAAAAATGATCGTGGATAATTTTTCTAACAAATTTACAATTATGTATTCGATGAAGTAGAAAAATATTTTGAAAATAGTCCAAATTTGATGAAAGATTGCATGAAAAATCTTGCGATTACGTATTTGTACGTTAGAAAATATTTCGAGGCTTTTTGGTGGCCCGCCAATCATCAGGACCGTTCACCTCGTGCTTTCTGTTTCTCTGTGTATAACGTTAACTTATATTATATAAATGATAGCGATAAAATCATAAAAATAATGGCACGATTAAAAAAGATTTGTGATGGGATAAATGTCATTTTTAGTATTAAATTCCAATCGATAAAGCCGTGCTGCTTTTCAAGCAGATTCAGTTTCAAGGTTCTTAGGAGAATCGCGCCCGGTTGCTTCTTTTTTTTTAGCCGCGTGCTTCGTTTGCGCTATATATTCTCTTCTCGACGCATTATAGCACGAAATATATATCTATACACGTTGATGTACGTTCACGAATATGCGTAATCCTAAATAATTTTGGCCCACGTGCTTCCTATGGGGCATTTCACGTGACGTTTAAATTCTCAAAAAAACAAAAAAAATGCACCCATTTCATTCCTGGAAATTTTTGACATGTTTTTCTATGTCAGAAATAAGTAAAAAAGTATTTCAGAATATTTCGATTTAACCATTTTTTCGATTCTTATAGCCAGCCGAATATTCTACTTTTTTTTGTGTCAAATTCTTTTGATTTAAACCGCGATAACTCGGGACGAATGCGTTTTAAAACAAAAATCATTGAATTCAATTTTGCCCAGTTTCTTGTACTCTTTCATGTGAAAATTTCACAAAGTCTCAAAAAGGAATGTTTCTATTGTTTTTTTAGTGGTTTCTATTAAAAAAATGAGTGTTTTCTTCGCAAAAAAACAACAAAATTAACTGAAGGACCAGAGTCAGCTGATTTTTTTCGTATTATCTACATCTATTAAAATTTCTGAAAAATTTTAATCCACCCGGAATGCCCTATGTACACAATTCATTGATTTTGCTTTACGAATATTTGGAAAGTTTGTTGTATGCATATCTTCATAGTCATACAGTAAACATAAAAAATGATGGTGAAAATCGTCATTTCGTGAGTGCATTTGTTGACTGACGTACGAAGAGGACGGTCGAGCCCTATGAGATAATATGCAGCATATATCATGGCCTAATATAATGACTCATGAATGTATATACTCTCCCAAACCTCTTATTTGGGATCATTACGTGTGCGTTATTATTTAAACAGCTTGAGACAAAAAAAAATCAACGTGAGATAATTCATGTTAAAAAAAAAAACTAAACAAACAATGCAGAGTAAGAATAAAAATTGCGATAAAAATCACTGGAATTTATTTTTTGGGGACGACGTATTTTTAGGGAGATTGCATCATATTTTTACAATGTTTTGTACAATTACAATGAATTTTTTGAAAGGATCATGAAATAATATGAAAATAATGACATTTGCAATTAAATTAATACAATATTCTGTACAGACATTTATTCATATTTTGTTTGGCACCAAGACACGATCGATTTAATGATTATCACTCACTTTTTAATTCATAAAAATATTATTGTATTAATTATGCATACGTTCGATTAAAATAATGACCTAATCGATCGGTCGAAAGTGGAACATTTTGAATAAAAAAATCAAGTGAATGTTAAGTGGCTCACCTTGACTCCAAGACTGCTAAACGCCAGTTGATGATATCCGAAAGGCTCTCGCTTTTCTTCCGTCATTTTTTTTGCACGATAATCGCTTCGATTTTGCGGCACACGAGTGCCCTGCTCTCTCAATCGATCACCGACATTTTACGCCTACGGCATGCACGCGTTGTGAGTGAGGGAAGAAACAAAAAGTAAAACTGCCGGTATTGTAACTGATCGCGCAATTTTCGGCGTAGTCGCGGATTTAAATGCCAAATAAATTGGTTTTTTTTTAAATTTTTTTACTTCTTATTTTTTTACACTTTATTTTTGAAAAATGTGATAATATTACGTCAAAAATGAACGTCGACGTGGCCGATTTAAGGGCGTCAAGTCTGCATACGTGCAGTCGCGCGAGGGGTCGCCTCTTGGTTTAATGCCACTCCGCTCAATGTAGCCTCGACCTCGGGTTCAATGCGGTATGACGTCACACATTTTGCGTCACGTGATCGCGTTTCCGTACGTCGGCGCGTCACACCAGTAGACGATCAATTTTTCGACCGTAGGGAGCACCAGACTCGAGAAGAATTCTGGCGGCAATTTAAAACGCGGATTAAAAAATTGCCAATTCATTGTTTCTCACTCTTTTTCTTCTAAATGGATTTGAAAAAATCGACATTTCAAAATTCGATTGTATCAATCGGTTCTGCAAACGAAAATTTATTGAATAATTCACGTTCAGGTTTTCTCGACGCAGTGATTTTTGGTGGTATTTGATTTTAACGTGGTTATAATAATAAATTTTTTTTGTTTTCGAACATGCGTTTTGAAGACATTTGCTATGAATCTTTTTGAATTTGCAAGTCGAAATTCTGTGGAATCGTCGCTCGATGTTGATCGAAGACAACCTCGAATCGAGGGACCCACGCGACACACCAAGAGACTGATCCGAATTGTACTGAATATTATTTTTAGCGACTGGCGAAGACCCGGAACTTTAAATTCCACTCATCTATCTCCGTACCCACGAGAAATTCTATTTATTCACGATTATGGGAAACACTTTACCCAGTTACCTAAAAAAACTTTTTTCAATTTGAAAAATTCTCTTCGATCTAATCAATTACTTAAGTTCGAAATTCCATGACGCTTATTTAGATTCATTCCTTAATTTCGTTCAAACAATGAACTAAACTTCGGCAGTATTGTATGATTTAATAAAATCTTGTCTCGAGTATTTCAACAGTTGATTTTCTTTACATTATTTCAAATTATTCACTATATACATTTGAATAATAGTAATAGATCACCAAAGATTTTATCTACATTTTGCTCTTCATCAGTGTTCTGCGTCCATCGATACTCATGACACATATTTATAAACATGTGTGTGTAGTGGAAACAAGAATGATATAACTTTTTTTTTCTACGCAGTCATGCAAATGACAAGTAATAAAATGTCTACATTGTTGGTGCATTTGAAATTCTAAATCAAGATGAGGAGGTAGAAAAAGTACAATATTTGTGAACAGTAAATAATTCAATAATTATGAAAAAAAATCACGAATATTAGAATCTTCGTGCAGGGATGCAGATTTATTTGTCAAATTAATTGAGGAATTGATGTGGATCTATGATTCAGGTCATCCTTGATTAATCAATGTTTTTTTTTTTTAACACGAAAAAAACGTGTCGTAAAGAATGTTGACAAAATTCGTACATTATTGTTTCAAGATTTGCAGCATTTAAACTTGAAGAAAATTCATGAACG
This sequence comes from Campoletis sonorensis, assembly GCA_013761285.1. NCBI lineage: Eukaryota > Metazoa > Arthropoda > Insecta > Hymenoptera > Ichneumonidae > Campoletis > Campoletis sonorensis. The sequence continues at coordinate 3,531,785 of JACEOJ010000085.1, forward strand.
TTGTAATTAATCGTTCCGTGACCTCAATACTTGAGTGAATCATCATCACGCGCCGAACGGTTCGCATACGTTTTTTTGTTTAACATCATTCATCTGCTAACAATGCTGTTTCATAGATTTCTGCATTTCCAGATGATATATCACGTATCGAGCTCTGTACACATTGAAAATAGTCGCTGTCAATGTAATTGTCTTACAAGGTTTGAATTATTCTTAAGGAAGTAGTCTCCTCAAAAAGTTTTTCTAGAGACTGTTTTTTTTTTTTTTTTTTTTTTTTTTTTTTTACAAGGACACATTCAAGACGACATAATTAACTTAATGAATTTCGAATGGATTCACTGTCCTCTATTCTTGATATTGGCAATCAAAGATCAAAGAGTTTTTCACTTGTCTTTATGGGGAGCAGCAAGAAAAATTCATATTTTGTACCATTTTTTCCTTTCTTTTAAAAAATTTTTTTCCTCTAAAGTTTAAATTACCAAAAAGTGAAAAATGGAGTTAAGTCAAAGTAAAGTGAATGAAGTTCAAACCCTCAATGATGTATTACACATTTTTCCCAAAAGTTCAAACGTTTTTATGTTCTTATTAAACATAACGTCAAAAATTATTAAATTATTCTGCGAGTTATATCGCTGTTTCCAAAAATGAACAGTAGAGTTAACTTTTGAACGTGACTGTGGCGACACTACTACGTTGAGAAAAAAAAAGATTTACTGTTGTTTGTATTTTATACTTGCACTGCCGAGTAATTTTTCATTGTTTCCTCTTTCCCCTCAAGAGGAAGTGTCAAGACGATTGTAAAGAGGCCATTAAACAAGTCAGTACAAATAATTAATTATTAAGGCCATTGAAAAAATCTTTTAATCATCAATTACGTTTTCAATTGAGTAACAAATAAATTGACAACTTATAAGTTGCTTCATAATAACGAATTCTCATTAATTCGTGTAAATTTGATGCAATGAACAGAATCTCTGGGCTGTGAATTGATTTTTCTCTATTTTGCGGTTTCGACGTTTCAGAACCGCTGGGATTTCCATATCGTTGATATCATTGAATAAGAATTCTTGATCCAAGGATCAAAGAGTTCAATGTTTTTTTACGAAATTTTTCATGTTTATTTCATTATTCCGAATGAAAAAAACATGATCAAATAACAATAATAAATAAAACGCCCTGTAAATCACGAGCCTCACCTGCAACTACATTCCGATTATCATCTCGAGTGAAGCTAGTGACAAACGAATCGATTATTATTAAAAAATTTATCCAAATGTGTATTTCGGATTGCAATATCTCAGCAGACAGTCATATTAGTTTTGGAAAACCCTCTGATTGATCGTGATAACCTACATGTCGAATTAACCACGTGTACAATTCATATTACTGACAATATGTCTCCTCCAAATTGAAAATTCAACAATTTAAATTGTGCCGTAAATGTTTTCAAGCTTGTTGATTAATTTAGCTGTTTGCACGATGAGTCACCGAGGGATCTCATCACCATCGAGAAAAAAAGTGCATAAATCTCGAAACTCTGCGCCTTCCTCACCTGACAGTGCTGACAGGTAAATTTGATGGTGCTGTATTTTTTAAATTATTTTAATTTTTTTCTCATTACGCTGAGTAAAGACCATAATTGTTTGTATTTTTCTTGGTTAACGAGACTATCAGTTGCAGTGCAATAAGCTTAATTAAGTGGATCATTGTTTATGAGAATATTCATTTATTTTAATGATTCTCGCATCAAAGATGATTTCAGTAATTTTACGATATTTCCTGTAACTCCACTGAAAAAAATGATGCAGTTTTATTGTTTAATTATTATTAAACAACTATTTTCTTATTTTTTAACTGTTTTTATGGACATTTTTTGAATCACATCGATCGTAACAAGAACATTTTCCAGAAATGATTATAGAAATTTCTGTAGAAATTTCATTAACTCAATAGTATTTTTGAAATTTTTCTCAAACATTCTTAATGGAAATTCCTAGTAATTTTGTACCTTCGTTTTATGATGACCAATGAAGTATTCCGTATCTTTCCAGAATGAAAAGAGCTTCTTTAACCTCACTATGTACGTCTATGTCCGAAAAAATACAGAATCAATCGAAAGGTGAATTTTCAAGTAATTCGAGGATAGAATCGTCTTATAATTCTAATAAAACGGAGACACCGATTAATGCACCGCAGGTAGTTTTCTCTGTCAATGAAAATAATGTGCAAATTAAAAATAAAATAAAGAGAGTTCGTTTGAAACAATATTCAAGGATCAATTGTCATCCAGTACAATTTTTACACTGTCAATAATGTGTCAATTAGCCAAACATTCTTGGTTGCATTACGATGAACTTTTCAAAACTGTCAAACTTTAATATTCATTCATGTTTTTCAAAATTCCGATTTGTAATATTCTTATAACGTTTGCAATTAGTCAGCTTCCACCAAAACTCCCGAACACTCTTCATCCCCGGAAAGATCGGACGTCTTCGAAAATGGTAAATGTAATTAAATATTTTTGTTTTGGAAGTTTTGACCCACAATTAGTTGTAAGGTCAATAGTTTGGAGGAAATTAATTCGATAACGATCAATTTATCGAACGAAATGAAATAAATCGAGTCAAAAACTTAGCATGAGAATGTAAAAAAAAGAATTTAATAAAAAATAAATTAAAAAAATACTTCAAAAAATGGTATTCTTCAATGAAAAAGAAAAAAAATCAACCATCAAAACGCAGGATCTATCGATTATCATTCAAAGTAACCTTCTCGAGAGAAAAAAATAGTAGAGTGTTGTAACCAGTCGATTGAGTCAATTAAAAGTTCTCGTAATAAGCGATCGTACGTCTAATTGTCTTTTAATAATTTAAGTGGATGCTTGATATCATGTTTTTTTTTTCCTTATAAAGATTGCGTTGTAGGCTGTAAAGGCATTTCGTGGATTTTGTGTTGTTTCAGAAGACGAACTCGTTGATGTTTTAACGAGGCAAATTTATCTGGCGGAGAATCAAATGCAAAAGATGCAATCAGTTTTAAAAAGAGCCGAAGAGCGTTTAAAAATGAAGGATCAAGAGATAACACGTTTGAAACGAAAAGTGAGTCGAAAAATGTTGCAAGTATCCTTTTACGTCACCATAGATGATGAAACAATCATTAATTATTTCTAACAGATCAAAGATTGGGAGGCGAAGAGTAAAAATCAAGACTCAATTCACAAGAGTGTTTTGCAAAAGAAAAAAACTGAAATTGAAAATTCTGCTTATCTGTACAAACGATGTTTGGGTCTTGAACACAAAATTTTCGAAATGGAGGTCTCGAAATTTCGTCCGAGTAGAAAAACAAATTCAATTTAATTGTTCATCATTTTAATTGACGACGAATCTCGTTGAATTCATTTGACAAACTTACGTTTCACTTTTCATAGAAATTTCTTGCTGATTATGGCCTCGTGTGGATCGGCGATTCGAAAACCGATTCAGGCAAGCGTCAGAATAACACACCCAAGTAATTTTAGTAGATTGGTGCTAAGCATCTTATGAACAATCGATTCACATCACCTTCTCAGTTATCCTTACGTTTCAGTGACTTTATCAAGAATTGTTATGCACAATTAACGGCTAATATCGAAGAACTCAATTTGGCTGTTGGTAAGGACGAAGTTTACGTGGAGCTTAAACAAAACGGAGCAGGTGCTTCGTTTAAGGTGAATAATAAATTCAAACAAAAAAACCTACATTAGGATTTTCGTGAAATTATTTCATGTCACCAATTACTCAATTGTGTTTAAATTACGTTTAATTCATTCCACAATTTAAGACTCCATCCTGCATGTGCCTAAGATTTTATAAGAATGGTATGGTCATTGAAGATGGAAAATTACGTCCTTACAACGACCCCAACACCGTCTCATTCATTCGCGATATTCTCGATGGATATTTTCCATCAGAATTACAAAAATCTTATCCTAACGGTGTACCATTTAAAGTAAGCTAAAAATTATTTTCACATAAAAATTTTCATTAATTTAATCAAAAGAACAACATTTTTTACAAAATTATAACAACGAAAATAAAATCTAATAATTATTTTTTGATTGTTTTTTTATCAACCCATTATTCACAGTTTTGTCTTTCGATTAATTAAACTTTACAGGTTGAAGACCACAGAACAGAAACTTATCTGTTGGGTGCGATGGGTTTTCCAGGACATGGTTATCGTCTCGGAAAGCAGGGTTTAATGGTCAAACGACCTTCCTCATCGATTGTCAAATCGCCTACAACGACCAGCATCCAACCATCAAAATCGCCTTATTTTTCGATCGATAGTCAAAAAAAATGTAGTCACAGTTACAAATCGGGAATGCCTTCCGGGTCTTCGAGTGCCAGGTATGAATCATCAATTTTCAACGTGTTTATATAATCCACAAAATCGCGATATCGAATCACCATCAATATTATTCATTCGAATTTCTATTTAAAAAATGATCTTCACTAAAAAATATCTTTCGAATTATTTTGCTTATTAATGGAGATCTTCGAAGCAAAGAATTTGTCCTTCGCCAATGTCGGTAGAACTCCTCGATCTCCGATCACAGATTCTCGCTTCTCACAACAACAATTGTTCCCACTCCCATCTCCAGTCTCATGTGAATGCGGAACTTGGTCTTGGAAATCGTACTGAACGAGTAAAAGAAGATTTTACTTTAAAAACCCATTAGTTGACAGTTTTTTTTTTTTTTTTCTTAATTAAATATTGTTTCTTCAATTTTAGAAACGAATTCCTGCGGCTAAAACGACGGAGTATCATCTGTCGGTAAAGGAAAAATCGCTAACAACCAGAGGCAGTCGTCCAGATTCGGTTTCTTTGTCCAGCAGGAGAGGAAAAACTAGTCAACACGGTTCGATCGATCGCTCGTCGTCCGGATTTTCTTCAAGGTTAAAAAAATTGCAACCTTATTATTTTTTTCTAATTTAAAAACAATTACAACTATATTATAAACAAAGAAAATCGAATTTCAAACTTGAAATTAAAATTATTACATTCATTTCTAGAATTTTCGTTTTTTTTTTGAATTTTTTGTTGTGACGCGAACGAAATGATGAAACGTTGTGCCTTCAAAAATAAAAAACAAAGTAAAGCGTATATCGCCGTGAATTAATGTTTGCGCAATATTCTGATAACGATTTTCCTAAGTTACAAATCATTATTATTTTTGATTATTCATTTACAACTTGTTATTAAATATAATCGTCCATACCATCGTGTGTAATTATAAAAAATCTGCTTTACAATTCTAATAAAGTGATTTGAGACGTAAACTTACATAATTTTTCACTGCCTTTTAGTCGGTTGGAAAAATCATTTGCTCGCGTTAAGTCACGTCCTCGATCGGCGAGTTTGAACAGCGCTCGACTTCCGATTCGTTCGTGCTCAAGATTTTCCTCACCGACTGGCATCGACGGAACTCCAAGAAACATACATCATGGAATGAGTCCTACGACGGCCAAACCAAGAATTTCAAGATCAGCGACCCTTGACAGAAAAAGCGAAGTAAATAACATTATTTTTTTTTCTGTTTTCTTTGCGTTTTCTCCTGAAATTAAATTAATTGCTTAAATCATTTATTTCACACTTTCGTGGATAAATTGAAGAGGGACTACTAATTAAATGACCACAAAAATGTGAAGTTGTTTCTCCTTTTTTTTTGCTGCATGATCATTTTTCAATTCGAATTCCCACCAAACACGAATTAATATTTGACTCTTCAAGTTGCCGACCGTTCGTGAAATCAACAAATCGACCGGAAAACCTGGTGGTTTTCGACTGAAGGTAAGATCCATGAATGGCAGCACGGTTTATCTGGTCCACGTATCCGCCGATGATACAGTCGCAAAATTGTATCAACTGCTGGATAAAGCGTTAACAAAAGGTCGTCAGAGAAGTTACAAAATTATCATCAGTGGGTGAGATAAAAGTTTATACTTTTTTAACTATTGAAGTTTTTTTTAATTTTAATTACATTGTCGTATAGATTTTTCTAACTTTTCTTTACGAAAACAGACCTCGAGTTGGCTGTTCATTTTCTAAGTTTAATGAACCAAATGTTTTTTCTGTTTTGTACGAAAACAGTTATCAAATAATATTCTGATTATCCAAATCACCGTTGCTTATCAATGTTGCATCGATTAAGATGTAAAAAAAAAGATCAAATCATTTTATTAGTGAAACGTTCAAAAATTTCATTCAAAATTTCATTTCGTCAGGATTTTCATTAAAAAAAGAAATAAATAAATGAATATAAACAAAAAAAAAGTTTAACATCCATTCCATGTGATGTAAGAAGTAAAATAATTTGTTTTGTTCCAGATATGAACGAAAAAGATTAGATCAATTTGGGATCCCATTAAGAGAGTATGGAATCTCTCGGGATAGCGTGCTCCATTTAGTAAATGATTGAATCCGTCCCTCAAAGAACATAAAGAACGCGTATATTTAAATATCATTCCACCAAATGAATTATTTATCGTTGTACGCAGTCAATTGTTGATTTTATAAAGTCGTCGAATGTCGATCTGGAGTTTCGAGATTTTTGTCATCTGTCTCATAATACTAAAGAAATAAACATCTACAAAAAAAACCATTTGTCTCCTGAAATTTTAGGTTGCCGGTCAATTTTCCAAAACTAGGACATAACTTGCGGAATAATTGAACAGTTTAATTAATTTCTGTTTTACAAAAACCCATCTCGACACAGACAGCTCAATTGAATTAAGTTCCACTTGATTAGCATGATCGGAAATTCAGAAAAACTGCTTCTCATAAAACGATTGACACTTGAGTCGATGCATGGCTAAGCGATCAACCGAGACCAAGAGTTGACCTCATCAAATGTCGAACTAACGTAATCGCTGATAAAAATATACACCGAAGATCCACGAATTACTGTAGTTTTATAATAATTATGTAATTCCTCAAGGAATAAAAATGGGTTTAAATGAAAATTGGAATAATGGATAGTGCGAAATGAATAGTAAACATTTGTTGAAGCTTATCACGTAACCACCTTTGAAATTAACGTTCTACTGTATCGGTTAGTAGCAGCAGATTATTGATGTGTATATGTGAGCGCGTAGCAAGTACCGTGACACATAAATCTGTTATAGGCGATTAACTCGGTTCAGATCAAGCATATCGTAACATGGCATACGAGGACGTTCGTGGAAGGAGTCTCGATATTAATCGCCCTGAATGGAAATAGATGTGTGACAGTTTATGGGTATATGAGGATTAAAACGTTGTATTGTAAACAATCGACGATATGGGTATGTGCGATTTTTTTCAATTACAAACGGACGGAGAATCGTAGTGAAAATATTGACAGCACAATATTTATTTTTTTAATAAATCAACAATACTTCATCGAACGAATTAATTTTGGAGGATTTTGATATTCAAAACGACATTAAACACTCTCGGTTTTTAGGAAAAAGCATACATTTTGAAATATTGTATATTTTATTGACGCAAAGGACCTGCTGGACGACACGTTCGTCAGTATTTCACAGAAAAGCTCTTGATACGTGCACATCACATGAATGTTTTTTTTTTTTCGGATTTGTAAATGGATTTAAAAAAAAAACGAACTAATGTGCTCATCAAAATTTACATATTTTTTTCTTCAATGCTAGAATCATGTATACATATTATTTTATGAGCTTTATCTACGAAAAGTGGATGCGACGTGATACGGTGACAATCATCACTGAACCGAGTCGACGATTCGACGGTTACGAGAGTTTCACGTCGATCCTGTATTACCAGAGGAACGAGACTCCGGGTTTTGTATGTTTGTCAATCAATATGTAAATGTGAACTGTGGTCGGCGATGTATCCTCCATTTTTCACATCCCCCATTCTATACATTTACATCGTTTATATATATGTATATATTTATGTATAACTGTTCTATGTGCAAACGACGTTCTATATTCAATCTATGTATATAAATGGCACGAATGTAGTCTGCAGAAATTCGTGATTCTCGAAGTATTCTACGATGAATCAGACTGATAAGAAAAAGCATCGAATGAAACGAAACTATCATTAATGAGGAACGATGCTGGGCTTTGAATGATCGACGATTTTGATATAAATTAGATAGAGAACTTTATATTTTAATCCTCTTTGCACGACGAAATTAAAGACGAATATATAATTAATCCTCAAACTCGTATGATCATTGAAATTATGTCGAAAAGTTGTTTCCTTCAAATCATTTTCTAATGTAAATATTTTATTATGTTTAGATCAATATGAATTGAAAATAGTGATCATTGACTTAAAAATGTTGGTTTTTATTAATAAATTAAACATTCATAAATTAAACTCTGTTCAGCATTAATCTTCGTTCCGGAAACGAAATGTTTTTATTCTGGAGTATTAACTCCGTTGCTGACTTCATTAGTTGTACATCAGACAAATTCTTCGATACAAAATCGTTGCAATTTTTTCGCATTCGAGATAGCGTTCGTCCTATTCCTGGCGCTGTCCCTCCGAACGATAAATGACGCAGATGTACATTTCAAGTGGTAGACTTCGAACGAATGCAATTTGCGAAGTAGGAGAGAAAAAAAATGGAGATAAAGAGACAAAGTATATAGAGATAAAAAGAAGAAAAAAAGGAGAGAAGCATGCCGTTGAGACGATTTAGAGTTGGAGCAAGATGAGGGCTTCTCCCTTGCATGTTGCTATCATCAATTTTCTCGCCCCAATGAGAACAGGACCCTGGATACATAAAAAATCTCAACAACCAAAACTCTCGCTCACGGCGCGATAAAAAAATCCATTTTTACATCGTACAAAAGGCAATTAAAAACAAAAGTGAGTTTTTTCATTCACATTTGTACAAAACATCATTATAACTTTTCCTCGCGATTTGAATATTCTTTTAATCATAAAAAATGCTCACATTATGATACATGCACTTCTCTCGTAAGGGATTCGTTGTAGTTTATTGAAAAACGCTTCGTCAAATGAGCTCTTTTGTTTCATGCACTATTTTCAAGAGAAAAAATAGAAAATAAAAAATTATACATCATTAAAATTTCGTGTTACTCAGTACTAACGATGTGTATTGTATAAATGTTGGTGCGGCGTATCAGGCAACGAATATTAGCGGAAAATTCTCAGAACCATTTTTATATCTGCAGCGTATGAGAGAAACACGTTCTGCATGCGTTTCCTATGTACATATTCGGTTTTTTCCAAACTCCGTATACATCAATTGATACCAATACTATTTTATTATTTATTTACGATATTGTGATTTAAGGAGAAACATGAGTTTGTAAAAAATCCGATATGAGGTGATGATTAAATAAAACTTTGAGAATACAATTTATAATTAACATTTTTAAATAAATAATTTGCAAACTTCGATTTTTACGTAATCGTGGAGCCACATTTTTATAAATTTAAAGAAATATAAAAATTCGGAATAGTTTTTTAAAAAAAGAACTGCTGGACAACCGCACAAAATTCGAAAATTTGGGTAGACTTTATACAAATAGTGCATTTTATAAATTTAAACGTACACTAATCCAAAAAATCGTTGCTGAAAGTGTCATTATATATAACAACAAGATCTTGTGGTAGTAATTTCGCTGTAGTCACGTAGAAATGTTGACTTAAAAAGTAAACTTGAAGAACGAGTGTAAATCTATGTGCAAACTTTGATTGTCAATATCTCGAATACGCGATGGTAAAAGCAATTAAAATGTTGCACATCGTTTTATGGAAGTATCCTGAAAAAGAGGTCAAAATGAATAAACAAAATTGTAGAAAACACTTGAGCGAGAACCCAAGCTTAAAGTGACAATATAAAAATATTAATATCAGTGAAGGCTGAGTTTTTAAAAAAATGTGTCAACAATTTTAAAGAGGTTTTTGAGATTATTTTGTTTCCGTGAGAAGACTTTGTACATGACAAAAAATGTTTAATACCGCGCGGCACTGTAATCGGGAGAAAAAAAATTATTTTTTCCATTTTCAAGGGAACCTCGATAATACTGAAGAGAATGTGGTTAAGGGAAAGTCGCGTTGAAGTAAAATCGTTCCACGAAGAGTGAGTTGGTTCTCGCACCACAGCCTTAAGCTCCTTGCACACGAGACCACTTTTTCGTGTTAAATAGCATGCGTGCTCCATGCCGAAGTACATCTCGCATACCATTTCGAACGAAAGATAACATCGTGTGCAAGAAGCTTTATAGTAGAAGAGAATCTGTCACTTATAGCTAAGGGTGTACTACGTACTTGCTTGAGAACGACTTGAGGGTGTGAAAGCGACGAGTTCCGCAGACGAATAATTCAGAATTCGCTTTCGAAATGCAAATATATATTTAGTATGTGTACATGGAATTACTCGCGCGATTCTACGTGTTTTATATGTTAAGCACACTTCGAAACACACATATTATATATTTCAATGTATATTCATAAATTATATTTATTATTAATTGCATAGGTTAATTGGAAATTATGATAAAATCTTTGCGTAACAATATTCCCATAATTCCGAACAATTTCAGGATTATTACAATGATCATTGTATAATGATTACAATCACAGTATCATTTTTTGCACGTTAATGAGAAATGCGATCATTCGTAATGGCATATACTTTTATTTATTTATTTGTTCTAATAATTATGGAATTATAATTATTTCAAAAATTGAAGAATGAGATAAAAAGGATTTTTCGTCGACGATATCGAGGCCGGGGAATTTGTGGCTGAAATCTGTGTTCGCAGGAAATTCTGCAAGACGAATACATGTTTAAAAAAATACGATTAATAAAAATATTTCATAACTAAGATTGTAGATTGAATTTTATAAAAATAAATCGAATAATTAATAATGATTTGAAATGGAATCGAAGAATTCTGCGAATTACCAATTCAAATATTTATCCATCGGGTGTCGAAGTTGCACAATTTTCTTGTTTTTTTTTTTTTTTTTACCATTATTCCAAATAGAGCATTTGTGCTACATGCATAAACATAGCCAATCGAATTCGAAGTCTCTACAGAAATGATAATGGCACGAATATATATATATATATTTACGTATTCACCCGATCGAACGTCAAGGCAAGTTCTTTCGTCACGATGATATGAAAATGATATTTGCATAAATAATATAATAAAAGAGCCTTGGCTGCGGTGGAATCGAGGAGAAACTCTGAAATTCTATCCCCTAAGGGATATCAAGGAATTAGCAATGTGATTGATGAGGTTACCATAGTTCGTTAAATGTACGGAGACTTCTCTGTCGAATTTAATCAACATCGGATATTGAACAGCTCTAATTTTATTCTTACCATTTTTATCGTTCGTCAATTTTTCAAGAGCATTCCATTTTCGTCATTTTATTTTTTCCGCAATATTAAACACGTTCAGTTCAAAATCCTCAATAATAGAAATTCTCAAGAATTTTATTATCATTACTTCGACATCCTTTTGGATGTGAAAATCGAAAATGATAGAATTGCAAAAATTTCACTACGATTAAGAATACATTTTTGATCGAATACCCCATGCCCTCATATTTTTTTTTTTTTTTTTCGATAATTATGTCTTATCTATATTTTCCATTATGTTTGAATTGCTCGTTAGTGTGCCCGCATGCTCGAACAACGGAGACAAGAACCTTTTTTTTTACAAGATAATGGATCGACTTTCACATGTCGATCTTATGTAATCCTTGGGAAAATAAATTATGTGCAGAGGCGTCTTTTCGTGTTTCCGTTGCGAACCAGGAAGGCGAAAAATAGTTGTGACAAGAAAAAAAGCAAGATTTGCAGGGGGATGAAAAAAGGATAACGGAAGTGAAAAGTCTCTCCTCTTTGGCAAGATCGTTGGACAGAGACGTTACGAGAGTGAGTCCGTGGGGATCGACAAAAGATTCGGGCTCTAGGATCCGTTGAATTAATCAACGCGATGACAAAGGAAAATTGCCATGCTTCATCTGTCATTGGCCGTTAACTTCCCCTCCGGAAAAAAGAGATTTAAGAAAAAGGAAAAAAAAAAAACAACAGGAATGTTTCCACCTCTGTTTCTTTTTACTTAATTTCTCTTCGTCTCTGCGTTGATGAGGGTATAACGAAGAATTAAAGCAAAAGAGAGAGAGAGAGAGGAAGGCAAAAAGCTGAGAGATAAGCCGATGTCCTCATATTTCTTACGCGTCAACTGATTCGTAACGACTTTTGCGACTAATTCATTTGAAACGTCCAAGATATTTACTCGACTACGGCGAAATCAAGATCGGAGAAATGGGGTTAGTGTGACTGTGTGTTTAGTGCCAATTAGGATTCTGCCAGCAATCATATTTTTCAGACTTTCTGTCAGGATGCTTCGAATTTTATGGTTTGTTTAGTTTTATCAAGAGTTTCAGGCTTAAAATGAAATCGACGAAAATCGAGGTCATTATATTTACTGAATCTGTTTACTTTCAAAATTCAGTAACATTTTTGGAATTATATAAAAATGAGTATCTTGGGGCTTTTTTTGATTGATTCCATCATCGTGTTCACTGACCCGAATGACCCCAAGGTACTGAATGTGGAAAGGACTTGACATACATTTTGTCCAAATTTGTCGGACTCATTGCGGATCGTGATGATTGGGAATCGAATTATAATTCAGTAAAGGGATTGTAGAGAGTCGTGTACGAATGGTGTAACGAGAAAGAGAGTCTTTACCGAAGCGCGTAATAAGGAAGACCGTCGAGGGAACGAGCATCAGAGAGAATTTTCTGTTCGAGTCCGTCTTACGAAGTCCGTGAAAACCGAGCGTTAAACAAACAGTCCGCGTCTTTTTATCCGTCTCATAAAAGATATTGTCCGTAAAAGTTCGTTGGAGCGACTGCGCGTTCGCTTGGCGATTACTTTTTTGTACGTTCGTCGAATCCGGTTCATTAAACATTAAGAGTATGGATTAATCGGTATGAGAAGCTCATGAGTCCACGATGGAAAGATGCTGGGAAATTTCAAAAGCGACAAACTTCCAGGTTATCCGTCTGATCGGAATAAAAAATTTCGTGTCCATTTTTGCCATTTTCATGAAATGGGGTTCAAATTTTTATTCTGTTCGTTCGAATGGTGTTGAAAAATGTTACTCTCGAAAAGACTTTCGAAGCAATTTATTACGATTCGATCATAACACGGAATAAATGATTAGTTTTAACACGTCTTACCTTTAATTCTTGTTTTTCCAATTTTTACCTGAAAGACGATGAGAAATCGTAAAACAGTGTGTAATAAACAATCACAAAAAAATGAACAGTTTGGTTGTTTATACATTTTTTTATTTGATTCTTTTCTCATTCGTTTTCTCGACATAAAGTTTCCAGGGTTTTGTATTCGGCGAACATTTTTATTCCGACACATTTTAGCAGCCGCACTTTAATCATACATCAGTTGAATGAATATTTATAAAAAAGAAAAAAAATCATGAAATTTGTATCAAGATAGGAAAATGAAAAAAATAAAAAAAATAAGGCTCATGGAGAAATTTCACAGGCGTGTGAGTGACGTTTGATGGACTAATTTCTTTTTTTTTTCTTCAATTCGAAACATCAGTATTTTTTCGAGAGCGTAAGAATAAAAGAAAAAAAAATGCTGAAGCCATTGTTTCATCAGCTCGTCAACGAATTTTCAAACGGAGTGCAGTGGCAGCATAAGTTTTTTTTTTTATTATTTCGTTTTATTCTTTTGGCATTGTTTACAATTGGCAAATTCCAAATCTGTTCCTCGCCCTCTCTCTCCCTTTTTTTTACACCCACACGAACTCAGACACATACTTTTTTTTTTTTTAATCTGTAACAATAGTTTATCAACCTCCGTTTCATGTTACGACTTCTCAATTAATAACGTATCACGTTCACGCACATTGGCTCAACGGAAAAAAAGAAAAGGAAAATATATGAAATGTTGAACAGGTGAACTAACTGTTCAATTTGTATTGATAAAATGACTTGATACGGTCTAGGTAACAAACTTGATATAATATTTACACGTACATTATATAACAGCATAACAGGCGAAGAACAAAAAACGTTTGTGAGAAAAAAGACCGAAAATTTGATATTCTCGCGTTGGTCGTAGTGCATATACCTCTAAATAATTTCGATCTCCTCTTCTTTCAATTTATATGTTTCCAGAATTCTATTGTCAAAAGAATGGAACAACGCAGGGGACCTTTCGAAGCTAAATTATTGACTTGGAAAACAGGCCAGACCGTTTTTTGAATTAGTTTTTTTTTTCAAAATAATTTCTAAACGTTTTTCGATTCTGTTGTTGAAAATCCAACTTCATTTTCCTATAAGTTTGAGGTCGAAGGTTCATTCCATAAAAAAAAAATAATTCAAAGCTAAGGCGAAATTCAAAAATCAATGCAAATTTCACAAATTGGAATTGTTTATTTTGTAGAAAATTTGTTGTAATTCGAGATATTAATTTGCCAAAATTTATCCATTTTTTAATTCCACATCAACGAAAATATTAGAAATTAACAAATCTTCTCCATCGTTTGTCAATCTGCGTGTAAAGTATGAGGCGAATTTGGAGTCCAATGGCGAATGATTATTTGCAACGAGTTGTTACATTCCAATAATAATGATGAAAATTCAATAACAATGTAAACGCGTGCTTCTTTCTCTCGTGTGTCAAAATACGACTAAGTATTCTTATACATATATATATGGTACCTAATTTTCATAAAACAATAATTATGATTTAATAACTACATCGATTCTCATATGTAAACAACGTACAGACCCTCATTACCTGACGTTTTAATTTTTTTTTCGTTTCTCGTATCTATATGTACACGCAATTACACGATAATTTGTTGTTCTTATATTAAATTTAACAAATACACTCACATGCGTACATAATTAATCTTAACAATTGTTTTACCATTAAACACGTCCGCGTACGTTGAGTATGTCGAAATTTATCGTCTCGACGATAAATGATGATCATATTTTTGTTCTTTTTCATAGGCCATGGTATTTACACATTATTTTATATTATTATTATTATTTTTCTTTATTTATCTTTCGTCACCTTCAATAAATCGGCCATCCCGATATCACTTTTAGTTCTTTCCTTTTTGAGCTCGGGCTCGCTCTCTCGACGTTCAATCTGTTATGTGATACTCTATTGAACTATATATACGCGCTTTGTCCAGAGTAGTTTGTGTCCGGACAACCCATAATCCACAGTATGGTATCAAATTGACTTTCGGTCTAGAGATAAGAGCGCAGATATTGCATCGTGTGGCAGTACGATCAGGGAGTAACCCGAATGAAAAAGGAAGACAAGAAAAAAATCAAACTTACCAGTTGCCCCTGTTACCGGGGGCTAAATAATCGGATGGAAATGAAAAAGTTTGGTCGGACAGGTAATTACGATGTTTTTTTTCCTTTTGTTTTCTTCTTTTTCCTCCTTTTTTCTTTTCGTTCACGTAACAGTACACATTACTCTATATATTTGTTTTTATAAATAGATGCGTGTGTATTAGGATCAAAGAGTGATTTTGTACCAGGTTTTTACTTCACATTCGTTATAAAAATCTCTTGCCTATCTATCTAAACTTAATTATTCGATATACAAACTTGCCATAATCACTGAAATAGTTTAATTGGATCTGACCCACGTATTCATATGGATATCATTATTTATAATACATTTCATGGCTGTGGGATAATTCTATTCTTTATTTTACTATTCTTCAATAATTATCATGTTAAAATTAAAAAAAAAAAAAAAAAAAAAAAAATTGTCGTTTGATGTCTTTATTCTGAATGATTTTGTGGATGATCCAAATTTATTCCCGAATTTTTATTATTTTTCAACATCTCTGTGGTCAAATATCCCAACTTTTCGATAATATTGGAGAAAACATCTCTGTTCCAAGATATTTTTATAGCAAAACGTTTTTTTGCGTAAAGTAAAAAAAAAAAATAGAGTTATCCCACTGCTCCTTCATTTATATAATTTGGTACGCGAATGGCACGTTTTTATAGCACATTTATGAAACGTACGTCTGTACATCTTCCTCCATTTCTTTCCTTTAGTCTCTCAGCTTTGGACTACGTAACTACAAATGTACACAATATACAATGTCGAAATGTCCGAATTAGGTATGTTTGTAATTTTTTTTGCTGAGGTTCAATTAAAATAGTTGAGTTTCGACGATCGTCGCACATGAATGAAATTTCATTGAACATTTTTTCACGGTTTTTCGCATATGCATCTGATTTTTTGTTTTCTTGTGTGATATTCAAATTTTTCTCGAGAACGTGGCAGTGACGAATTATTATGAGATTTTTATTGGTCCGGGAAATTTGGCACCTGCGCGACAGAGACAGCATTAATAAATGGCGAGATATCGGCCGCGATCGAACGGTCGAATTTCGTCTTTTTGATCCTCTTTTATTATTGTTTTAATTATTATTTATATTGTTTTTATTTTTCATGACTTTTATTCTTTCAAATCTGCTGCGTTATTTCAAGGGAAAAATTTTGGGCTTGCTCGCGAAAAATCCATCGAAAAATTCTTCTTCAAATGCCTCGCATGTGCTTTTATGCAATATATATATAGATTTTTTTTTTCATTTTTTTTTTCGTATGTCTTAATAGTTTTGGGATACGACAATACCATCGACACCGGCATCACTCCGAGCCGGAGATCACGTGTGCTATAAGCACGTTTCCTTCTGATCGACATTTACGATCACGGTTTCCTGATTCGGGAGTTCCTTTTGGGCTGTAACACCCGTGGGAATCTCCTCGAGTATTGGTCAAAGGGTCGTCGTCCTTGATACCGCCGCCGAGGGCGGGGGCGGTGGCGGAGGTGGCGATATAACTACGTCAGGTTCACCCGCGAGATCGCAGTCGAACCTCCATAAAATACTCTCAGGGTGGTCACCTCCTGATGAAGAGAATAATCATTCGGGCAAGAGAACGAAAATGCTTTTACTTTGTTTTTTATATCGAAATAAAACCCTTGTCTTCATTACGATTATACAGCTTTCAAAAAATGCAAGTCAATCATGATTTGTCCTGGAGCTTTTTTCGTCAACCAACTAGTGATGAATAACGAGAAATTCATAAAAATAATCCCGATTTTATAATTATAAAATTTATAATTATAATCTGGTTAAATCAATTCATCGTTTTCCTTTTCCTCGCAGCCTCATAAAGTTTTATTCAATTTTGAGAAATTCGATTTATCATTTACCCATTTATAATGAACTGGCAGTCAGATTTTTAGTTTAAAATTTCAAGAAATTTCACCGACCCTGACATGAACATAAATTTAATTCAATCTTGAAAAAAAAAAAAAAAAATCGATTGAACGATCCTAATACATTTAATTAAATCTTTGTTCTGGGAGTGTAACGATTGATTAATTAAAAGAACTTTAATATTAAGTTATACGCTGTGATAAACATTTTATTGGGCAGATTCGATTTACGAAAAAACTCTTTTTTTCTCACCTGGTTCAACGAAATAATAAATTTAACCTAAAAAAAGTAAGACTGTCCTGAAATCAGGTTTAGCTAATAACCTAAGGAAACATATTGACTGACCTTGACCCAGAGTAATTCCCGAAGAACCCCGTCTCGTCCTCGGGGGTGGTTGTTGATGTTTGTGCGTGTGACTGTGACTGTGGGAATGGGAGTGGCAGTGTGTGTGACGTGTGTGCGTGGGTGTAACCCGACACGCCGATGGTGGTGGCGGCGGCGGCGCTTGCTGCAATTGCTGTTGCGGCTGCTGCTGTTGCTGTTGACGATGATGCTGAGCAGGAGGCCTGTGCTAGGTGTTCCCTCCACGGCACGGAGCCACTTGATCGAAGCTCAATGATTTCTTCATCTCCGTCATCGGCAATGCACCAGCCTCCTGCTGATATAATCATTCGACCCAAGTCCCGATGTTAGCCACATCGAAAATTCAATGTTTATCAACGTTTTTCAATTTTCATTATGTTTTTTCCTCGATTTTTATATGGGAAATAATAAACAGAGGAATAATCGACATGACACACAATAATTATGTCGGCGTGACTTGCCTTGGACGTTCAAAACACTTTTCTTTTTATACTTGGCGTTAAATCGTTGCTGCGTCTTTGGATCTATGGATTTTTTATGCTAATCCCTATGGTGGAAAAATAGTAATTAGCAAAAGCGAATACTAATTAGCAGCAATCTGTTATCGATTACTAACAGTTTGTCAGAGTAATCGATAACAGATTGTTGCTAATTAGTATTTGCTTTTGCTAATTAATACTTGCTGTTGCAAATTAGTATTTGCTGTTGCTAATTAGTATTTTTTCATCATAGGGATAAGCATAAAATCAGAGGTAGGCAGATATTCATGAATCTCCTAATTGTTTTTGTTAGCGATAATGAGTAATAACTTCTGGTACTTTTAATCGACAATAGAAACTGATTACGGAACTGACTGTTCTAAAAATTTGGATGTGTACACCATTTAGGAATGATTCGAAAAAAAGTAACAAAGCGTAATGAAATTTAGAAATTATTTGATTCGAATTGCTAACCATTTGAAAAGCAAACCATTTTGCCCTGCATTTAGCTATATTGGATCCTCCACGATATCATGAAATGAATAATCAAATTTCTCGAACAAATAACCCCGAAAAGTTATGCAATTTCTTTGTTTGGCATAAAACAAAGGTTTTTATGTTGGATTTTTCGTATGCAAAGACTGCAGAGGGGATGAGACTACTTTTTGCAATCAAAAAAATGTTCTTGTTATAACCAGTGGCTGGAATGTTCTCCAACCACGACTGCAATCGTATAATCGTGCAAAAAACGTTTCACACGCCCCAGGGGAAAATATGATTGGCCACGAGACCTTGGTCGCTCGGACTACAATGTATTTTTTAGCCTCATTTCGTTACATTGGATATGAACTTTGGCAACTTATAACGTTTGTGCCTCGTAAAATCCTACTGTGAGATTTATTTATCTACAAAAGAAAAATCATGCTCTACCGATCATTGCACATCAATGTGACAAAACTTTTGTGTGTCAAAGGTCAAGAGCTTGTTATTTTTCCTCTAAAAACAAATCGATGAACAATTATAGGAAAATGGACGATAAAAAAATTAGAATCAGACAATTTTTCATGGTAATTTTTTTAACACCTTACCTATTCCAGTTGTAATTCATTGAATCGATATTCTGTTCAATAATTCGATCCGAATTTGTTAAAAAAACAGAACAAATCGAACACTCAAATGTTCGTCAAATACGTACGAATATTTCAATGTTTGATTGCAATGACAATATCGTACTAACCATGCGAAACAGTTTGACGGATTAAAAAAAAAAAAGCTTTAAAAAATAATGCGTTAAAATACAAATAAATAAATATTTGCACATCGAGTCTCCGTAAGTGATTGGAATTCCGATCGAATGTAATCCTGCTGAACTACTGGTTTGTGTGTTTGCGTATGATTTCAAATATTGATACACCAAAAACGACACCACGCTTTGAGAGCTGGTGCACTTTTAATTGAATTGTCGTTCGTTAGAAAAATAAACACTGTTCTGTATCCTAAGTGTAAATTAATTTTTGAAATCATATGAAAAAAAAAAAACAAAACAAAACAAAAATATTCAAATATAAAGTACTCCTTCAATGTTTTTAACAGAAAAATCCAAAAATAAAGAAATTTTATATATCGTTTGACGTGAAAAAAAGCCATTCAAGCTGCGATACGTCAGAAAAAATTGCACAATAATTTGATTCATCTGTTTATAATCTTCGTGCAATTGTTTCGACGAATTAAACTGATTATTGGTCAAGCAAACAACATCGTTAATAGAACAGCGTGTGATAAAGCACAACGTACGTGAAAACGTATACGTGTTTACACGCATAAATCGGTTTTGTGCAAACCGGTAATTACGAAAGCACACTCGCTATCAATAACTAATAAATTATCGAGCCACTTGGAGATCGAACTCTCGTATAGCGGCAATTTCTCTCTCCTCCTCGTATTCGCCAACCATTGTCGATATAAGTTATGGGAAATCTACTCATGCGTTGAGAGGCAACAAATCGTGTCGCGTTTCTCCATTTTCAAGCGTATACTAAATATATAGAGAGCATTCGGATACAAAACACCGCATAAATCGTTATCGAGTTTTGCGTGACACGTACGAGGGGATTTATGCGCAATACGAGAAGAGTTCGACTCCGGAATCTGTCGACGACCCTTCCAAGACAATTTTATTCTCCCCGTTTAATCAGTTATCAAGTTTTTAGAAAATCTGTGTCAACTAAACAAATGTCCACAGCAATTCAATTTATTGCCCGATCTATTAATCGTACGTAATTAATCGTTTGTTGTCGAAATATTCAATCCCAAAAGAATTTAAAGAGTTAGGGTTCTTCTGATTTAAAAAAAAATCCATAAGTTCAGCCCTAATTAGACTGAAATCGAATTAATTAATGAGATTATAGAATAAAGTTCAGCTCAATAATGTAAGGCTGATAAAAACAAATGCGATCAATTTTTTCGATAAATGACTCAAGAAAATAGAAACTGGATTTAAAAAAATATATAAATGAAGATTTATATGAAAAATACAGTGATGAGATAATTGTTTGGAAGTGTTTATCGTCGTTAGATCCACGGGCTCGTCATGCAGGACAGGACTTACACCATTTAACCGAGGTATCTCGATGCTCGGTATGTACGTTGTTTCCTCATTTAGGCTGCCGCTGCAATAGCGACTTCTTCGTAATGACGAGTGGGGACTGCATCGACTGCAGTGTGTCACCGCAGACCGTGATCGTGCTTTAGCCGATGGTTTTTGACGTGAACCGCAACGTACCGCAAAACGTAATTCCGAGGCCATTTCAGCACACAATGACTGTTGTTGATATGTTGATGAATGTTCGGTAATTGTCAGTCATTGTTTTCGTTTCATTTATAATCGATTAGGAGATTTTTTTTTTTAAATCATTCAATTGAAATTTTACCGTTTGTTCGTTACCGCGTTGTTATTAATTATTAAAAATTACAATCCGTGGCGTTGAAAGTAATTCATTCATTAACGAATCAAGAAAAATTTATCGATTATTATTTATTTAATCCAATTGATTATTTGTTATTTATTCATATTGATAAATAATTAAAAAATTCATTATCAGTATTTCCGAATTATCGTTACCATTGATTTATTATTATTAAAATATAAAATTTATGGAAATCCGTTTAAAACGAATGATCATTTGTTTATTAAAATCGGATTAAAGTCAGGATTGAAATGACCCGACGAAAGGAAAACGGAGGGAGAAGTGAAAAGTAAAAAAAAAAAGGCAAATAGAGTTGCCAGGAAAATAAAGCAATTTCATTGTGGCACCGATTACGTGGTTTTCCAATAACTCAAGGCGTCGTAGGTGGGTTTACAGGAAATGGAGCAAAGAGGCGAGCGGAAAAGTGGAGATTGGGATGGGATGGAGTATTGGATTGGGGATGTTTGAAAGGGTGAAAGTTGCGTGACCACGGTGATAGTTGTCGTCATGGGAATGATTGTGCGGATGAAAAGCGAAAACGGGAACGTTGTACAAAGCGGTTTGTGAGATGGTAAAGGGCGTTCAAAAGTTTTCGTTGAATTGGAGGATGAACGGCGATGGAACAATTTCGTCAAGTGGAGACGATAATTAGGAAAGCCCGAAGTGGTTATCGAGAGACCGAGTTTCGAGGTAAACGTCACGTTTACAAATACATGATGGCCGAGGCGTTCGTTGAGATTGATAGAGAACGAGCGTGACAGATAGAGCGACAGAGAGACGGCCGGACGAGTAGTGACGAACGGGCGGAGCAGCACAGCCAACAATACACACAAAAATATTACAATAAGATGACAGTAAAAAAAAAACATAAACAAAACATAAATATGTAAATATGTACGAAATCCAATACATTAAAATTATTTATTGTATTTGTTGGTATCATGCAATGTTGAGAATATATACGAAAATATATTGGAATTGCTTTGATCGTAATTTGAGACAAACGTTACTCTGTAGATACTAATTATTGTGGATTTTTTTGGTTTATTTATTTTTTAACATTTTTGATATCATCGAAAAATGCCCTTAATGACTTGAATAATCGTTTTTTTGTCAGTGTAAAGTTTGATTACTTTTTAGTTCCGTATGGTTGCACTGATGATCCGCGAGATTAATTTCTTTACAATTCCAATAATCGTAACATCCTCCAATTAAGAGTTTTATACATTGAACTATAGCGTTTAATTTTATTCAGCAATTCGACATTCAATGAATCTTGCACGAGGAATGTAATGGAAATTTTATCTTAAATACCGTCGTATTTATTTGTCTATTTGACGTTTAATTGGGAAAAAAAATTCAATGAATAAAATATATATTGCATTACGTAGAACAAAGACTTTCTTAAGTAAAATTCTCAAAGAACTGATTAAGATTTGACGTGCAAAAAGAAAATATACTTTTAAGAGTTTCTTTTGAAGTAAGAACTAAAAACCGTTTGTCCAACAAATCGGAAGAAAATTTTGACAAAGTATGTCGTGTATGGATGGTACTTGCGCCTTTTCTTCTATTCGTGTCTTTGTGTGAGTGTCTGTACGTATTAAACGATGGAGATAAGAAATTATTCTCACCCTGCTGGACTGGGCGTTCTTCTTGGAGTTCCAACAAAACTCGAGTATGGCAACGACAATTGCGAGGGCGAGTCCGCACAGCAGAACGACGAAGACTCCTCCTGGAGAGAGTTACATGAAAAAAAGGGAGAAAAAAAAATTAGGAGAATTAAGAGAACGAATTCGAAGGCACGAGGGAAAACGGAAGTGGCTCATTAGTTTTGTGCCGGAGGTGTTTCTTCTTTTAATTTCTTTCGAAATTTCTCAGGATTAAAGAACAATTTTATCGGCGTAACGTATTTTCATAAATTCATTTAAAAACACGCTTTCCAAAAAGAAAAAAGTGGACAAATTTCGAAGTCGTAATCACGAGTCGTATTCGTTAAACTGTTCGTTCTTTTCGAAACGAATTATCGAACAGCAAAACGAACAAAAAAACTATTCTCATCTCCTTAATTAAAACCGAACGTTCTCTTTGAAGTTTGCACAAAAATTGCTGGGGCTGGAACAACGGATAAAATTTGACCCTCCCGCAGAAGAAACCTTCGAGGCAAGATTGGCACAACCGATTTTCTGTCTAGTGAAGTTCCTTGAGACGCGTTCCCCGGCATCATGTTTACTTGACGTAAAAAAAAGAGAATCAGAAGCCGCGGCTGGAAAATCGTGAGCGCAATATCTAACGAGCGCGGATAAAGCAAGGGACCATGTTTTACTACACCGCGATGCTATAAACATGTCTGTCTATATGTACATGGTGTAAAAGCCCAAAGGCGCTCTAAGTTTTTCCATGAAATCCTTCGAGACTGCGTTGGAAATCTTTAGCGAGATCGTTGGTTATGTTCCCCTTAATATATATATGCATCTCATAGCCGCAAAGCTTTCGTTTAAGTTTTCCAATTAAATGGCGATGTATGAGAATCGATGTCGTAGAAGAGCTTGTAATCGAAGAGATTACCGAGTGATGAACGGCGGCTCAAATGGTTGGACATTCAAACACAAATATGTTCGATAACGTTCAATTCAAGACAGTCATCTTATCACTAAACATTAATTATGCAGTAGACAATTACCATATTTTATTTTAGTTTCAAAGTTCCTGGATGAAAATTAATAATTTCAAGAAAATAAGATCTCTTCCAAATTATTAATGTCTGCAATGGCTCGAATGAGCTGAATTAATTCTTGAGATTCTACAGCGTCTCCAGCAATTCACGATTAACTGAGTTCTCAAAGATTATTTATGCAAATTTTGCTCAGTAGAAAATCGTGTTAAATTCCCCGAGCGTTCGTTCATTTTCTCGGATCACTCGATTTTATTTATTTTCAAAAGTTACCAATAAGTCAACTTCCTGAATTAATAAAAACGGCAAGATAAAGTTGATCACAATTTTCTAGCCCCCTCAGAAAATTTCGTCGCTTCTTAGTCGCTAAACACAATTTCACCAGCGACGTTCATCACCCAAACTTCAGTTTAGAACATAAAATCGACTGCTCTGCTTCTCCCATTTCGTTTCGTGCGTTTGTTAACGGTTGCAACGATGAACAAATATTTTAACAGGAAGTCAGTCTGTATACTTTCTGCGATATTAATTGTCAGCAAAACACAAATGATGTCTTTATTTGAAAAAAAAAAGACGAATATACGTTGTTCATTGGCCTGCGTTTTTTTTTTTGAAAAACTGTTGATATGTTTCTATTGTTGGATGTTATCAATATTTGTTGAAGAGCCTCACGATGTAGAGTCCGGTTTCGAAAAAAATAAATTCAGTTCACGAGACGAATATTCGAACTATTGTAGCCCCAGTAATTGTTTGATTGATTTTATTTTCTATTTCTAGAGTTATTAATCCCTAGCATCCGGTATCATTCGTAATCGATATTTTTACGATCGGGGAGAAAACATATGCTACGAATGAAAATGAAAAAGAAACATCGTTGATTTGCGCTTGAGTTACTCAAGCGCTTCCGATAAATTTGCAGTTCGGAGAAAAACATCTGTTTTATTTTGACTCTACTGTATTCTATGATGTAAATTTCATATTTTCATCGTATGAAACTTCGATGTCATTGTTTTTTGTGTATTTGAATATACGATGAAAACACACACACGTAAAAGTTTTAGTAGATAAAAATTGAAGCCTCTGTCCAGCCGGTTGAGTGAGCAGAATATTTATTGACTCTGTAGCTCAGGTCAGAAGACAATCTCCCATTCTGTTCTTTCAAATCTCTAGGAGAATCTCGAGTCACGGATAACGAGTTGCATACAAGTTGCATTCAAAGTGCATTGGCTTCCCACAGTGACACAGTAAAAGAGAGTTCTGGAGTCGAGCTGCGTGTTCTCATCCAACCTCGAACGAGATTAAATGAATTTGTTATTGTTTTTTTCAGGTGACAGAGTTCCTAGTAAATTTGTATCAACTTCGTGTATTCACAGTTTGTAAATTCAATATTTCATTCAATAATACCTGACAATGTTTTCCAGGATGAGAGCAACGTTTCATAAAGAAGAAACTAAAAATGACAGTAGCCTCAAGAAGCCAAAGAATTCTCTGATAAAAACTTTTTCAATCAAGTGCCCAGTGGTGTTGATATTTCCTTTTCAAACATATCCGTTGACAAAGTTTCTTGTTGTGAAATCAATTTTGCCACACGCGTTAGAACGAAACTCTAAATTCATATTTCAGAGTGTCACTCGTTGTATATTCAACTACTGTTTGAATATATTTATATTCATGTGTGGTTAAAATTGATGTACAAGTTTCCTTGGTCGAGCTCATTGATCTGGCTTAGCTTGATTTTTTGTTCTTCTTCTCTCGAGTACCTTCATTTTCCTTAGGACAGCAAGAGAATGTTCTGTACGTTGTCCTACTGCACGAAATATTCTACCTCGTAGAGAGAAAACCAAAAAACGAAGAAGAAAGCCCACTATGTATTCATGGGAGTGGTCGGTGTTCCCTCTACTTTATCAAAAGTTGGTCATCTCTCAGTCCGAGAACTATGCCATCATCTCTTTTCTTTCTCTCTCTCTCTCTTTCTCTCACTTTCTGTGTCATTCTCTCTTTTGATCCACTGGAGATCCAACGGGACATTCTCGTGGTTATAGGCATTGAAGCCGTGGATCAGAGCAACAGTAGAACTTCTGAAGCTCCTCCTCACTCGTTTTGATAGACCGGAACTCTCGACCACCCTTCATCCGTTTCGTGCTTCGAATGCTCGTGAAAAAGAATTTATCCTTTCGTCTCTCTTGAACTCTGCATGTTTTTTATTCGCGAAAAACCTTTTTTTAAGTTCAAAGAATGATCGTTGTTTCAACCAGCAAAAGATTTGGGGCCGAGCAAAAAAAAAACTATCATTATCCGAGCTTAATTCGATCAAAGCTGGATTATTTAATCAAGATTTTTCAATACCTCAATAATTGGAACCCAGATTATCTCGATTGAAGCTTCAAATACTTTTTTAAGTATTATTTTTCAAAGAAATGACAAAATAAAATATGAAGGAGTTCCCTCAAGATTGTCCATACATCAATTTTAATTCAATAATTTTTTGAACAACCTTTTAAGATACATTTCCGATAAGTTTGATTCTTAGGAGTAACGTTGGTCTTCGTCATAAGAAAAAATAAAATAAAATAAAAACAATAAGATACTACGTTATTGTCGGGATTTTAAGCGGAGTCACCATCTCTTCAAGGATTTTATTGAGAATGCCCTAAACCCATAAACAGATACACTATGTAGGGATTGTTGGATAGAAGGGGGTCAAGAATATCGAAATTAATGATAAAGAATGATGTGCATCAAAGTAACTGTCGTGAAAGGGTATTTCGAGCTTTTTAAAGCATCTTGAAAAGCCAATGAGAAAGAGATAAAGAGCAGTGTTTATATATATATATATAAAGATATATTATTAACGTTTTGGTCTAGACTTCGAGGGAGTAAGGACGATAATATGTACATATATAAAATTGCGTACTTCGAGAGCTTCCAGTTGATCGAGAGCTGGAGGGTCTATCGATAAAGGCGCAGGCTTATTGCCGGAAGAAACGAAGAGCCAGAGATTCCGAGAGCTCTCTCCCTTTATAGACTTTGAGCATTTTTCTCGCTCTTTCGTTCTCTTCACTATTCTCATAGAAGGCATTGTGGTTGAACTCTGATATCCTGGGGTATATTTATCGAAAGATGAGAAGCGATAAGTGAGAACAGACCGTCTTCATCATTCCCTTTTTACCGCTGATGGGAAAATGAAATTTTACGATCGTCAATTCGATATTTTTCACGTGAACCGTCCTCGATCTTTGTGGATTTCATTGAAACGCTGTTCCTGAATCAAATTTATATTTTGTTGTTTTTTAAGTCTCTTACGTTGGTTTTTTCTTTCACTTTTATGGATAGATTCGTTGTTAATGAAACGATCGCGCGACCTCTTTTGAAAAAATCCAGTGAAATTCCAACTGTTTCAATTGATCAGAGTCATATTTGACTCGAACCATCACAAATTTTTGACGGTTTCTTTAACATCGTCGTGCTTCGCCACGTGTCAGAAAAATATCTGTTTCAGCAGTATTTTAGGGTGAAATTAAATAGAGAGCCTGAGCTGTTCGCGGTGGGTCGCAGATAGTTAATTCAGGAGAATTTACGAGCGGATGATGAAGTGAACGTGCAGGACGGAAAGCCGAGAGTTCTCCACTTATCGGCTACGTCGGTGAGGCTGTGCGGAAGGGTAACGGAGATGAAGAATCCTTCGTCACACTCGCTTCGTTGTTATATCTCTCTTTGTTTCACACATGAAAATTACGGAGTGCGAGAGAAAGAGGAGGAGGAGGAGGAGGATAAGGACGAAGTGAAAACGAGAGGGAGAGACAAGGAAGAAGAGTTCCGAGGACGCACGTGGATTTGCATAATCCCACGGGACTCAGTGATTTAGGTGACATCCGTAGACAACCAGGAAACCCAAAGTTTCGAATCGTTGGGACACCCGTTAGAGGAACCCATAGATACAGAAATTTTAGCCTAAGGGAGAGACTGAGAGAGAGATAGAAAGAGATAAAAAGACGAAACAAGAAAAAAGGAGGAGAGCTGTGGAACCGAAAGGCTAGGAAAACGTCATGGTATCGTTTTCATCCGGTTGCGTTTCGCGTTTGGTAAGTTTTAGAAATACGATACTCTCCTAAATTTCGTCTGTACGTACGTGAACGAAGGTACCCGACATTTTCACAAATTCGTGTTCCATTACGAGCTACTTAGACTCTCAACACGAAAAAAGTTTTCCACACTCAATGGAAAAACTGGTGAATCTACTATTTTTTACGAATTTTCACGTTTTACGATGTTCTTCATGTGAAATCCAATTCAGTTTCAGAAATATGAAACTGCTGTGTGTATGTATTCAAGTTTTGTTATAATACACTGTGGATGAGGATCTTAACAGCCGTACATAAATTCAGTGAACTGAAATTGCAGTACATCTATCTCGGAGCCATAGTATATCAGAATGTGTTGATAATTATCGTCATCGAGCCAAGTTTCCCCTCAGGTGTATGTGGAGAGAGAGAGAGAGAGAGAAAGGGGGAGAGAGAGAGAGAGAGGGAATCTTCTGTTAGACCGTGTAGCAACAAGCAATTATGCAAAGTTTCGAAGATCCGTGAATATTTCACAGTGTATAAAGCTGTAGGGGAATGTGTAGTGTGTGTTAATTGCCAAGAATAATAAATTAATTGTCCTGATTCTCGGCAATGACGCGTTAATTAATTTTCTGAAAGTATACCGCACATCCATGCAAAGTTCGAGAAAAATATGTATTATGAAGTTTAGAGTTTGATAAATGACAATCTTTGCGGAATGTGAAAAAATTTGAATTCCAAAAGTGAGGGGAATCGGCTAATCTCGAGTACAGATCACTATCTTTTTTATTCTTTGTGTCAAGACGCTGCTGTGTTTATAAAAATCTACAGAAGAGCTGATACTTCACATCCTTGTATTTTCGAAACTAAATGGTCCAAATTCTTCATTTCTTTTGGTCAATCTTCACCTGACAAGCTGTGATTTCTTCAAATACAGAAATATTTTGTCTGCTACGAATTTTCATGTATTATTAGAAATAAACTTGAAAAACAGGTGAACAAATTTCATCGTAAATCCGGGACCAATCCTGAAGCAGCAAAAGTATGCTGGAGTTCGAAGCTACCTGAGTTTTTCCACTTTCGTGACGTTCAGTCTATAATAACATACTTTAAACTCGAAATGACTGATGAAAAGTTCCGATCGCCACTTTTGAAGTAACGAGTTCCGTGCCATGTGCAAGGCGAGTTCGAGCCTCTTCTCTCGTTGCTTTGACACGAGGACATACTTTCTTTTTTCTTTTTCTGTCTCTCTATCTCTTCTTATTTTTCCTTGTCGAGGAATTCCTTCAACATCGTCACCCTTAAAACTAGAAAACTCTGAAACAGCCAGGGCACGACGGACGTGCAGCTCACCTTGAGTTCTGTCCACTATTCCCTTGTACACTTCCTTGCCTCAAGTCATTTGATTTCTCCCTCACGCTTTTTCCTTTCCAAGTACCGATTTTGTCCGTTTCTAGTTGAACTTACTTGCACATCGCTCACACTCGACATCCAGTTTCTCCTTTCCGTACACACTAAAGTACGTCACACTAACGCTACAAATTGTACTCGTATATAGAGAAATATATATACCAGAGGAAACTGTGATTAACGAGACAAACTTGGACAATCTCTTGAAACTCTGCGTCCGCGAAAAGACGAGTGCGTCATTCGCATTCGTATACATATATACAGACACATATACCGAGTGGGACAATAATTACGTCGGCACTGAAAAACTGATTTTGTTGTGAAGGTGGAAATGTAGTTTCCTTAGTGGAATTCTTTTGTTGAATACTGTCAAATAAAAATAATTAGAATGACAGTAAATCATTTTATTATTTTTGTGAACCAATAATGAGTCTGATAGTCGACAAAAAATGGTTTCGTCACTATCGTATCCAGGTCTTCCGACGAAATATTTTGTCAATATTAATCATCAAAAGATTTCATGAATGAAAACAAATGTATCGTAACAAGTCATAAATATGTCGAAGAGTCGACTAAATGATGACAGTGTTATTAACCAAATATTGTGATGAGTATTTCGACAGTAAGTTTACTTCGTATTTTTTTCAATTTATGTACCACAATTGAACAATCGTTGGGCAAACAAAATGGTGAATCACAAAATTAATTCGTGAAATTAATTAGTGAAAAATACACAATAATAAAGACATCTAATTTTTTAAATCAGAAATTATTTGAAAAGAAGGTTTCTTTTCAGGAAAAAGTTACTGCCTCACCCTGTAAATACAAGTCTACGTGCACATCGAGGTGCACACAGTTATAGACACTGTTGCCGATTTACTTTGAAATTGGAAATTTTCTTCAGTCCTGAAGACGTAGGTTTAAAGGAACGAGAGCACCGAACAGAAAGATAGAGAGAAAGAGAAAGAGAAAAAGATGGTTTGCCCATATTCACCACCGACTTAAAAGAAAGTTGTCACATTTGTGGAACGTGAATGTTCTCGGAATTGAAATTTTGGTCAAGAGAAACGTGCTCCATTAATCGAGGGCTAATTATCCACGACTCTCTTTCCGCTCGTTCGTAGTTAATGAGCGTTTCTTAGCATCATATTTGCAAGACGAATCCAAAGATACAACCGAATAAAAGTTTTGCTTTGCTGTGTATCAAAAATCCTGCGTCGAGTCGCGATGGATCAATGGCAGGAAAGTCTTCTTTGTTTCTGAGAGTTCTTGGGTAAGATTTTCAGAAAAGATCAAAGCTCGGTCTTTATCAAAAGATTTTTTTGTGTAATCCACGTCTCGTAACGTTCTCGTAAGTTTCATGAGCTCTTAAATAGTTTCAATATAAACAGAAGTAGAAAAAAACGAGTTTGAAGATAAAAGTTTGAATTTTAGAAAAACCTACTTTAGGCTGGTGTCATAATTTTTAAAAGACAGTCACACGTAATCGTCAGAATGTACGATTAAACGAAGGGTGAGATAAGTTGCTGCTTTATATTCCGAGTGCGTTTTGTGGCTCTGTTGCTCCATATCCCACATTTCTTGGCATATATATGTATTTGTATTAAAATGTAAATATATGTGTAACTTCATATATAAATATGTGAAAAAAAAAAAAATTATATATAAAGCTGTGTATATACGTATATATTTCACGTTGGAAGAGCTCTCGGCGTCTTTTACTTCAGGAAAGACGTTCTGTCGAGTACATTTGCCAGTGCGGTAAAGTGGCCACTCGTGCTAAAGTTACACAGTAGGAAAGGTAAGAAGAAGAATGAGGGGTGCGCAAAAGAAGTCACTAGGAAAAGTGTCGTTGGTGCGGTGCAGCGATGAGAAGAAACAGGAGAGTATAAAATATATAGAGTGTGAGAAGGTGAGGGTAGAGAATGAGGCTGCCGTGTGTTAAGGGTGGAAAGAGATTTAGTAGCAAAACGAGGTGAAACAGTGGTGAAAGCTCTGCGGTTTCGACACACGCCCGAGCGTTCACATACATTAGAGAAGGGAAGAGAAGAAACATAAGGAAGAAAAGGAGGAAACGAAGCGCGTGTCGTTCAATAGCAAAAACTTGTTGCGACTTTCATGAGTTGTAAAGAAAGTATTTTTAGACAAGAAATAGAAAAAAAAATCGTCAGCTCTGGGCAATGATTTCCGTAAGGATGCACACTCCCAGTTTCGTGCAGTTGTGGCAGAAAATTATTGGAGTTTTGCTGAACCAGATTGTAGCGAGAGTATTCGCGAGATTAAAAAAAAATAATACAAAAAAAAAACCAATGTGTGCCAAGTTTCATTTCGTTTTTGTTACTTTTCCCGATTTGTCGTGAAATAAATTCCTGAATAAAGATTTTTGCCAATTCCTTGACTTTCTTAAAAACAAACTCATTTTTATTATCTCAACTAAAACTTTCTCGTCCCGACGGTAAGGGCAGTCTAAGATTACCAGACGGTCAATTATCTTTATACGTATATATATAAATGTGTAAGTCTATATTTTCTTTTCATTAGACTCTCTTCTGGCAGAGCAACTCATTAATTCCGGAGAAAATACCAACCCAAAGCCTGTGAATTTACATGCAGCTCGTGCATGGCGATTAAAATACTTGAATCAGCTCTTTTATCTTACATGCTTAAGTTGTCGCGTTTCTCTTTTTCTTCTCTTTAACATTAAACATTTTTTACAGCCTATAACTTTGAATAAATTGTTATTTCCTATGAACAATATTTGTTGAAACTCTAAATATTTTGTGGGACCAAATTTTTTTATCTTTTCAACAGTACATTCTGTTGTTTAACGAAATACTGTAGAAAAAATAAAATATTTGCAGTTCCAACCTGTTTTCCATGAAATGATCGTTAATTAAACGAGATAAAATTTATGAAAAATCTAAATCAAACGTATCTTTGCTGGGCTTTATAGTTTTCACAATATGTTGAGATAAAAAAGAAAAACTATGCCAAATTGTACGATGTGTATGAATCATTTGAAATAAAAAAGTATATTTTGGCCCATGGCCAACGAAGCTGCGATGGAATGTGGTGACAAAATATCAGTCTCACGTTTCCAGTTCAAAGTACTGGAAGGTCCGATAGTAACGAAAGAAGACCGGATAACAAGGAAAAATACACTGGTGCAAGAATTTTGTTAATTTATTTTTCGAATTTTTTGAAATTTGAGTTTATATTTATTTTTATTTGAAACTCACCTATGTTCTCGACCCCGAGAGCATTCGCTTTGCTCTCTTTGCTCTTTTCATCTCTGTTACACACGTCCCCGGTGTTTTTCCACCACTTGTCGTACAATATTTGTATGACGCCTTTCTCCTGCAGCTCCAGAATGGCTAGTGATATTTTGTCCCGCCATGGAGATCCTGGCAACACAAAAATAGTGAAAAAAAACATGACGTTCACTCATCTAGACTTCTGTGTGACGTTGACGCACCTTTTTATTTCACAAAAAACACCTCAACGAAGCTCGTTATGATCCATTTCAAGTTTTTATGACAAGTCGAAATAAGGATTTTGGGCTAGTGTGTTGAATATGAAAAATAATTATTTCCATTCGTCTCAAAAAATAAGTGACAACTACGCAGGGAACCAAACATTTTGTCTCGTTGAAAATCCGATTTGAAACTTTTTTATTTTGGATTATTTCGTTTGAAATAATTGTTTGAAACTGATAGAAAATAAATCTAAACAGATGACAAAATAATTTGCAAATGAATTGAATTGAGTTTTATTTGTTTGATCAATTTTTATCTCACCTTTTGGTGTCGCAATTCCATATCCTTTGCTATCCAGTAAACCACCGATTTGCGTAAGATTGCAATCGCGCTGTACAGCGTAGTCCAACATCGTTGATTCCATGAGAAATGCATAATCACCTTCGAGGACTCTCTTTACTCCTTCCTCGTACGTTGACACGAATACCGTTGATCTCTTGGCTTCCATGAATCTCCACATTTTCTGATAAATTCCTATTTTCGAGTCCTACAAGATTTCCGTGTGAATGGACAAAAAACAAAAATGGCATTTGATTGAGTACCAAAAAAGTATTTTGATTTGTATCGTCGCCTTATCAGATTTCGTATTTTTCTTCTTTTTTAAGAAGCGACGAGAATTAATTTATCAATTAGTCGAAAAATCAAGACTTTTTCACACAAATGAATATAAAATATTCTTCTCAGTAAGAAAACAGTGAAACTTTTATTTTAATAGTTTTATAATGCAACGTGGTAGGTCTTTTAAAAGCAATTCGTTATATGACGATACACAAAGCCAAGCGATTTCGTGGACTCGTGAAAACTTTACGAAATGCAAATTTTATGACGGGGTTTCTCAACATTTTTTTTTTTTTTTTTTTCAGATTTTTTTTTTCCTTCCCATTGCCACATAACGTTTCACCCAGTGAAATGCAAATTTTCCGCTCGGTTCATGTATAATTAGCACAGCAAAGTTTGTGTTTATCGTTTTAAGTCGAAAAAGTCTGTGGATGAGAGCGCGAGCGTTTGTGCACCAACGAAACGTCGACAAATTTCGTTTTGCACTCTTCTCTTTAACATGCGGACGAAAGATCTTTCTGGCTTATCGAGAAACACACCGCAGAATCCTCAGAATATACGTGGAATAACTTGTGAAAATGTATCTTTAATGCACCACATGGTATACATAATAAATTCAGCACCGTACATGGACCCCTACATGCGCGATTTTAAATTTTTAATTTTTTTATCCATTACTAATCAGCTTAGAAAAAAGTCAGCACGAGTCCTGCTCCATCCTTATATCCCGGACTACGACAGTTTGGAACAATTTTTCTCTTTTAAATTTCTCTCAGGGAGAAAATCTTTACAAATAATAAATCTGACTGTAAAAACCCAGATTTACTAACTGTACGAAAATCGCTTATCAAGAAAAAAGAATATTTGATGCTGTTGTAAAATGCAATGAACGTACAAAAATAATGAGACATTAAAATAGCAAAAAAAAAAAATCGAATGACAATGAAAAATATTGTCAATCGAAAAAAAAAAAAAAATTTCATTTTAAAATACGAAATCCGAAGGATTAAGAAATCCGCTTTTAAAAGACTTTGGCTTTTGTTTGTATTTATTTTAAGTTAATAATTATAGAACAAGGCTGTGTCACTTGAAAATCCAGAGCATGATAAATTAATCTTGATGATGATGGATAAAGGAAATTTGGTTAATGTGTCGATCCACTTACCCTGAAGAATGTCATGGTGCTACCGCCCTCAAGGGTGCCGTATGCTATCTCCGTTTGCTCCGCAAGATCCGCGGCATTCTCAATCGGGGTTATCATTCTCTCGACGGTGAGAAAAGCTGCGAGATTAGCGGTGTACGATGATATGATGATAAGGGTAAAAAACCACCAGATACCACCGACTATTCTCGTGCTAGTTGCCTGTCAAATTTCAATCAAATATTCCAGGCTGAATATTATTCCTGTATTTTTAATCAACTTTTTTCGATATTAATTATTCTTTTTATCATTATATTTCAATGAACTATTCATTCCACGTGAAACGACAGTGCACCAACGAACTTCATTAAAAATAAATAAGCACATTACACATTTTCACAATCAAAAACCAAACACAATGGATAAAGACAAAATTGTCTTCAAACTCGAAACAAAATAAATCTTTTTTACTTTGAAAATTAACTCCTTGATTTTTTTTTGATTCAAAAAAATATATATGAATTGAATAAAGTAATTTCCAGCTGATTCTGTCAGCTTTTAAATGAGAACATCATTTCCCCGTTGTTTCGTACATCACTGCATACTTCGAAGGAAAAAAACACTGTTTTCTTAATTTTCAATCAATTTTATAGAATAAAAGCAGTCATTGTTAGAATTAATATGAATAGAGATTGATGAATAGAATTTATTTTTAGAAGAAATCTTTATGGAGCGTTTCATCACGTAGCTTTGAAGCATAGAGAGGTTATAAAAGCCTAAGGCATTTTTCAAATTCTGGTATGTCTACGTGAAATTCGATGTTTGAGTCTGGTGCGAGGAAGGAAAATGCCTCGAGGTTTTTTGCTCTCTCTGCTCGTTTCAGAATCTGTAATCCAGGCCGTAGTACACAATTCACAGTGCCATATATACAGACGTGTGCATACATATATATAACATGGATAGGACTGAAAATGTTGGGGCTTAGTTTCTCCCTTCGTCGAACTCAAAGAATGCAATATGAGAGCGGTTCGTTCGTGCATCAGGATTTCGTATTCTCTTCATTTTTTATACTTCTCTCGTTTCCTTAACGTATCGTCAATTGTATGCGCACACATATGACGAGTAAAATAAAAAAAAAAAAAAAAAAAAAAAAAAATATATTAAAATCGTGTATTGCACTTTTTTTTCACGTGGAAATGAATGTTTTTCTACGGTTACAACGAGCGTGCGATTATACCACATGCGGCATGGGGAGTAATGGGAAAGTTGAGGAAGATGATCAAAATATGTTTCTGTGGATATATGAAATATCGTGATATTATGAAATACGAAGGAGCAGAAGAGATGAACAAAAAGAGGCTCAAAATTGCAGGCTGTCATTTCTTCCACTTTTCTTGCACATTTTTCTCAAATGATTTTTTTTTCACATTCATCGTCGCACACGGGGCTTCCGCAGATTTCGAACTCGTGTCATAATGATTGAGAAAAAAAAATTTTAAGTCATAAACAAATTTTCATCATTAAAATGTCAATTTTATGCTTATTCAATCATCCAGAAAATAGCAACGTCATCCCCAATTTAATTGGTAAACACATGCCAACAGAGTCAGCTAAGCACCACAGGTTGATTATTAACTTAGCATAATTAATTAATCCATAATTTGCCTCTATTAGCCACTAAGCTGTCGAAGTTTATGCAAATTACAACCATGTGGTGAATTTGTATTTGAACTGTATTTATCTGGATATACCTGCCTATAATTCGTTCTCCATACTAATCAACGCCTTAATAATTAACCCTTAAACTATATGCAGCGTAAAAAACTCTATCGAATTACAAACAGTTTTTTGTTTTTATGTTCTCATTAATTCACGATCTCGCCATGTACTATTCAATTATTGCAGAATAACAATAATAACAAATGTCAATTGAGGCATTACGACAATTATTGTTTCAAATATCTGTTCGCACTTTTGTATACATCACTTTTGAATCTGATAATTTAAATACGAATAAATTGAAATGGTACAAATTTGCACCAATTTATCTGAGCACATCGTTAAAGCAAATGTACATACGTTGTTTTTTAAATCATAGACAATTAGTCTACTTTTTGGAATTTTTCGTTTTAACACAGAGGATCAGCGACCACAGATGTAGACAATTTTTTCTCCATTCTTGCCGTTTTATCTCGCACCGCGAATTTACAATGCACTACACGTAGGTACATTTATAGAGAATATATTTATATGTATACGTATTTAAAAAATATATATATATGTTTTGCATGGCGTGTACAGTTTCTCTGTAATCGAAAAAAAAAGAAGTTGAGCTCAAGGATTCAGTAGAAGATAAAAAAAGGTTTACAGAATCCAGAACGAAAGCAAAAGTAGCGCTAAAAGTACGTAGAGAAGATCGAGTAGAATGGATAGAAAGAAAAAAGTGTTAAAGAGCTAAACGTATAGAAAAAAAGTTCCATCTCTCGTAATTATGAGAAAAAAAAATAGCTTGGAAATATTCAAGTGAGAATAAATTCTTTGTTCACGATGCGTCAACGCCAGAAAAATGACTTATATCTTCAGGACTTAAAATATACATATATACAGGATATAATTTTTTTCCGGAAGTTGGGAAAAGGGGTTAGTGCGAAATAAAATATAGTTTTTTTTTTTTTTGCGTACCACACCCTCACGCGCGAGTCTGCAAGAGGGATGATAACGACGACAGGAGTAAAGCTTAAAGTTGATGAGAAGCGTGTAGTTATAAAACGTACTTTTTTATATACTGCCCAAATATGAAAACACGAATATTTTTTTAGGCTTCTTTTGAATTAACCAATATGAAACTTTTTCCATTGTGATAAAATGTGTTTATTTTTTTATTTCAAGTACCAACGAATGTTTAAAAAAATTTGTTAAATCTTAAGACTTGAATTTGATTTAAATTACACCAAAAATTGTTTTTATCATTTTTGTATTTTTTTAACGACTTCCCATATAATCATTTCTTCATTTCTTTTTCATTCGTTCCATTTCTTGTTTACCATCTGGGCTAAGAAAAAAATAAGTCGTATTTTTAAATCGATATTCCCAACAATACGATCGTATCTGAGAATTTAAAAAAATCGCCTGCTCTAAGCTTAAGTAAGGCATTAAAAAATGTCACACGAAGTTACAGATTTTTTGTGGAGTCGCATATTAATTACGATTCGAAGCAAATGAGTTTTTGGTTGTAAAAAAGGCCATTAAAATATTGTGGACGAATATCACGTTTCATTGAGCCGATTTATTTGTTATTTTGATGCAAGTGCAGTATAACAAACGTTTTCTTTTTATGTCGATTCGTCGGCTCACGTCACTAGGCTGACTATTCTCGTTTTTTTCCACTTTTTTTTTGAATCGCTTTTTTCTGAATCGATCTCGTAATATTTTTTTGTTTATTCAACCATCATCGTCGTGTTTGTGCCAATATTATTGGCACATAAATAAAAGTATATTTAAAAGAAAAAATTTAACATAGACGAGCGAGTTTTGAAGAAGCATGAAAACGAACAATTAACTACCTGTAATTTTTTATACGGATAAAAAGTTTGTATGAAAGAAAAAAAGGAGCGGAATACACTGAATTTCCGGGAGTATGATTCCAGTACGTGTTACGCCCTCATTCGACTAGTCACCTATAATATAATGCGCGGTATAAATTTACACCGTTTCGGGCTATTGCCCCGGACCCGTGGGTCCATTGAATTACCAAACTACATGCACGCTTCGATACTTTAAATTGTGGTAGAACGATGTCCGGTTCATACTCTCGGTAATTCTATGGGTTCTTTTATTTCAAATCGATTCTCGTCTCAAACTTTAATTAAGTCATTTCCTTCATTTTCATTTAAAAATATTTTTTCTGTCATTTAAAATGACCAGGTAGCTCCATAATTCTTCATTTTTTTCCATCGGACGAAATGAACGTTTTTCCCGTTTCATTTTTCGAGCATTCGTCAGAATAAATACAAATAAAAACATTCGTACGAGAATTTTTTTAAAACAATTAACGAATATTTCGTTTTTCAAAGTTTAATCGCTTTTCTTTGACTGTTTTTCTTTTGTATTTATTTGTACCTTTAATATCATAAGCCTCTAGTCCATTCATTGATAGAAACCACTGTACAAAAGTATTGTTTCACTCAGATTGGATCGAGCCCAATTGGAATGCCTTTTGTAAAATATTGAATGGAACGCGTGTTCGCGTACGCATAGTCGCATCTGCGACTGCGTTGGTCAAATCGTACGTGCTTGCAAATATCTTATTCGAATAGAACAGCCAGACCACGCGAATGCTTTCGATTCGAATCAGTCACGTTTAATCGCATTTGCTAGAACCGAATGCGTACGACAAGTGTGGCGAGGATTCGATATACTGGCTTAATGGGTTAACAGCCTTAATAATCGAGTGTTAAATGTTTTAGATATACGAAGAGACGTGGTTGCGGCTCGCACCTAGTATTAAAAAAAAAAAAAAAAAAAAAAAAAAAATAACGAACTCAAAGTGTTGCGAAGATTGTCTCAGAACGAAAAGAAATAAAAACACAAATTGATTGCTTTGACATATTGTGGAATACGAATAAATTTTCGTCCCTATCTCGTGGCGACTATTCTCGTTTAATTTATAAAAACTTTCGTTTGTGATTGTCTTGAACAACGAAAATATTTTTTTAATTCAATTTGGATTATTAATCCATTTTTTTTCTCTCTCGTATTAACGAGGTTTTAATCTGCTTCAATTAAACGACTGTATTCGTATGAAATAAATAGCTGTTTGAGTTCATTTATTTGAGCACTCACTTTAAAACCTCTCGCTTTGACCTCCACGTGACGCAGCGTGGAGGCACTCATCAAATGAATTCTTTTCCATGGAAATATTCTCACGAGCAACGAGCATTTTTTTCGCATTTTTTTCGCATCGACAAATTTGCTTGTCATATTTTCCATAAAATACAAAGAAAAACAAAAACAACTACATCGAATCCCTTTCATCTTGCCATATCTTCCGTCAGATTTTTTCTGTGAAGCGAATTTTTCCGTTACGTTAACTGATGTTTTTTTGTTTTTTTAACACAACTTTATTTCTTTTGCAAAAGCGATAAAAAATATTGGGACGTGGAAATATTGTTGAAACAAGAGTCATTTCGCCTGATTTTCTCCATTCTACGAAACACCATGTCAATGATAGACGGCCACTACACCGATTGAAACAAAATAAAAAAAACAAAACAAAAATTTTCTTTTTTTTTTACATAAAAACCGCAATATTCGACTGTCAGAGATTCGCGGTATGATGAAAGGATCACGTAAAACGTTATTATATTGCCGGAAGGGCTTTATCAAAATTCCAATCACCGCAACACGAAAAGTGTCGAGAGGATTCCGTGCAAAAAAAGCGAAATGAAAAGCCGTTTGGTATGGACCGATAGTTTGGTATGTGGTTATCGGCAAATCCTTGGTAACTTTCCGCCGAAAAAATATTTTTATGAAAAAAAAGAAACTTATCATATGAATAATTCAACGATCATTGATAAAATAATATTTATAAAAGCACAAAATGGTGAAAATCATCTGTTCGTACTTGAGCAAAAAGCTTTTCCGAGATAAAAATTGTTGAAAACATTCCATAATCCACGATAGAGGTCGTTCAGGCGACTACGATCTTTTCAACGTTCAACAAAGATTTCAAGTACTGAGAAGTGTTTTTTTACGTGTCGTTTTACAACGATGAGAAGAGGAAAAAAAAGAGACCATAGAAAGGCTGCTGAGCCAAGTCGATTTAACCTAAAATTGTTCACACCAAATACTCTGTTCCACTTACAAGGTTTTTGGACCTACACACACCCACGCATTTATGTGTATAAATGAATAAGTTCCTGTTGGAAAAATGGTTTGTGTAAGATCGTGAAAAGCTCAACCCTAACCCGACCGTTTTGGGGGAAAACTCGTTTCGGTAATGTAAAAACGACGGTACGTTGGGTTAGTTTTCTCAGATGTTTGTGTGTTCTACGAGTTTCTGCCCATAATATAAATATCTCGAAAAGGGTGTGTGGAAATTGCAACTGCTTTTATGTCACTTTGGACCTTTAACAAATTGTTTCCTTCGCTATTCTATTATCCTAGTGATTCTTATTATTAATTAACATATAAATTTCATTAGTAATTTGAACATAAATGTTATTATTATTGTTTGTAATTTGTTTGTTGCAACGAAGAAGGGATTATTGGCTCTACTGTAGTGCAGAATACAATATTTTAAGCTGAAGCAATTTCTGAGCTATTACGAACGTTCGTTAATTTTTGACATTTTTTTTTTTTTACAACTCTTTTCATTGACACCGACGCGATGTTATGATAAAAAAAGAGATGTTTAGTGAAAAAAAGAAGAAAATGTGAAACGGACGAAAAAAATAGAGTCCCTTTCAACGCTTTGAACGCTTGAAAATACTTTATGATGGATTTTTTGTGCCGGTTCGCAACGGCCTTATAAAAATTCTGGCTCGAAAAAATAGGCAGGTCACGTTTTTTTTTTCTTTAACTATATCAACCTGATTTTGTTGTGCTATTTTTTATTTATTTAATATTCATATTTATTATAGATTTTAGTAAGCTCGATGGTTTTGCTTTGCCAACTCTGTTACATGAGTTTTACCTTCGGGTTGAGGTCGCTTCCCTGTTGCATTAGCGTGCCGACGGTAAACCAAAAGCTGTTGGCCAGGGTGAACTCGTTGACCGTAATCGGCAAAGGGATGTCGTCGCTGTCCGGTTCCAAGGCGCTGACGTGACCGCCCTGATAGCCCCCGCCAAGTGGTGCATAATGATAATTACAATTACACGGGCTGTTCTTTCGATAACGCGGAGGGTTAAGCAGTCGCGATTGTATAAAGTTTATAAAAAGCCATGAAACGGCCGGATTTTTTCGATTACGAAATATCGAAGATCGACATCGGGACTGAGGCGTCGATCGGTTACCAATTTATTTATCTTCAGTGATTAATTA
Organism: Campoletis sonorensis; assembly: GCA_013761285.1. NCBI lineage: Eukaryota > Metazoa > Arthropoda > Insecta > Hymenoptera > Ichneumonidae > Campoletis > Campoletis sonorensis. Next base: position 3,573,325 of record JACEOJ010000085.1, read on the forward strand.
TTATTTTACTGTTTAATTCGAACTCTTGGGACAATAAATATTCAAGGGATCTCGTTACATTCCGATTCGGCATGTAAATTCCTCGAGACCCGAGAAGCAAAATCTCAACCACGAGAGTGAATCTGGTGGATGCATGAAAAAGATGGGAAAAAAAAGAAAATTGTTAAAAAAAAATATAAAAAAATTTAAAAAACAGCGAAAAAAAAAGTAAAGTCCCCGGAGAATCGTGGATTGCTCCAAGCTCTTTCCGGAAAACCAGGATGACACAAGAAAAAGAGTATACATTTTGTATATCCTGAATACACGCGGCTGCCCGTCCCATTCATCACACTTTATGGAAATTTATGGAAAACAGGCGAGTCAACGTGTGCGAAATGTTCGCCCAGAAACGACTATGTTACAACGATGTCTGCTCGTGGCTTTTCCACTCACGGCTCAATGGACAAGCAAAACTGTTTATCCGGCTTTCTACCGGTTATCGAAATTGATAAAACGGGAAATAAACTTAAAGATATGACGATAGAGTCGCCGTTTTGTCGTAAGATCGTTCCAAACGAGTCTTCGCTTGAGATTTAACGCAATAGTCTCGCGACTGTCACGTTCAAAAGTCGACTCTATGCTTTATTTTTTTAAAATTTTATGTACCTTTCGGAATAATTCAATAATTTTTATATTTTATAAAAAAAAAAACGTATAAACTTTCGGGAAATTGAGATTAAATTGCTGCCGCGTGTTATCGATTCCTCGGAATTTTTAAGAAAATTTCATATAAAAGTCAACAATATGGAATAAAAATATTTTTAAAAAATTGAATTTAGACGAGACGAACATGGAAATAAAAATATTGAACATCGACTGAAGAATCTTGAGAGAATTTGCTTCCAAAACTATTTTGAAGTTTCATCAGGTGGCTCAGAAATGATAAAAACGTGAAAAATGGATTTTAAGTTGATTTTATGATTAGAATGAAAAAAAAAGTATTTCAACGCATGGTTTACCGATCGACGCATCATTTTCTGTATCTTTGAATGACTCGTTGATTGAACTCTTATAAAAAAAGAGAAAAGAGAAAACCAAAACCAGATTCGTTTCGATATTCGATAAGATAAAAAAAAAGAAAATCCTTTTTTTTTTTAAATTCATTTGTTCATTTACACACCGGCCCGACGGGAGCCTACCTGCAAAGGACATTTGCAGCTGGGACACGGTGATGGTTCAACCCATTCGTACGGTGAGAACCGAGCCACTATCCAAATCGTCAGCGAGACCATCACGTAAGCGCCGAGCATCGAGAGCCAAATTTCCACAGCGAGTGGATTCATGAACGAGAAGAGTCGAGAGGGCACACGACCTGACACCTGAAGCATCCACATTATTGTCTTTTTGCTTTCGATGATAAAACGCCCTCATGTTCAAAGCTCACTCTTGGTTATTCTTTGTTTTATTAATCACTGAGATTAATTCATTGAAATAAAACTTTCGCCGTCTCGCTCTCCATCGCTCGTTATTCCTCTGGATTCGTCTTATGGTTTGAACGTCAGGATGAATGAAAAAGATGGAAGTTGATGAAGGAGGAATTTGAAGGAGGATGAAAAAACGTGCTGGAAACATTTATAGCGAACAAATTGATAAAAATGAGTGTAAAACTTCTAAAGAAAAAAATTCCTCCATGTAAGATCGAGTTTCGAACAAAAACGTTCACCGATCGTAGATGGTTGTGCTTATTCTCCCCAACAAATACTTATTACGAGACATTTCTATGTCAGCCGAAACCGCTAAATGATTGTGGATAATTAATAAAAAAAATGTAAAAATAATAACCACAAAACTGTCATGCAACATAAACAAAGATCATTTATTTCCACAGTCGTCTCCTTGCGAAGATGCTGTACCTTCGGATTAAGACCGCTTCCTTGTCTGAGAAACGTTCCGGTGATGAACCAAAAGCTGTTGCTGACGCTAAATTGATTCTCGACGACCTCACTCTCGGCCAAACAAGGATGTGGGTTGTTCCACTCGTACGGGCTGAATCGAGCCATCACGAATAGAGTGAAACTGACTAGCATATAGGCAGCCAATACGTAGAGCCATATCTCAACGGCGAGAGGATTCATGAAGGAGAATAGACGCGTCGGTTGGCTGGATGGTACCTAAATTACGTTAGGCTACAACTTTAATTAAAAACGACCTGGTGGCCGAACCCTTGCGATGTAAATAAGGGTGCACCATTAATGTATTTACAACGAGTACAATTTCCAAGTCCGTCGATATTTTTCACATGGCTCATTCTTTTTTGATCAGTGAATTCAACCTTCAAATCCCACATTAAGTTTCGAACAAGTTTTTTAAAAAAATGATTTTTTCTGCATCAACGTCATTGATGCAAAAAAGTCCAAAATCCTCCCGATGTCCTTCGTTACGTCACTAACATAAAACTCCAATGATCGGATATGAATCAGTCATTGAATCCAAGTTGACAATTTATTGTTATTGTTGACAAGTTATGATTCGGTTATGAAACACGAATGGGCAAGTACTGTTTCATATCCAAAGATATTGATGAATTTTTTTAGAATGAAATGGTAAAAAAAAGAAGCGATCCTCACTTCGGACTCACCTTGAACAGTATCCCGATACCGAGATTCATGAACGGTTTCGTGAAGTCAATGACACTTTCCCTTGCGTAGTTTATCGTCATTGATGCAACCGCGAGGTCTGCACGCTGAGGGTGAAAAAAAATGAATGGCAGGGCATTAGGGTTTAGTTTAGTGAATTGTAAATTCTGTGATATTTCATGGGGAAAGCCTCGATGATGTTTGAGACTCTATTTCTCTGATGTTTATTATGACACAAGTAGGAATCACCAGAGTTTGAAGTTTCCTTAAACTTGGAAGTGACGTTTTAAAATCGGAAAAAAGTGATAAACTAAGGGTATTCATGTTTTTGTGTATAGCAGTTGAAACGCGTGGTTCTTAAAGTTATCTGTTTGGCTGGTGGCGAGGAGAGACGTTAGAGGTTGCATAAAAGATTCAGAGCAATCATCCTTGGCACGTGGGAAACGATATTCCGTGGCGAACGAAAGAGGAACGATCTTTCAGCACATTCTGTGTGCCGCTGTGAGTATTCAACCTGGGCTTTAAAGCCTCGGAGAAATTCATGATGTAGGATAGCGAGTAAGCGGGAATACGAATGCACAACCTAGAGCAAAGTCTCGAACAAGCTAGACTAATACCGCGGTTGTTTTTAAAAATGCGGAGGGGCATGGCGAGGGTTGCACTCTTTGCAGGTTACACACTGGAACATGCTCAGGGCGACTTTTGGTGGCGTGTCGTCCATTAAAAATGCATGCTGCTATTTTGCAAGGCAAACGTTTGCTGAAACTGCCAACATCTCTTCTAAAAGCGAGAGAAGACATTCGCGTTTTCAAGAGCCCACACATTACGTGTATGTACAGCAGACTGGGACGAACTATTTTTTTTTCTATCTTCTTTTTTTTACTTGGGACATTGTTTTTGAGATTAATTTCAAGTTAAAATAACATTTGTGAAGTGTTAAAAATGTATGGACGCGAAAGAAAACTCCACTGAACAAATTATTCAAAAGGGGTTCGAATCATCTGGTCGTTTCGGTTGATCAAAGTTAGGGATTCGTGTCAGCTTATTTGGCAGGAATGATCATTACTCTTGTACCAAATGTTGGTGCAATTTAAATATATTCTGCACATGAAACCTATTTTCAACGAACAAGCAAATATTATGGAGAACCTTGTGGTCGAAAGAGAGTGAAAGCGAGATTCAACTACACTCTCCGGAACTCCTTGGGAGGTCGTTATAACTGGGTAAGTTTACATAACCATTTTGAAGCTCGCAAGTGGTTAACTCCTATCCGTAAATACGGGACTGAATGACTTTAGACTGTGAACGATGCAACGCGGCGTTGTGCACTGAGAGATGCCAGAGTAGCAACTAAGTTCTGAACTATAGCTGTGTGCATTCGAATACATGTGCAAGGATCGCGATATAGATGACCTTTATCATGATTGCACAGTGCATCGAAGTAATGCTGGATACGCTGTTCATTCTTGTTCAAAAGCTCGTACGACTTAGTTTGTACTTTAACGATAGTTAGCAACGGTAATTAAGGGCAAAGATTTCGAACTGGGATATATATCAATTTTTTAATTGATTGATAGAGGGCTTTACTAGCATTTGCAATCGTTAAACACTTTATGGAGAACCAGGATGGTCAGTGATAAACAATTAAGTGTCTCCTCAGGCACTCAGCGAAACTAATTAAGGAGGTCGTTAAGAAAGTCCAATTATTAGACAGAATAACACATTTAGAACATATTGGAGATCAAACACTCATATTTCCATGGGGAAAAGGGACCATTACACCGATAATTCGAGTGTCAAATGAAATTTGATCATTTGGAACTTTAACCCAGTGTTTTATGGGGTATTCATTCGATGATGTGATGTTTCATGATCACGAAGGCCAGGGTGAAACGGGAATATTGTCAAAAGCACAAAAGGTCTGGTGACGAGAATGGTAATGAAATTTTTGCTAAATTGAAACAATATTATTATTCAAAGGTATTTTTTGATAGAAAAACACTTCTGGAGATTTGGACTTTAATGAAGTTTACCTTGTAATGAAAAAAAATTCATCAAAATTGATGCTTCGAACTCTTTGATGCAATGAATCCTAATGGAATGTGCATTTCAAAGTATAATTTCCTCGATAATTTCTTTTCAGGCTCAAGTCGATATTCTCGTTCGTAGATAGCAGTATTAAATTCTAATAAAATCGGACGTCCCTTGCCTCTCGTTCTCCCCCAGGCAGACTAACCGATTTTTATTAAATTTTGAATTTCAAATAACGTAAAATGGTGATGTATATTTATATATATATATAACCATTGTGATGTTAATATCCATGGCAACACGTGTAAGTTATTTCGTATGCGTTTGAATCGTGAGGTTTCAATTCTCGTCACACAATAAAAATCTTTTCAACGTTCGTGTTGAACGATTTTATGTTCAAATATTTATTAAGACGTGAATTCGTCCGAGAGGAAACGAAATAAATCTTTAAAAAAGTACACATCTAATTTGAAAGAATTAAGTAAATATTTTGAGGTCAAATTTATGAGGTTTACCTTTTCCATGAGCTCACGTACGATCCCATTCCATTCTTTCGTTTCAGGGTCGTAAACTCCGTACATATGATCAGGCACCAAACGAATTGCGTATTGAAATCCAACTTGGGCAGCAATCCACTTCAATAAATCTATGCAAAAACCTTCGAACCTTGCGTTCCCCGTAAGATTTTTGTCCTCCCTCACCATCACGTACGGTTTTTCCTGTTTCGTTAAAACCAATGTTTACCATCGTTGAAGCGTACAAGAAAAAAAAACAACAAAAAAAAAAAACAGAAAAAATAAATCTTTTTTTGTGGGTTATAAAAAATATGACTGACCTCTCTGGTCATGACAACGAGGGTAATGTTCGCTGCTGTTGTCTCGTAAAACGCACTGACGTCCGTTACGTTAACGCCACTTCCGGGTTTCCATTCACCGACTTTCACCAATTCTTCCTTTTTTAGCTTCAACAAATCCAATTTAAAGTTGTTTCTTTTGCCTTCGTTGAATTCTATGTGACCGGTCAGCCCGTGTAAATCAGCCTTTGAATTCGTAAACAAAAAAAAGCGACTTAAAATATTGAACTCTCGATTAATTAACAATTAATTTGATTCTGATGACATCAGCCGCGTTTAGATGTCATACAATCAGTGCAACGACGACTTTTCTCGTACCTGAAAGGACACCAAAGACCTCAAGTAATTTTTAACGTTTACTTTCTCCGTGGGCACACATTAAGGCCCTTTTTATTCAACATAAAACCAAATTCTTCCGGTCGTACATTCCGGTATCGGTTTCTTTGGCAAAGAGGATTGCGTGTCAAGGTTCAACCTCAATCGGACATTTTTGAAGCGCCCTTTGGGGCATTTGGAACTTGGCAATGCTATTGAATGGAGGGAACACGTTGGCTTCGTTTTTTACTACGTTGTGAACTGTTCCACAAACGTGTGGTGTGGAAAGGAACTGGAGTTTGAGATTCGTCGAATGCCAGTTGTGGCAATAGCGGGATCTTTTATTTCCATATATAGACCCATTGGTTTCAAGTGAAACGTATCTTTGTGGAAGAAAAAAAAATGAATAAAGATTGTGAGATGCTTTATACACTTTTATTGAAAAAAATGTCTGTAAATGTAAATTTCTATGCAAGAATGTCAAGTTCTTGGAATTCCATCAGTTGAAATGGAACATACGTTGACTTTTTTAATTTGAGAGCGTAGAATGGACCGTGTAAATATGTATTTATGTACAGAACGTTCAGTATAGTGTCCAAAGGTCTTTATTTGCATAGAGTTTAGCAACAAAATGAGAGAAAGTGTGTTGCACAGTTGCTGAGGGTTGATGCTCCGTTTACGAAGCACACGGATGTTACGGGGATGAAATGATTTTATGGTGGACTCATACGCGGCAGATTCAAGGGTTAATTACCACTGAAACTCCAAAGAGAAGGGGGCTAAGAGAGAAAACGATAGTGAGAGAGATGATAAAAGTGAGTGGTTTCGTTGGGATGTCGTTCTCAACATCCCCCTCCGTTCTCAACGCCTCATGAACACGCCGATGCCGGAGAGTGAATTATATACGGGGCCACGAACATAAATCCATTTGCAAGCGCTCAGTTACAGAGTGCGAGCATCGTGTCGTTCGCTACGCCTCTCGCGAGGTTCTCTCTCTCTCTCTTCCTCTCTTAGTCCGTGCCATGTTTGAAACTCTCGTTGTAAAATAATTCGGAAAATCTCGACACATACGATTCCATGCCACACATGGATATAAATACAGTTCGTAAAGAATATTAATGAGTGTTTCCTTGTAAAAGCTAACCAATTGTTTATTGTTTCGTTCAAATTTAGTATTTAATTTTGGACCAATTCTGGACGAAAATTTTGAAAAATGCAAAATGAAAAATGAAACAAAGAACGTGTCAAGAAGTTAAGCGACCTGCTGAGTGACTAAATAGTGCGTGAGGGACATAAAAATTAGTGTTTTTCATGATTTATTTCTTCAATTGTACTTATACTCCACGATTTATGATTTATGCTCATACTTTATGATTTTCTGGTGGAACTGACTCGAGAATTCCAATAAGAATTTTAGGTTTTAGAGGCAAAGGACGTTGAAAGAATGTTCTTCAAAGTTGTGGCACATCAGGATCGTCGTTGTGCACTGTTTCTCAAGTTTTTGCAGAGTTTTTCGAAGGAAAAGACAATGGAAACTTTGCCGGTGATTAACTCCTGCTTGAAGTACTCTCAGACTCACCTCAAATATGTATATAAATATGTATTTATATATATACGTGATAGTTTATACGTTTATATATAGAAAGACACGAATCTGCATTCCATCCGCACACTCGTCTCGTTCTGTATCGCTATTATAGCCGCCTGTAGCTCTGTTTAGTATTCTCGAGTGCGTACACTACACACAAACTCGAGTACACTTTGAGTCGCAAATCCCCCCCGGACTCGTTCATACACTTGTGAAATATTGCGCTGTATATACATTGGTAAAAAAAGGGACGAAAAAAAAGGAAAAAAAAAAAAATTTGAAACACAAAGCATTGAAATACGGAACGTATACTCGGTCGAGCATGTTTCTGTACGTTTTTTAATCGAAATACCGTCTAGACTGGGCTCGTAATTGGAACATTTTGTATTTTTAATATTCGATGAGGGAAAGTGGTCTTCCATTACTGTAATTATTGTTCAATCTCGCATCGATCCGCATATTTAAACTTTTGCATGCTTTCGTTTCGAATGATCGATTTATTCGTACAGAAAACTCTGCTCAATCGTGTTATGGGTCTCGAATTTTTTTTAATTCACATGAATTCTGGATTGAAAAGAAAAACGAATTTTTGAATGGTTTGTACGAAAGCTCAGGTTGATAAGTATGGCGATAAAGTTTCTGCAAAAGTTTTACTACTCGAGGAAAATTAACAGCAATTTTTTAGTTTTTTAACATTGTTGGACGAGAGAGTCATTTGCGAAGTAAGAGTTACGGGAATCGTTGATCACATTCAAGCCCTGCCTCGATTCGTCCTGCAGCTAATTTCTCGACGTTGCCGCCAGGAAAAAAGTAAAGTTTGTTTGGACACGAGCTGATAAAGTCAGCCTTGTTGGGACGCTCCCGGCCAAAGACTTCTCGTCAAATATACTTCGGGAAATCCATGCCTCGCATCCCATTCTCATACAAGGCGGCAAATAATCGCCTGCGGAAATTTAGAGATAAAACTAAAGAGATTTTAGTTCGTGATCTTCGAGATTCTTGGGTCAGGCTGATCCGAAAAATGTCTGCGTTGAGGGATGGAATGACATTTCAATTTTTTTTTAAATTGTTGCTGTCCGGATTTTCACGATTCCATCCCGTCCTTTCATCCTCCATCCACTAATCGCCAAATAAACGCGATGAAAATGCAGGTTTGATAACAATAAAAAAAAGAACTTACAGAATTGATGTAATTGTAGAGAGACAATCCATCGTCCCATGGCTCTTCCTTTTCGCAGGACAGATTGGCAGGACGTAGAACATGACTGCGATCGAGAGCAGCAAGGCCATGAGCAAAAACCTGAACGCTGTCGTACACCAGAGCCGGTTCTGCCTGGAACATACGTCAGATCTATCCGTTGAAGAGATAAAACAATAAGGGGTGCTGTTTGCCACCTTAAAGTGTCAACAGAAAACTTGGCTGGGAATTGTATCCACAAGTTTTCATGACATGATCATTTAATTCATGAGATTCATGGCCTGGGCAGAGTTCAATGGCGTTCAAAGAAAGACAGTCCTAAGTAGTTGGCACTTTTTGTATCAAATAATGATAAAGAGCAAACAACAGGATTAAAGTCCAAGGTGTGAGTTGGATGACGAGGGGTCGTAGGTTGGTTAAGGTTTCCTCTGACATGGACAGTCCTTTGAATCGGTTCAAACGACCTTGACAAGCGCTTTGTATGGTGAAAAAATGATGGAAAATTTATGGAAATCAATTTCTACGACGATTTTTAGTTTCTGATAAAGATTCCAATACCAACCTGGATGACTCCTGTTCTGTTGAGTATTGAGTGACCAATGGGTTGAAAACGCTCCATTTGCCGGAGAATTTCAGACACTTTTGGTTGTTCTAAATCCACTAAACGAAAGGCTGTCATGTTGACACTGTTGTACTTGAAATCTTCAAGGTCAAAAGTCTCGATATCCTGAAAATGACAAAAAAGAAATACACTGGAATTATAATACGAGCGAGTTCTATTGATTTTTCATTTCCCAAATAGCTTATGGAAGGATCTTTTGGATTTGACCACATCCAACGAAGAAACTGGGTGAATAAATTCATTTGATCCACGAGTACAAAGTGATTTGTTACACGTGCCTGTACCTTTTTGGACAGACTTTCAACAACTACAATTTATAATGATACGGTGATATATCGCAGGGCGGAGGATCGTTAAAATAACACAGTTTTCGCAGCTCCGCAATCCGGTCGACGACCGCTCGTGGTCAGTGGCGGAACGTCGACGACGACAATGCCGGAATGAGTTCGTTGTGCTACAGACTACTGTTCATTCTTCCCTTCCCGCGCCATCCCGGCAAGTTTTGGGCTAACGGATAAAACTCCCTTCTGTTGCGAAGGAACGTTTCTCAGTCATGGACGAGTACTGGCCGGTGAGGGTCGCGATAGTAGTCGAGCTTCCGGTCGACCTGACTTCAACAGCTCTGCACTTCTATTTTATATATGTCCAAAGGTTGTGGGAAACTCCGGATGCTGTGCTGGAGCCTTCTTTGTAATGTGTTACAAAGTTCCTTCGTACAAATTTAATACTACAGGCTTCTCCACCTTGGACGGTCACAGAGGATTCGAAGTTCACGTTCAAAATCGAAGTTGGAAACTATGTGATACCGATTGTCGATCGGATCTGCAGATTAGTCATTGATGGTCACTTTTTGGAAAGTGGTTTATACTGAGTTCTTTTCAAAATTTGATCAATAAAGTGTTAACGTGAGAAGAACTGAGTTCAAACTTCGATGGGGTTGAAGAAACTTGCTCCCAGAATTGCGAAGTTCAAGATCGGATGAATCTGCGATCCGTGGGAGGTGTTCGATGATAAGTTGCACATCAGTTTGTCCTTTAATAATGGAACGGCTTGTGATTGGAAATATCTGCTGTGAAAATGCTTATTGACCTGGGATCCAGTAAAATGTCCTCTACAATTGCAACCTTCTCTGGAAGATTGAAAGCAAGAAGTATTGATGTGTATAGACTGCCAGTCCAAAAGGGTGCTCTTGGGGTTTCGAAGCTGGAAGACGTGTGGACGGTGAAATACGTGTTTACATGCACCGACTGTGAACAGGGTTTCGCATCACGGTCGTCATGCACAGCACAACGTGAATGGCGAACCCATGGAAGACCCTCGATGCAATAGGATTCTTGATAAAACGTCCAATCATCGGTGTAGTCGTTTTCAATGTAGTTCGAAAATGCGGCAGACCGCAATCTCAAATAACCACAGACTTTAATGCTTCACTGCTTCAATGGTCTTGGTATTTTTAACTTCCTCCGGAAAACCTTATTCAGGGCTGAATTAATTTGCCTCTAGCGAGGGAATGCACTGATAGCAAGAAAATTAATTTGTTGGGTCAACTAAACAAATATTCGATTGTTCCAATCGCTTTATTCCATGACTGACGACAAAACAATTGTTTAATTAAAATATTCTCTTTTTTTATCACATTCTGTTGCCTCAACGAACTTGTCTATTTGTTTTCTCAGTGCACATATGTAACTCGAGCTTCAAAATATGTTTGGATCTGTCAGAGGTTGGATGTTTCGAACCTTTTTTCATTAAATCGCTTGGCTTAGATCGAAGTTCAAATCCAAAGATTGCGAATCATTGAATCATGAGCACGTAAATATTCAAGCGTTGATGCAACTATCAAGTTGGATGCACGGATAGAGGATTAGCTTGAGCTTCAGACAAGAGGAAGTTTATTCACTATAAAAGCAGACTGCATTGGAAACTGGTATGTTATTTACTACTTACGAAAGTGGTGAACATGTAATGATAACGATAATCGTTCATCTGCAGTTGGAGAATCTGGAACAGAGTAAATCAAAAGTGGATTCGTGAAAATAACGAAATTTAGCATCAGTAACAAAGATGGCAATAATGAATAAATGTTCGGAATAAGAGTGTTAGCGATTGAAGAGCAGATCTCAATGATTTTTTTTTGCTCAACTCACGAACTTGTTATAAAAACAAGTTACACGTGAGCAGTAAACACCTCTTCTCCTTATTTTCTCCATTCTACTGCTTATTTTCTATAACTTTTCGCGTGAATCATGCGCAACGAAGTGTGCAAAGATTGGCGATTTGATCGAGTATAAGTGCATAAGATGCAATGGGCTTACGAATGATAAAATTCACGGATTTCATGCTAAGTTTGGTTCGGACGCAAGTATCAGAAATTCGGATTTTATTCATACGTGGGCTTATTTATAGCTGCGTATATTTTTTCGTAGCATGTAAGTTGGTTGACTCGTGAAAATCTCAATAGTTGAACGTGTTGCGATACATAGATCGTTCGTGATTCAACAGAAACCGCATTTTCTTGAGATTGGTGGCGACTTTGTATTTTCTTTCCAAAGCCAATAAATTCTTCCTTTCTTTTCTTCCCTCTCTCTCTCTCTCTCTCTTTCTTTCGATCGTCTCTTGTACACTCTTCGGGTATACTTCGGTTACGGATGCCGGGCCATTCGTTTCGTTTCGCGGTGAATAACCGTCCAGTGGCGAATGAGATCCAGTTCTCTAACGTTACCACTTGCAATATCGTCCATACGAGAGCACGTAACGCAGTAAGGAAAACGAAATGCTGCTGCGTGAAGCACGTTCTTCGCCGCTTCTTCGTATATACCATAATCCCAAATCTTTTCTTAGTCTTTCTTCCTCTTGCTTTATTTATTTTTATTCTTTAAACTCCTATCCTAGTTTTACTGCCTGTACATAGCCTTTTACTTTAACCAAAACTTACTAGCTCGGGCTTCCTAACTTTTGGCATCCATTATCAATCGATTTAAGCCCACACTATAATTTGTCTTAAACTTTGAATATCATTTTCACCTCCTCGATATATTTATCTTATTTTATCCATTTGTATTTAATTGTGTTTACAGCTAAATTGATTAAAAAATTTCGAACCTGTTCTACACTAAAATTTCCCATTCATTAGGAATGTTTTCGTGAGTATTTACTTAAAGTTTTGCACGCTCTTTCTCTCTTTTTCGTTCTGTTGAAACAATTTGCCACGAAGCTGACGGTAATTACGTATTTGCAACAGTAATCCAACTTCGTAAACAAAATAAAAACAATTCTTTCACTTTTTTTCACAAACCCGATGTATTTTTGTTGCCAGTCGAGTACGAGATCTGTGTACATTTAATATCCCTTGGGGTATTCGTTGTCAAGCACTTTTATACAATTTCTTTCCAACGATATTCATATTTCATGAAAGGTTATCGTCCTTGCAAGCTATCAGGATATTATAACAGAGTTTACAGAGCACCTGCACCGGGAAACGCCACTGAGACGATTAATAATTGGAATTCGATTAAATTTCGTCTCAAGTTATGTTCTTCTTAACTCCATCTCTTGCTTCTCTTTTCCCTTCAGCTTTTCTACCTATATATATATATGTTTCTGTATGTATATGAGTGAAGTTGATCACCTCAGACTGGGCTCCATCTTCGCGGCAATCGCCAACTTGCGATATCGTTTTCCTATCCTTTGTTATGATAAAGTGGTAACCTCCAGCAAAAATATATCCTATCAATCTTTCATACTTTTCCCTTGTCGAGACTTCTGGTTTTTATGCTAATTATCCGTCCAGACCACTTGATTCGATAAATATCGTTGATGTTGACATCGTTTTTTTTTTTTTTTTTTTTTTTTACTGTTGAATAAATTCACTCGTGTTATGAAAAGTGCTTGATTTGTTTCACAATTTTTTTTTTTTTTTTTATATCCTGACTATTTAACTATGCAAACGAATGTTTCACTGGACAAAAGGCTCTATCGGTTTGAATCCCCCGTTTATTTTGAATAGACTTTGGAAATTAAATCAATTTACTTCAATTTAATTGGGAAAAAATCTTAAAAATAGAAGAAAAATCCTGATTTTCTGTCCGGTTAATCATAATTTAATGTCATGATTCAAGTTATTTGATATTATTCAAGACTGCGGAATTTATCACTTCCAACAATTGTGGCATTTGTCAAAAATATTCAATAATCTCTATCAAATAAATGCACGCACGAAAAAAAAAAACAAAAATGTACCAGCGATGCAAACACTTGATGGCGAATATTGAAATCGTTGCCAGAGTGCTAGTTCTCTTTGCACTCGTGAATTTTGCGCACTTATGTCCATGTTGAACAAATGGTGATGGAAGTTTACGAGATATTCGAGTGGACGAAAAGCCTGCAAGTTCAATTTCGCCATCGAGTCGTTTTTGGTGCGTGAAAAAGAATGTTTGGAACCAGTGGATCGACGACATCAGCATTCGTGTTAAAAACATAAAAGAGACTCATGAATTGTTGATAAAAATCTCAATGATTAAATTGTAGATAAACTACGATTTCCATTAGGACCATTTGAAAAATTTCAATGTTCGTTACAACCGACTGGGATATTTTTTTTATTAGTGAAAAGTCTATCCTCTTAGAGCTCGGACAGACGGAAACTGTCCTTTGGTAAAATTTCAATTTTACGCTCTATTCAAACAGACCAGAGTTTTAATCAAATGAATTCTCGTTATTCGTTCATTTATTGGTGGGTTTCTCGTTCATCGATGTGTCGACTTGAGGGAAGCTTTGTTTGTTTAAAATGCAGTAAATTCTTGTGACGAGAAGTTTGATGATTTCCCATTAATTGAGTAGCAAGTTGAAGATTTATTTGAAATTCTCATTATTGTTTCCCTTTTTTTGTCGGTGGATAAAAAAGAGAAAAAAAATGTTGGGCTACTTAGGAGGGCACAGGACGGTGCTATGCTTTTGATGTTACGACAATGTCTCGCTTTTAAGCAGCCATGAGTGGCAGAGGAAAAGAGAAAAAGGAAGGAGTGAGAGAATCAGTTGGGAAAATAGTTTCGTGCGCTAAGAGTCCGAGCGTGCCGAGGCAGAAACGAGGATATAAAGTTTTTAATTTTCCCAGTCCGACTTGCGTACAGCCTCTTTTCTTGATCGAGCGGCGTTAGAAAAAAGGGGATGGGGTTGCGAGGTGGATAAAAAGAGAGAAAGGAAGAAGAATGGAAAGGGAACGAGCCAGGGAAGAATGGAGATACTTGGACTGGACGGTGTTTAACTTATATCATTCTTTTCCTCTCTTACAACAAAGTTATGGCCAATTTTGCAAAGATTTTTACCAGGGAGAAGAATAACGCCGATAGCTAGCAATTTATTTGTCAGTAAAAACATGAAATAAATCATTTTAACGCGCATGAACGTTCTTGAAATATTTTATGACGTGAATGCAAAGTAATTTTAAATTAGACCCGTTTTGAAGGTCGCTAATTTCGATGAAAATTATCAGCGACTGTGTATTTGTTTCTTTCGTGATGAATTATTACTATTTTTCATTGTTACAGCCGAATAAAATGTAGCCCAACAAATTAATTCATACTCACAGCTCTGAAGAATTGCTGCATATTTGCGGGATCCGTGTCAATAATCAATTTGTAAATTTCTTTGTGCCTGACTTCCCGCAAGACCTGCCTGTACGAACCAGGTCCAGCCTGACGTATGTACATCTCTGTTTTTGAAGATGGTGGAGTTTTCACGAGATCCTGAAGCTTGAAGAGTCCTGCAACATATAAAAATGGTTCGACGTGATTTGATTGAGTCTTTTAATTGGACTGAATATTTGTAAAAGCTGATATCTTAAAAATTCGAGGGTGAAAAGCCTTAAAATTTTGCAAATATCTTTAAAAAATGCCGATTTCGCGATTCGTTAAAAAAAAAGGGGGGGTCACTCGTGAAGGTCAACTCTACTCTCAACAACCTTCAATTTTGTTGATATTTGTTTTTTTACTAGTAAAAATCTAATCGCGGTCTTCCCAACTCAGGAAAACCGCCTCCAGGTCAGAAATCTATCGGAGAGTCGATGAAATATGAAACGATCACCCAACCAGGTACTGACTTCGCCCGAGGCTTATAAATTTAGGAGATCCTTAGAGCCACACAACGACCACTCGACTATCGGTGTCGGTTGATTGGATCTAATTGCAAAGTAAGAAAAAAAAATACTAATGGTTCCAGTAATTGTTTTCAATTAATTAGTTCATCGGAGCTTGCAATTAATCGATGTTCTTTGAAAAATACAAGAGCTCTTTCTTCACGTTGTTTTCGAAATTCTTCGAAAGTGATTTCGTTTTCAATGTTTTTCGATCACTGCGAGCAGAAGTTTAAGTATTGTCAATCGGGGGGAATTAATCCCTTGGAAATCCGTAACGACGTATAGTCAACGGTGTAAAAGCTCGAAACGTACACATGCGTTTAACACTGCCGAAAGGGAGAGAAATCGTTTCCAGCAGAAAGATTTCGAGTATTAATTCAATCGATATAGAAAGAGAGAAAGAGAGAGAAAGAGAGAGAAAGAGAGAGAAAGAGAGAGAGAGAGA
The DNA here is from genome assembly GCA_013761285.1 of Campoletis sonorensis. NCBI lineage: Eukaryota > Metazoa > Arthropoda > Insecta > Hymenoptera > Ichneumonidae > Campoletis > Campoletis sonorensis. The sequence goes on from JACEOJ010000085.1 coordinate 3,589,125, forward strand.
GAGAGAGAGAGAGAGAGAGAGAGAGAGAGAGAAAGAGGCGTTTTGTGAGGGTGCTTTTCTCGATAGTAACGACAATCAACTAGATAGGCAGGCAGGCAGTGAGACCAACAGATAAAAAGAGAAGGGTAGAAGAGAAAGAGGAAGAGAGAAAGATATAGACGTAGGAGTAAAACACGGCCGATTGGCGATTCGTATCTTCGATCGTAAATTCGAGGACAAATTGCCCAAACTCGCGAGTTTCTCCCCATTCCGCGAGTCCACTAACTTGCCACCGCACTCGGGAGGTACCTCCTCTTCACCTCTAATGTTCTCTCGTTCGTTACTTACGGCCCGGAAATACAATCGTCCAGTTATTGCGGTACAGTGCGCTGTAACTAATTAATTTATCGTTTCGGCGGATCGAATTGGGATAACGATCGGACGGTCCGCCTTAAATTGGTACAATCCCAATAATCCCCTTTTTACCTGAATATATATTTATTCATTTATGTGATCAAAATTCCGGGAACTATATTCAAATTAACGTTCATCCTAGCAAAGTTTTTTTACTCTGATCGTTAATTAATTGAATAATTTTATCTTCAAAATGTTTGTTTGTTCGTTTAAATGAAATATCTCTTTAGATATTATTTTAATCTCATCAGAAACGTATTTAAATTTCTAGGAAGACGCTTTTGAGTTAAGATTATGATTTCCCTTGGAAGTGAACATTTTTTGACATTAATTTATTACAATTGCTCGAAAACTCGTACGACCATTTCTACGGGGACGTGATGTAGGATGGCTTCACATTACGACGGGGAATAAAGTAATCACCAGGGATGAATGGCATGTAGATATGGCCGGACCATTTAGTGGTGTGCTTGTGGATCTTTGCAACGACTTTTACAATGTACCACGACGAAAGACCGCGTGTGAGGGCAAAAAAAAAGCTGAGTAAAGCAAAAGAAGAGAGAATTTGTGACAGAAAGAAATGGAGAAAGTGTGAGGGTGGATAGGAGTTTTAGCGGAGCTTGAAGTAAGCGGAGTTGGAACTTGTCACTTCCGTTTCCGTTCAATCTTCCTTCGTTCTTACCTCCTGCAACGTTCGGCACTTCCTTCAGCATTTTCCTGCCGGCTTGTCGTAACTATGACTATAACAGTTACTCCCTGTATTTCGTCTCTTTTGTGTGAAATTTAGTATACAGGGGGTCACTTAGTCGTGCCTTGTGTCGTGAGTAAGTCGTCAATCGTGAGATTAAAAAACGTCGAAAAAAACAAACATTCTGTCATCATTTTAATTGATCCATCATTGATGAAATATCAATAAGAATCATTAATAAAAAATCTCGTGCTCAGGTATGAAAAAGAAAAAAAGCAGTGGACACTCAAAGGTCATTGTGCTGCAGCCCTGTCACCACTTGACACTCGGTTTTCATCACGAAAGCGATTGGTTTTTTACCAATGAATCGGCATCATCATTAAATGGTGCTCTGATGAAAATTTAAAGAATTTTTTTTTTTTTTTTTTTTTTAGAATTTCATGGTCTATCTACTCGGCAATTTTACGATGTAACTTCTGGGACACTTCGTATATATATGTGAAAAGATATACGTATGTATAGCTCTATAGCAACGAGTATGAACGTTACAGTTCCTCATCCTCATCCAATTCTTCGTCGACGTCGTTATACGAGGTTGCTGGTAGTCAACGTGAAGTCGTTTACCCAGCATCTTCCACATCGCATCACCCTCCCTTACGTCCTTGTCATCACCCTTATGGCAGTAAATACGACTTTTCTCCTCTTCCTGTGTAATACATAGCTCGGCTAAGGTTTGTCCAGGGCGTATCATGGCTCGATTCACTCAATCTCTGCCCAACCCTTATCTCGTTCAATTAACTCTTTAAACAAGTTCGAATTTGTTCATAAGCACTCTCTATCTACGGTCCAAGTGGTCTTGGCAAATTCTCTTTTGATCCAAGCGCATTATTCAGTTTCGAATATTTACGGCGGCTCAAGTTTCGAGCGTCTTTCTGTTCGAGTGAGCAAATTAAAGACGATTTCTCATGATACTTTCTATCGCTGTGGTCAATTAAAATCAAATTCCTTTGAGAAGACGTTCTAAGGGTTTTGGTAAAACTTTCGAAACTAATTGGACGCGATTGGACTTTTGGAGTTTTTAATTTATCGAGCAGTTCTTGTTTGTAGATACGAAAACGTTTAATATTTCCATTTGGATGCCTTCGTTCAACATTTCTCCATAAATAAAAACAGCAGGTGAACCACTATCGAACATTGTCATTGGAGCTTTTCTCCCACCGGGTCATTTGATGCTTTTTTCTTTTTATTGTTGCTGCGAACGTGGTGATAATCCAGTAAAAAAATTGGGCGCAGCATGATGGTGTTTCGAATACGAAATCACAAAATATAGATTTATAGCCGGAGGTTTTGATGTTGACGTATCTCGTTGATACCCCAGTCGCATTTTCCGATCGTGATAGTCGATGAACAGAGGATGGCGAGGAATGGTGATGTGACAATGGAAGATAGCGCTGCTCGCGGCTCCGCGCAAAGGTAGTACGCCGAATACGTGGAAATTGAAAAATAACAAAGTCGACGTTTTTCATGGCAATTGAACCCGGTGTAGCCGCAGTCGTCCAATTACAGGGGCTTTGAGGTTCACAGCAGATCGTGCACTGCCGCACTTACTTCTCCTGTTAACCGAACAGTGAACGCTCCGCGGTATATACCTGTTCATGGCTCCATGCGTTCTGTAATCGAAGGACAAAGGAACCCCGGGCTCGGTTTATGAGTCACCCAATAGAATAAACTTGGTCAGACGCACCAAACTATGTTCTCGTAAAAAAAATACACAGAGAAAACGACGCCAATATAAGAAGAAAGATGCTTTTAGTTGGATTCCACGACGAAACGCTGCGTGCATAAATTTTAAGAGAAAAGACGGGGAGTCAACTAAAGTCGTCGACCACAATTGTATGAATAAGAAGACAAGGACAATGTGCAATTCGTATTTCGGGTGCAACGGTTAATTCATTGTTTAAAATTTACAAAATAACTTGGCATGAAGGCCGATTTTATGAAATTTCTGAAAAAAAAAACATTGTGGCCTTCCGATAAATTACTTCCAAAATGCATTTCTGTAGTGAAGAAATTTCGTACTTTCATTCGATAGGTTTCCGCTCAACTTACAATTTTTTGTTATTGATTTGAGTAAAATTTGGTTCGAAGGAACTTTTTTCCGTCCTCCAGACGTTATTTTTTTAAATCTTTGTATTAAAACATCATTTTTTACAAACATTTAGTAAATTTCTTTCGGATATGGATCCATAAATATTTGACTTCGCATTAATTCAAATAGTACTCAACGTCGAAAACACATCGATGGATATTTTGAGCTTGGCACTTGGACTTTCAATGGATGGAGCTCGTGTAATTCTCTCATTGACGTGCAATTGTTATTTTTAATTTGATACGTTTTGAGCCGGAATTACTGGTGAATCAAACAACTGCGTTACGTTTTTCGATCACCTGAACGGTAGTTCGACTGGGTTGTAGAAAGACATTCGTTTATTTTCTTGTTCCACGTGCAGGGGGCAAAAAGTTGCGGGAAGTTGTGGAAATGAACGGATTTGCCTGAATCGGGGATAAAAACCGGAACGGAAAGGAGATCCGTAGGGATAAATGAAGCTAAAGCCTGGAGGAAAGTGCGACGGACGAGACAGATGAAATTGAGAAATGATGAAGCAACAAATAAATAAATAGATCTCGTGGCTCGCTTTTGTGTTCACGAAATGGAAGAAGTTTAAGTTGTCCGAGATGATGAATGTACTGCTTCGACCTCGGCAAAGTCTTTCTATATACGTCTTCGTAAATGCGAAACGTAAACGTCTACGAAAAATTATTGATGTTGTGGTGTTTTTTGCGAAAAAATATCTATTCTGTCGCACGTACGCTTTTTTTTTGCTGGTACATCTGCCATCGCTACTTTATGGATAATAAGAAATGAAGTTAAAAAGAATAATGAGAGAAGGAAAACTCACCAAAATTTTCCTCGTAGATTATTGCCACTCGTGTCCAATTTAAAAAGGACATAAGATCTTTGAAAGCACGATTCAGATGATCCTGCGCGGGGTATAGATTGATGCTAAATTCTTTGAACGTTGGTTCAAAGTCAACCCGTGCCTCGAGGTGTGGTACATCGAGAGCTTCGCAAATACTTTGGATGTGTGCTCCGAGGAGAGGATCAGACGGTCCGAAAATTCCTTGCACCGACCTCGATAATTGCTTGCAAGCTGAAACAAAACGTAAAAAAAAAAACACCTTACCATCCAAGACATCAAAGCGTTTATAGAAAATTGATACAACAAGCACACTTTCAAAAGTCGAATGTTAGTTTGAAAAAAAAAAAAGGAAAAACGAAAATCCTTGACTATGGAAAAACACGCCGTACAAAGTTTCTCTCCAGTTTTTCAACCATTGAGAAACTCTTCAACTGCTGGAACCAGACGTCAGTATTTCTCAGCCTTCAAGCAAATTGAACTGTCAAATACTTCTGACTCAATGAAGACTCGATACGATTCGATAACCTCCATTTTCGGTAAACAATCCATGAATACACAGAACGATACAATTGCTCGCAACACACCATTCGGTAATTTGCGTCACTCGTTCGATCAATTTTTACAGACACATCAATGAACACGGAGGCTCAACAATAGAGACGGAAAACAAACAATGGTCTCACGATCGCGAAGCTTTTGGGGTGGGCGTTGAATTTCAAGTCGGACTTTGAAAAAAATGAAAAAAAATATAAAAAAATCGATAGGAAATTGATGCACGTTGGGAAGGGAGTTTGTCACCGTTTCGTCAATGGATTTCGGACACGTGACGTTTTCCTCACGGTTTTATACACAGTTTTTTTTTCACAGGAGGATGAGAAAGTTCCTTTTTTCGATAACTGTATCAAATCTACTTGGAAATACACTTTTGAACCGTGTGTATATTTTACGAAAATGAGAGAGAACGGAATTTTCGAATTTTTATAGTAACATGCATTTTTAACTCATGCTAAATATTCCCGTCACGTTTGTTCAAGAGATCGCAACGGTCGTTCATGCTCGGAGAGCTTATAGTTCGCGATTTTTTTTCCCCTCGATTTGAGGCTCCCTTTACTCAACGGCCTCGTCTCTCTCGGTTCAGTCTTTTCTTCCTACCGCCTTAAGGTCAATGCATAACGGTGGAAAAAGGCGTTACACTGTCCACCGTTTTGATCGACGCGTCTTGAATTATTCAAGAGAGATTGTCGACCCTGGAGGAAACTTTTGACTATCACAACCTCGTACAGCCTCGTAGGAGGAGAGAAGATGTGGAAAAAAAGTGATGCGAATGTCGAAGGTTCAGACAGAATAGGCATTACGAGGCTAACACGTTTCTTCGTACTCTAGGAATCGTGGGAAGGTCCTTATTAAGTCCATCTGTAGGCGTTGGCAGTGTTGAGTTTAATCGAGCAAAAGAATCATTTTTTTTTTTATTCTCTCAGTAATACTTTTGCAGTGGGAAAAGGTACTCACTGTTTTAAAAAAAACTTCTCTCCATTGAACTATAATCAAACAGGAATCTCCTTAAAATGTTATCGCTGAGAGCGAGCAATTTCTTTGCAAATTCATCTTCACTTTGAAATCAAGATTACTTCGTAATGAAACATTGAAAGGAGAAAACTATTTTTAATCATGAATTTCTACGACGACTCAACTTCTGGTTGAAGTTAAATCGAAGTATTTCATTGAGCGAAATACTCACCAAGCTAAAAAGGGCTTCGAGTGTTCTCAACTCATTTCCGGAAACCAACTACGGTCCCGGCAATCATATTCATCCAAACTTTTATTTATGAACATCAATTCAAAGCTATTCAAAGTGCAACCCAAGCAAGAATATCCGAAGGGAAAATTCCAGCGACAGAGATATAATGCGTGGAAATGATAGACCTCAAGATAAATCGAGGGGAGGTGGTTAAGAGTGATGATGCCGATCAAGGACGTAAGGAAGAAATAGTGCGTCAGAAAAAGCTGAAGTTGAAGAGGATGAAAAGTCTATGCAAAACTGGATGAAGGAACGAAAGTGGTGAACATAGATGAGTGTCCTTTCCTCGTCCTCTTCGTCATTCTTTGTTGCTCTCTTTTATCATCCGAAGAAGAATACGAGCGAGAAAGAAAGAGCTTTTCAGAATGAAATATTCAAATGTACGTCCCCGTTCCGACGAGAGAAATTTCTCGGCAATTTGCATGTTTCGTGGCAGGAACAAGGGGCGAACGGATATGAAGACACGTCGACGACTTTGAAGGGGATGAAAATCGATGATGAAACGAACGATGACGAATGAGGGCCAAGGACGTATGAATCGAGAATCTTCAAGTGCAAATTCTTCAATGATATCGGTTACTATTAAATTACTGGTTAAACGACAAGAGAATATATCTACAGATGCAATTGGACAGATAAAAATATTCAAACGTCCATTGTCATTGGAAATTTTTGAATCTTTTCTTTCTCTATCATTCCACCAAAAATTCCTCTTTCGATCTGTCTCCGAAAATATTCTCTGGAGTATAAAATTGTTTTCTACGTTTGTAAATTTGATAAATCTCTTCAATTTTAACGTCCCTTGGACCCTTGGATTGATATCTTCTAAATTTTATCATTCTTCTAAATTATGTACTGAAACTCATGAACAAAACTCTCGAATCCAAAAAAACATTTTGAAATTTTCTTTGTAAACGTCATTAAAAAAATGTGACATTTGAAAATCAAAAAAGGTCCTGAACCAATCCCGTTTATTTGAACACCAATCTATGTTGATATTTTCAGATAAAAATCAAACTTATTTTGCTGGTGTAAGAATTTTTAGGTGACCAGTTTAGACATAAGTGGATGATTTCTGCTCTCTTAGCAAAGTCCCCTAGCACGTGGTCCATATGTGTTTATATATTTTATGTGTACGTGAAGTAAGGGTGGAAATATTTGACAGAGACTTTATTTTGACGTAAAAGAAGCGTCGAACTTTTTCATCCCTTCTGTGAGAGAGAGTTTTCTTTTTATTGTTTCTTAGCATGGCCTTCGCCAACTTCACTACCAACCTCGCTCTCTCCCATGTATATTCTATATATTTATTGCCGAAAGCATCGAGTTGGCTTAGGGGAATGCGAGAAAATAAATCTCTTCTTTCTCTTCTAACATAAGGGTGACAAACATTTCACTCGCCTCTCTTCAAACGTTCTTCAAGAACTGCTACAGTTCCCCAGATTTCACCACATCAAAAATTTATGAAGAAAAATATCTCTGAATACTTGTTAACCATTTGCAACTTGCTGTCTCATCCTTTCATATTGTTCCTTAAAGAAAAAAGTTCCGATAGATTTCGTTTTTGATTTTTAAATTGGAAATAATGAAACTTTTAAATCTTTTCAAATCTCAATCTTTCTGTCAATCAGCTTCTTAACCTTGTTTTTCGTTCGATTTTTGATTCATTGAATATTTTTAGTTCTCAAAAGATAATTGTTAAATAGAACGAAATTTTTTTAACATTTGTAGAACTAAAGCTGACAAATTTGATTACGTAAATGAATTTCTTAGTGCTCACCCTTTTTCGACGTTCTAAAGGAATCGTCCTTGGGTACATATTGAATGTCGTAAACCAGAGTAGTGTTGGGTAGCAAATTTTTGTCCTTGTTGATCCTGTAAACAGCATATTTGAATGCCATTTCTGATGGACTGTCCTTTTGGTCCTCCGTAAAAATAGCACCTATAACACAAAAACGTAATTTTTATTACATTTTCACATAAAATCATGTTTATGTTCAACATTTTTTTACGCAGTAATAATTGCTTGGTTCCCAGTCTTGATTCATGAAAAAAAAGCCTTAATGAATTGATTCAGCCTCAATTTTGGTAAATGGTTTCCATATTTTGATGGGAACATTTGGCCAGCACGATAGAATATTATCAATTGGGCCAACATTCGTTGCAAGGAGCTTAATATACAGACGTCTTGTATGTGAAAGAACATAAAAAAGGAAAAACACAACAAAATAATTCCGAGCTTCTGTGAGTGGACTACAGTCCACAATAAGAAGAGATGAGTTCAGGGGTTCAAGACCTTTTCTACGAATAAATGGAAATGAAATCGCTGGTGCGTGCTGCCCAAACCAGAGTATTAGTAATCGACGAGAACATTGGAGGAGACCAGCAGGGAAAGGTTTGGTATAATTTTCCTTCTAGCTTCGTCCATTTAGTTATATATATAGATATTTTTGTATAGAAAGAGATATTGACAAGGTTCAAGAATCAAAAGGGCGTAACCTACGATCGCATAAAGCTTGATACACAATTACGTCGAGGTAGGAATTACAACAAAGCTCGAATCGTTAAGACCTGCCAATTAATGAAATTAGAGGTTGTGCTCTTTTGATAATTGAAAATTCTTCTTGTCTCAGGATAAAGTGTTTGTTTTAAACAAAGAAGTTAAAATTTAGTATTTTCTTTTGTTGGGGGAGGGAGGGGGGGAGGGTACGACTGTATCAATGACGATACTTAAGTAAGCTCTCGTGAGTCGATGAAAGCATCCATTGATGGGAAATCAATTTAAACCGTCAAAGGGAGCGTAAGAATTATACGTCATAGCAACGTTCAGACAAAGCTTATCAGCATTTTCGTTATGGTTTCCTATACCACTGATGAAATTCCTCTTAACGAGCCCGGCCATGAACAGTCGATTATGTATAATCCTTTGACGTCAACCAAAGAACCTGACCATTGATCGATCAACTTTACGGTACTAGTTTTACAGAATTATCTGGCAAACTGCATCAAACTACGCTGAAACCCTCAATTTCGTTGCAAATGCAAATATTTTGTTGGTTACGGTGAACAAAATTATTTGCATTTGCAACGAAATCATTATTTTCGGAAATGAACTCAATTTTTGTTATTTCAATGGTTTATTTGGCAAAACGATGAAATGTGGCTTAGTTTGTTTCTGGATTCTTCGTAAAACGGTTGTGGAGATTTTTTTAAGCCTCTAATCGTTTCAATAGTGAAATCAATTGTTTCAAAAAATATTTTTTATTCATTCGTTTTCCAAGTCTGGCGTTGTTCATATTTATTCTGATTATTTAAACTATGGTGTAACAAACATTTAAATCATTCAATTACTGCATTGAACTTTGGATGAATTTATAGTGAAACTTTAGAACTCATTCGAATACCGTCAAGCAGTCAATTAACCTTAATCACCATGAAAGGTAAGACTTTGGTGCGAACCGGAATTTCCGATAATCGATAGACGGTGGTCAGCCTCGGATTTTTCGTATTTTATAGATTCGTTAAATTTCAGAATTCCCGATAAAATTGTATCAATTATGAACTATATTATTATTTATCAGAATAAAAAAAATGTTCTCTGCTATGAAATATGTTCGAACTTTTTTTAACGAATTCACGAACGTTTCTAAAGAATTTTCCACCCCAAAAACCGAAGGTCTCTGATGTGGTTGATGAGGCAGAAGAATGTCTGGTTATATTTTATGAATGGAGTTCTTGAAAATTGAAATTTGTATGCCGTTATGGATGAAACCGCACTTTTCGTGGCCACATCGTTCTTTCAACTAATTTTAATTAAATTATATTAATTATTCCAGTTTGAAGAAATCGATGAAGCACAGCCTGATCGCCGGACTTCGTGCAGCCGTATATTTGGCTTGGTATGTATAGAAAAAAAAAATTAGTCTTAAGATATCAGTCACATTGTTCGTTCCTGATCCAAGTTTTTCGCAATTATGGATTTTTACATGACGGTTTCTGATAAATTAAATTAAGACACTCTGATCATTGCACAAAAAGCTCAACTTTTTTTACGATTTCTTTGATTTCAGTTAAGTTACAATCGATTTTTCGGTGATAGAATAAAAGAGGCAACAAGAAATGAAAAAAGAATCAAGAAAGAAAACCTCGACTATTACTTCGTCAATACAAATAGTTGGTGCGACAATTAATTAGTTGGAGATTATCATTCGTTGAACCGACAAGTGTTCCAAGTAGATGAGAAAGAAAATAAAAATGTACGCTTTAACAACTGCATCACTAAAAATTCCTGAGGGCTGTTCGCCGAGTCTATCCATTCTCGTTATATGGTCCTCTGATTGAATCCAATTACCTGGTAGCTTGGGATATCGAATAATTATGGTGTCTCGAATGGAATTCTCGAGTAGATCTCATTTGCAAACTCTCTTCCGATTTTCCCGACAAAGTAATGAACTTTTTATGCCATTTGTTTCTTCTGCGAGGTTTTTATAGTAATTCGTTTCGAGAGCTTGAGAAAAAGTACATAAATTTAGAGATCTGTAGGGACAAAAAAACGGTTCGCCGTTGACGATGCATTAAACAACAAATTTGACGGGCACATTAACTTCAAGATTCGCGAGCTTTTACGTTCTTCTTGAGTGAGATGTACAAAAAAAAACAAAAAAAAACACTACTGTGCATGGATGCACACACGAGGGAATAACAAATGCTGTTTTCCTGCTGTTGGCCAAGGAACATTGAGTTTACGATTTTGAGTTTATGTACCCAGTTTCTCGAGTATATTTCGTTTACACCATAATACTAAAAGTCTATGTACGTGTTTTTCAAATCGACGGAACCGTATCACTTTTTTTTTCCCAATTTCCTTTTTACTAATGTCTCGAACATTATGATAACGACCAAATAAATGTTCAACGAGCTCAATTCAAAAATTGACGAAAGGAAGTGGTGAATGATCGAAAAAATGTTTTTCGACCAAAAAAACGACAATTAAAACTAATTCATTCCAATATTAATCTCCATTAACTAAAATTCTTAACTAATTTGGTACTTTATTCGATAGCAAGCCATTATCTCGGTCTTCATTCAATAATTTTTGTAGTAATACACGATGGAACGATAAAAAAAGAAGTAGATTTAGGCCAACAGCTTGAATGATGACGAGTTTTTTGTGTAATATTGAATTGTAAAGTTCGAAAAAGTCCAGCAACGACGGTACTTGGCAGACATAAATGTCAAACCTGGAGGAAGAATGTACCTGTTAACCTGTATATATAGCAGTTCAAAGCAATAGTAAAATATACGCTTGAGGTTCGGTATTCTCAAAGCTATTTTGAGATTCGTAGTCGATCCTATGAGGGAATCTTAGTCGATCGAGCGTCTCTAAAGAGTCTCCCAGTGGTATCCAGATACTGGCAACTACATTGGTTATGACTATATCACATCGTCAGCTTCTTTTTCTCCTCCGATTTCTTTTCGATCGCAATGGTTTCTCTCAGATCGTTGGTTCCCGTTTCAACTGCAAATTTAACCTCCTTCACGATCTTTCAACATATACATAAATAGAGTGGTCTTCAAATGTGGTCGAGAACTTTATTCCATTGTACCTCCATCCGTAAACATGTGTAATGTCTACAGGAAGTTTCAGAAAAAGTTTTTTGTATTTAGTGGTTATCGATTATAAAGATCGATCTCATTTTCTTTGATACGATGGTCTGGAGATATTGATTAATGAATTGATGACAAAAAGCAGTAATTTCCTTAACAGGGGATGAAAGTTTAATACAGTTGAATAATTGATAAGAAACTGATAGACAATCGGAGGTCTTCGTTAAAGAAGTAAGAAGGAGCGAGTCAAACAAATTATCTTATAATTTAATGAATAATTTAATAAATTAAAAAAAAAAGATTGAATAAATTATAATAAAATAAATTGTAATAAATTATGTAATTAAATGAAATAATTCGATTTATAATTGAACATAAATAAAGTCCAAGATTTCAATACTTTTCTATCCTGCAAGCCCTGAATGTTGCTTCTGGAAGACATTGTAGATGTTTGATAAAAGTTGTCCTTTTTCTTGGCGATCGGGTTATTGAAATCGACCGTATCCTATGGAGTCTCAAGAGATAAGAGACTTGCAAACGTTGCCGATCTTCGAGCGTGCAAAGGAGTATAAGAAAGAAAGTATATATTACGCTGACAAACAAAAGGACTTGACTGACATAATTTTCAGTTAAAAAGAGTGTGGATTACGCCTTTTTCTCGTATTTTTATATCTACACATTTTCATATACCTATATATTTTTATCATGTCCTTTCGTTTTGTTCCATTTCCCTCGGGTGTATGTTTTTCTCGTTCTCACAGAAATTGGAAATCCAACCGAGACACTTGAACAAGTAGATACCAGGTTACGTACCATATCTATTCATGTACATATAGTTATATACGCCTTTGTACGTGGACAAGTAGTTGATATCGTCGTTTTATCGATGAAATTCGAAGCTCCCTCGTTGGTCACTGGAGACCAACGAGATCCCAAACTTTTCTGCAATAACCACACGGCCATCTATGTTTCATTCATGTATATGTTTTTTAAGAAATCATATACTCTGTGTCACTATATGATTTTATAAACGGGGACACAGGCATCAATGCGACTGCAAACTTAATCTACACGCAAATTAAATATACAAAAAATACGAAATCGATTTTTTTTAGTTCTTTAAAGATTCAATCAATATTGGATTTTTTATTCTTGTCTGCTTTTTCCTCGCACGTTAGTCCTAGAAATCATTTATTATCAGCCAACATCAATAAAGATAAAATATCATTGTGAAGACTTTCTTTTGTTGACGATGATTTATCCTCTTTTGGCGTCAAAGTTATTGCCTCGATGACGATCGGCTGCAACATGAAATTCTTCCGCAAAAGGTTTTCATGATCATTCCGCACTCGCCATCGCTTGCACTTTTATCATCGTAAATCTACAAACCAAACGAGCAGATGTGCCCCAGCCAATATCACGAAATGTTTGGAGGATGTGTTTGATATTCGTCACGCGCCAGTCCTCATAGTGGGAATGTGCGTTCATATCGATCACAAATTTTACAGCACGGCTGATCGAATGTAGAACATGTAGAATGTAAAACACACTCACGCACTCACGTGCACTCAGAATTTTAGTTATTTTGAATATTTTTTTACTTCACGTCACCAAATAGTTTTTGTTTGTAGGTTGTAGCTTTTGAACCAATAAACTTTTTATAACTTTCGTCAGAAGGTTACGAAAAGTTTACTTGTTTGTCATAAGACTTAATTTTCTCCAGTACTCAGTTGGGTGACCGTTCAACTAAACACTGGCTCGCAGTGGGCCGTGGTTTGTGTAAAGTTTACATAAACGTTGCAATGATTTTACAGTTTGTTTGCTGAATGAACAAATAGAAAAACAAACAAATAAATGACTCCAGCAATGCTTTTTTAGGAGGCAGCTTAGCCTCCCAGTTTGAGAGTCATTTGAGGTATGCGATTGGCAAAGTGCCGCATTCTGAGAGACTTCTCCACTGCAACCATTTCCGTAGTATTCGCACTCTAATTTGCAGTTGGGTTCGATCGCCGAGTGAAAATCTTCCCAATCTGAATTTATATGATTGCGATACGAGCGGCAAAACCGTTGGAGTTTTGCTTGTAAATTTGAAGAATATTGAGTTATGATGCAAAAGTTCACGAAACTGGACGCGGTACAGTCGTAAATTCAGCTAAAATTCATCGCTCGGAAGCGGAGAAGCGTTTGCAAACTTTGACATCTTGATGACCTGATCGAGTGTTGTTTTTTTTTTTCTATTCTATTTTTTTATCTTTGTTCTGAATCTAAAGTTACAGTATTTCAAGCTAAAAAAAAAAACATTGGTCAAGACTGAAATTGGATTCTGACGAGGTTGAATTTTATGTTATCCTTTATTAGGAAACTCCGTTACTTCAGCTTGAGCTAAAGATAATAGCGACGAATCTAACGTGGGATGTGTCGATTACTTTAATGGATATATTTATAGCTATATATACGTGTCTGTACGTCGCCAATGGTTCATGGGTTCCAATTCGATTCGATTATCGACTGCACTTTGCGAGAAGTTGAATTGCTCGTTGCCGTAAAACTTTTCAGATCGTTTTTTCGTCGTTTGTCGTCCTCGTTCTCAAGTCCATCTTCTCAGACGAAAGATCAAGACTATTACAAGGAAGACCAGGGCAAAGCGAGGCATGTTGAGAAAAATTGTATTCTTATTGATTCCAATGAACGTTGTCTTGACTGTAGACTCGTTATTCAGAAATCTAGAACATTTTCTCAAATGGGTCATGAATGTATTTTCTTATGATTGACCTGCTGTCATTAAATTTTCAATGCTCATTTCCTGGATAGAAAAGTCACTAGATTTTGAGTTTCGTTATTTGAAACTCCTGAAACATGTCAAAATTGCATGAGAATAACAAATTTTATCTCATAGTTTTGTATGATTTTCTGTCACACTGCACGAAAAAAAAAGATTGATGACCAGAGTTTCCGACGTTTTATGCATGAAAACAAAAAAAAAACAAACAAACGAATTCTAAATTTGTATCAGCATTGTGACAAAAATACTGGATGTCACGAGCTGTATTCAAATGAACCGAATTTTTGATTGAGTCCAAATGCTGGCGAGGCCGACTAATAATTATATTTTTACTTGTTCCATTTTTGTATACTCCCTTGCCCTGATTTTCTTTTTTTATTAAACAATCGATTTTAGGAGAATGATTTTTCTGTCAATCCTTAACAATCTTCCCCGCAGCTTCGACTTTTTGTTTTAGATTATGTTGCAATCCGAAAATTTCTACCATCTTTGGGGTCATTTTCCACCACACTGTATCCATTTTCTGTTCCAAGCTTTGTTTAGTAACGACCATGGAAGAGGGTTATGACTTCATTAAATTTGTTTGCTTTTGTGGTATCTTTTTACCAGTTCGTGGTTATACACCCTCAGACAACGCATTTTATCGTGACGTTTCTACACTGTCTGGTCAACACGATTCTGTCACTCGAGTCAACATCTTTTTGTCCATATTTTTGTTTGCACTCTCTCTTCCTCTCTCTCTCTTCCTTTTTCCTACTCTCTCTCTTTCTTTATTTTCTCTCCTCGTGTATGAAACTGCACATAATTACAGAATAAAAATCCCTCGTGTTTCGCAATAATGCTGTAACTTTGATGTCATTGGATGCTCCCACTAAATAATAGTTGCTCGTAGCATCTTCAGAGACTTTGTATGATCTTAAATTTTCCAGCAAAGTAGCTTTCATCATCTTTTATCTCCTCTTACCTCTTATGGCATAGAAATATAGCATTTTACTCGTTTTCTCCTCTCTTTTTCCCTTCTTCTCGCTTCTAAATTCTTTTGGATGTACCGGACCCTCTACGTTCTCTATAGAGGCCATAAATCCTCACATATAAGACATGTGACTTCGAGGTTATATTGCTGTTGGAAATGATGATGGAATCGTCGCGTAAACCGATTATAATATCTTTTTTAGTTGTTTATTTTATTTTTTCGCATGTACCATGTGATTTTGTAATAAAGTTTAAAGAAAGGATCGACTCGAAATGAAAAAAAAGAAAAAAAAACTGTCCTTAGGGGTCGTTCGAGAATCCACTGTCAAGAAATAATTCATTAAATGGGTCAAACTATTAAATTTCGTAATATTGGCTGAATATCACATTATTGGCAATTAATTAAGTGACAAACTAATTTTCCTCCCAGTCCGAATTTGTCGCTGAGTAGATTTTGTGGATAAATGAGTTCGTTGGACATTTAGAAACAGGACAACAAGTGGCGAGAAGATTGAATAATGCAAAAAGTAGATAACGCGTTTATTAAACAAACGAGAATTAGGAGATAAAGTAATAACGATACGTGTTGGTTGGTGTTTGATATATTGATCAGAAATCGTTGTCGTTTAGACGCTCGTGATGCGTTGCCATTTAGGCAAAGCTGTAAAGTTTGCAGCAGACCAACTGGCGCATCGATCGTGTTTCTATATCTCCATCTGGGTTGTCAACCGCCATTGTTGGATTTATTATTCAGATATGGATAAGTTATCGCGTCGAGGACTAATAATTCATTAAGTTAACGGATCCTAGCGTTATCGAGTCACCGATACATGGAATTTCGAGATATAAATATATACAGAGTGAGCATCCAAATCCATCATATTGCTGTTGGCATTGGATGTATGTATAGGTATTTATTTATCGAGTGTGTATATTTGAGTGAGAACGGGAACAGCTATTGGCAAATCGTGCCTCATGGAACGTTCATCACGAGACGTTATCAACCGGATCCGACGAATACAGTCTCGTGTGCGACGAAAAGTTTCATTTACTCTTACTCGTTTCTCTCGTACTCCGATAAATAATAGAGAAAAACTGAAGCGAATGTTTTTCACTGTAGAAAAAACGTCATATTTCGAAGCTTATTCAAGCGTTTTAATCGCAATCACAAATGAGAATCGTAATTACGATGAAAAGGTACCGGGCGAGAGTACGTGAAATCACAACTTTTGGCTTTACGAAGTTCCTTATCGGTGGTTATCCGGTTGGTGTGAGACGCCAAAGTGCGGTTCGTGAGGTTCAACAGCATCCGAATCCTGGCAACATCGCATAAACCTACAGAGAAGAAGAACGAGAAGAGATAGAGAGAGAAAAAGAGAGAGACAGAAAGAAAACCAAGGTAGCTGTCCTTAATAGGTCGTTAGTCACCCGATATTTCACAAATTTTCCACGTCAATACACACCAAGCAAGGTACTGATCTCAAAATTTCATCTCGCTAATTAACGAGATAGCATTTTATTTGATTCATTATTAAATTACTTGTTGAACAAATACAGCGAAACTTTATCTCATGTTCATGTTCTCCAACGTAAAAAAAGACTGCCCGGAGTTGGAGTAAGATTTGACAGCGATTAAGAAATTTTATGTGACAACGAAATTTTGTGTTACTTCGCGCAATTAAACTTGGAAAATGATTAATTTCACCTACCACTTCGACAGCAGTTACTTTTTAGTTGTTATCGTCATAATTCTCATTAATTGTAAGGATAAACACTTCCTCGACTTAATCATAAATGTTCTCTTGTCAAAACCGTAAATCTTGAGCTCGTGCAACACGAAAATTCGGCATCTATTTCGCGTATAGTTCGCCAAAGTACACATTGCTTTGCTTGTGAGGATAAATGAGAATGTGGGTGGATACAGGTTGACAACCCCTCTGCCATAAATCCTGTTTAGGGGTCAGTACAACACTCTGCCCCACAAAATGTGGATTTGAAGCCGCTACTGACCGAGATAGACTGGCGAAAATTCATCATAATTTCTCTTTGATGTTCTCATTCGTTTGCCTCGCCCCTGAATTGTATTTTGTACTTTCGTCTCTGCTCGGCCTTCAAAGAACACGGTAGGAATCTCGGGAAAACCACACAAAAAAGTGTACACATTGTTTTTTTTAAAGAAATTGTAAATCTTCGTTTTCTCCACGAAGACATTCACTTAGAGAACTTCTTTTTTTCGATTCCTTCATTTTCACAATTCTTCACTCTCGTTTTCATAAGTACTACATTTGTCTTGTGATCTCTATGGTCGAAACTCTTAGTAATATAGTTTACCAATACATATACATTGCATTTCGTATTATTTGGCTTTTCTGTATCGCGACGAATCCAATTAGCAGAATCTTCCCTTCGGTCCCATTGTCAGCGTTTCATTGCGGCCTCTCTCTCTTTCTCTCTCTCACTATGCCGCGGTGTACATCCCGAGGGTATTTTTCCACCGGGTTATCTTCCGGGGAATTGCTTCTCTAATTACTACATGGACTTATCACCGTCCTTAATTCCATCGTTTTCGAGGTCTAGCTATGGAGTAGTACACAGGTACAATCCTATGGCCGAGCAACATTGCCTTCACTCGTTAATTCCTTTTGTTAGGCGAAAGAAGAACCCTATTCTTCTCTGAAACAACCCTTTCGTTTTTTTTTCCAAAACATTTTGCTTTCAATCTCTCATTTTTCGCTTGCAATCTCTTATTTTGTTTGTTATTAAAAAGGTACACGATGTTCTTGGCTTTTAACAAGCATTCATTTTGTACAGTTTAGTTAATACGTAGATGAAGCAAAAAAATAACTTCACGAATGGTTTATGGTAAGAATTCTGGGGATTTGTTGATAATTAAGTTGAAAACTGATAAAAAATTAAATCTTTTACAGCATTTAACGAATGTTGTCAATTTTATTCATCATTATGGAACCGATGCAGTGTCTAAATATAATTTTTTATCACCATTCGTGCATAATGAAAAACTTTGAATCTTGAATCAGGACATTTGCAGAGTTACAGCTCAATTTGGCTTTAGGAAATTGAATGGGCATTGCCTGGACGTGCATACGTAATTGATCAAACACGTGTGCAAGTATATACGCCCAAATAATACATACACATGAACATTGTGTGCGACTCTTAGTGAATTGCACGTGAAAGCATTGCACATGGAATAACAGGCTGTGGATAACATTTTAGTAAATTTGTAACGATTGCACAACTGTTATAGAGCATCTGAATCGTTCAACAGTGTGTTATGCTTTATGGTATGGCAGAGAAATAAGAGGAACCGAGGTAGAAAAAAAATGGAACTGTAAAAAGGGAGCACAAAGAGCAGTGGATTGCAGGATCCCAGAAACCAATGGTTCAGATGTTTCATTTACAACTTCGAATGACGAGTCATTAAGATCTAATTTTCCATTTAATTAAACTACACAGTGGTGTAATGACATTTCTACATCAAATAAAGGAAATGCTAATCGAATCGATTGATCAAAGGACGTTGATTTACATTATTTTCTGGTATTCAAATCCGGCTGTCAGCTTTGACGCCTAAATTTGTAAGAAAATCTACAAACATCGATTCAATTAATCGGAAGTGTTAAGAGAGTTTGTGGCTTTGTATTGATCTTTGTCAAAATGGAAGAACAAAACGTGCTCCACGTGCACGCGTATTTCAATTTACTTGGACCTAATCAAGTGTAACCTTTTGTTGGTTTAGATCAAATCAAACTCTAGCGAATAATACGATAGTTGTTAAATATTCCTCGCTTTTATAAGTATTGCCTCCGAATTTGAACATTTTTGAGTTCCATTGGCAGACCAATGTTACGTGCAGTTTGTAATTTTGCTGGAAATTAATGTAATTAAATTAGTTTGTCGAGTAATATTATAATGAAGCTTTGTCCGAAAAGCAACTAGAGCTTTTCCAGGAAATTCCAATAATTCAGAAGTAACAATGAAACGGTTTAACTCTTTTTATTTTAAGTGCATATTGGAAAGAGTAGCTAGCGAAATATTTCACAAATGAAAAAGAACTATTCTCGGATTACGTTTCTGTGCACTTTTGTTCCAGTTAATTAAAACCGCGAGTTGAAAAAGTCTCGAAAAAATGAACTTGGGACTTTAAAGTTTGTGGCTCGAGGTACTTTTTCGTCGAAGTATACTGGGAAAAAAGGACAAACCGATGAATCATCAGAGTAACTTTTTCAACCCTTTCAAATTTTCGAAGGTAAGACCAGGGAACATTTTAGCGTGATTCCATCATTCTTGACTCTTCTCTCGTTACGAGATTTTCAAATTCATAGAATATTTTAACTCTTTCCCTCTCTCTCGCTTTCTCTTCTCTCTCTTTCTTTTTCTATTACTCCAAGGGATCGAATAAATTAACTAACAGTTCACACTGAAGATTCGATTTCGCGGGTATATCTTCAATGAAAATGGACTTTATAGGAACTCGTTCCTGACGTCGCAGCTTGCGATATCGAAATATCGAGGTTTGCACCCCGTGCAACGCCGCCTACGCTCGTCTTATTATTTCCAATAATATTTTCTCGCGATCCAGCATAAATGTCGTGCTTTAAATTTATGATGCAGATCGTTCTGCACCGTATCTTCTATATGCATGGAGAAAAATGTTCAATGTACACTTATGTATGTACATTATTTCTTCATACGTATATGTACGTGCACGTGGATATCATGGCAGATTGCTTGCGGTACAGACAAAAACAATAGGTCACAAAAAAAGTAAATAAATCATTTGTATCGGAGTTAATGTCCGATCCAGCGAAATAAGAAAAATTCAAAATTCTATTAAATTCTTTCTTGCTCCTTTTCTTCTCATTTTAACAATAAATTACGTCAGCAATAAAGAATGGTCTTTTTCCCAAGAATATACACTTCTGTTTTCTGGCTGAGAAACCTCGAGAGTAGAAAGTGATACGCGAGTGTACGATGAAAACAGGAAATGAGATGATATCAATAGCGTGGAGCCAAGGTCATAAAACGTTTTATCTGCATGCGTAGATATAAAAACACTAACGTATAAGCTTGGATATCGATGTAAATGGGGAACGAGATTCTTTGTAGGGTTTTATCAATAGCAAATATTCGTCGTCCCACTCGTGCCAAAAAAAAGAAAAATCGAAATTGCTGTGAAGCCTCCAGGAAAATGTACATTAGGTACGAGATCCTTTGTCGAAAATTCGATCTATCTCGATCTTATGGGAATTCACACTTTCACGTAGTCCCGATCCACTTATCGTAATCTAATCCGTTTACAATGCATTTTATCGTTTTATCAATAATGTATAGATTTGCATACCTTCGTATGCTCAAAGCTACTTTTTCACTTTGTTTCTGTAAGAAGATGCTAAATTTTAGTGAGTCGTACAAAAAAAAAAAGTATTAAATGGAGTTTGAGATTGGGATACGAATTTTCATATCGTTGACAATGCACGAGAAATTCGTTCACCATTAAATGGAGAGGCGTCGAGTATCTCAATGCTGAGTTTTATAGAAATTAAAAAGAAATTTCATTAACTGGTGACAGTAGTTTGGACGCTACCGCACTTTTGTATACTTCGCGATAATTTAATCACGTCAATTACGACATTTCAAAAACCACGAATATTTTAGGTTCTCCTTACGGTGATAAATTGAAAGTTGAATATAAATGATTGCGAAAAACGGTGTGGTAAAGATTTTTGGAAGAGATGAAAAGTTTTGCAGTTGTGAGCTACAGAGTTGATGCAAAAAATAAATAAATCACTTTGCCTCCGGTTTTTACTCTCTCTTTCTCTCTCCCTCTCTCTGACTCACTTTTCTGTCGGTTACAAAAACTTTCTTTTTCTCAACGAGTATTCGAGGACGAATATGAATAGTCAATAGGACTTGGAGAATGGATTCGCATCTCCGATTGCCATGGACTTAAGGACAGAAACTCAAGGGGATGAGAGGCATGAAAAGGTGTGTCGCGGCGGAGTCTTTCAGAGGGCGTCAAACTCGTAATTCAGTGAAAACTTTAGGGTCACGAATACGAGATTGCCAATAGAGTTAGTTGCATCGGTGAATCCTTAATCCGTTACTGCAGCTGAATTTCAATACTCTATGGCACACTCAATACCTAAATATATACTTTTGATAAATTAATGTTTTTTCCCCTTTAAGCTACGTTGTAAATATGGAAATACAATTTTGCACGACATTGTAATGTTACAGACGTTCCCCGAATGTATTTCGTTATTAAATAACATTAACTGGCATTTTAATGAAGTTTAGATTTAACGTTTGTGCATTTTACAATCTCACGAAAACAAATGAAATGTTGATATTTTTAGAGAAGTGTCAATTATTTCAGGGCGTGAAAAAATGATAATCTTTTTCTAAAAAAAAACATGTGATTGTAGTGTTTGCATTGAGATTCATTAGCATTCGGGAATTTGAAACACAAAGTGACAAAAAGGCAAAGATTGTGGGAACAGTCTGAACAAGGTTAGGATTTCACGTCAGCATTGCAGACATTTACCAGAATGAAAGTAAAAATCAAGAAGTCTATGAAAGCAGAGTGTAAAAATCAAGGAACTATGAAAAGACGGAAAAACCGTATGAGATTGAGAGACGAGAGTGTCAGAAAGGAGAAAAGAGCACGTTGCTGACGATGAGCTTGAGAGATCAATGGCGGTAAAAGAAAGGAGGTAAAAGAGGAGGTTTAAGGAATAAAGCTGGGCTTGTCTAAGAGAACCGCGAACAAGAAGCCACTAATTCAACGATAGCTTCTTTTGGTATCCATTTTCAACTAAGAGGCAAAAAAAAAGATTTAAAAAAAACGAGAAAACGGAGTTGATGTGAAAAAATAAAGGTCGAGGAAGAAAAAGCTCCCCAGAAGACAGAGAAGATATTCAAAGAAAGGTTAAAAGACGTACAGATGGAATACTGAGAAATGCAGAAACAGAAGAGAACTCAGGAAAGGATACTTGGTACTTATATTTTAATGCATTTCTGTAGAATTTTCTGATCTCTGTGGGAGTCAATTGGTGCGTTCCGATGATCAGGAAAGACCACAAGAAAATACAATAACGTGGTTGCCTTTTGTCAAATATGGTCCAGCAAAAAGATTCATAATTAAGAAGCAAAACATATAAAACGCGATATAGTTGGACAAAACATTGTGGACTATTCGAAAACATGCTTTTTAATCAACTGAATGAATATTTTATATTTATCTTGAATAAAATCTCAAAGGAAAGGAAGAAGAGTTTATTTTATTTGTTAATCTGTCCTAATGATGGGAAACAACTCTATAATTGGCGGATAATAATCAGAGATCAGATCAGAGTTTTTATTCCTTTTCGTATTTTCTTTATCATGACAAGACACTTCCACTGTCCGTTCAAACAACAGTGACTAACTTCTGCGATTTTATCTTTATTAGAAACATTTTCAATGACGCTACGTCAGCGATTTAGGAGGAAACACAATAACAATCGATCTGAAAGTTCAGTTCAATGTAAAATTTCGTTATTGTGACAATTCTCCATCTCACAGCTCGCAAAGTTAGTAAAAGAACTTTTATTGAATCGTCATAGAAATCAGGATTTTTTATCTCGTGTCCCAGGTCGCGTCTAGTTGGTCCATAGGGAGTGAAACAATCGTCTGTCTATCAAATGCAAGAATGATTTCTACGAAATTCTACCAGCGGAGACATTTTCTATGCATCACAAAGCCATTATTTTCCGGATTCAAAACCTTGTTTTTTTTTGCCGAGATATCAATGGTTCGTCGGAAGTTCCCAGGATGTACAAAATTGCAGAAAGGATTTTCACGTGCACCATAAAACGTACATCGATATAACGATTCTGCATTGAAATGGAAGGTCGTAGGCACGGTTAAAGGGTACAATTACAAATATATTTGTGAAATATCCAGCGCTAGACCTTCGCATTCTCGTATTTCCGCAACGCTTCATTCTCACATGTGAGTATGCCTGCATTTGAAAAAGGAAACGCCCACCCGTGAACAGTAAACCGATTCTCGCGTCCTTATCAATTTTATCGGCTGCGCGATATCAAGCCGTTGAATTTTTTTTCATTTTTCCTCCGGCGTCTGGCATAACGATCGTCTAGGGATTTCATCGTTTCTTTGGCGCTTCCAAGGTTCTCAATGCAGTTCCATTTTACAAACGCTAATAACGAACAATGCGCCGCCTCGGTTACTTCCTTTATTTTTATTTCAAAAGAAATACTGATCGCTGCGAGAGGAGTCCCAACGATCATTTTTTTCACAATGTGAACTTTCTGCAATAGAAAAAAAAACCTTTCGACTTTTTTCTAACAACGATCGAGTCAAACATTGTATTTGTTGAAATTTTTTCATAAAATGTTTACAAAAAAAGAATGAATGATTTTGTAACCTGGAATCTCGACATTTTTCATTGTCGTTCATTTTGTTTTTGAAAAACGTTCATTTTGGGATTAATATGAGTTTCCACTAGAACTGTGATTAACTTTATCAGCTCAAATTATTTTTAAACCGACCTTTCGGCCAAAGCTTAGGCCGCAGTCACCATTGAAAAAAAGGTTATGTCCTCCAGCTGTCATCAAATAGTGGCTAATCGGTGTTTCATCCATCGATTGCACTGGGTTGTTTGCCGTTTTATGTTTTCCGACTTGCCCTGGTGCAAGCCGCACTGATCCATAAAACGAGGAACGAAGTTGAATTATCGCTCTGCTGCTATTGATGAATTCATTGCACATGACTCGGATATTTGGAAACCATAGCACAGATATATGTGGTATTTAATAGACAATCGGCACTTAGGTAAAACCATAAACCGCATGTGGCCACGTACGTATGTGTAGAATATGAAGGTAGAATATCAAAGTTCTGTCTTATTTTCAACCACTTCGACGTGTTCCATGTAGCACAATATTTTTGAATCCATCACTACGAGAGTTCGCGATTTATAGGAACAGGCTTTATTCTCACTATACATCGAAATCGAAGTGTACTGGAATACCATTCAGTTTTCTAAACTTAAAGCACCGATAGGTTGTGCAAGGAACGAAAGAGTCGTGCTGACGTATAGACACATAAAAAAGTATATCTATATATTTAGGTAGAGGCGGACTTAACTAAGCATGGCAATGCGGGGCTTCTCCGGCTTCACTCAGTGTCTGAGCGTACATGCTACTTTCGCGCCCTCTCTCATACTTTGTCCGAGGAAGCACGCTATGCTACTTGGGAGTCAGTAGAGTTATATTCTCTCCATCGTTTCTCTGGGAGCCTCACATTTATACGGACCCCTTGACTCTGGGTGACGTAGTGTTTGTATTGGTCTGCAGTCTCGACACCTTCTCTTGTAGGTACATGCCCACATAGTGTATTCAACGACGTGTATGATGCACTCGAACGTAAAATCATGAGGTCACCGGGTCCAGACCGTCAGAGGATGCTTTCGGGCGTGTACAAAACGCGACGATGACAAGCATTGACACGGACAAATAAATAGAAATGTGTATATTGTGGATTCCCAAGCCTTGCCGGAGAGCATTGTTGGTCAAGTCGGTTAAAAGCATGGTTTGAATACAATAATCCGTTTGCAGTGAATAATGAGTGCACTGAACACGGTAGAGTATGAATATGTTCGTTTGGAAAATGACTTATTGTGACTGATGATCATGAGAATGTAAAGAATTGGTTGGAAGGTCCATTGGATGCTGGGCAAATGTGTTTCGCACCAGCAACTATTTACATACATCAGTTATCACGATTCCAGTAATGACAGCCATCAATTTCGAAGCTATAGTCTTGGGGGACGTCGTGAAACGTGTGCACGCCCTCATCCGTCGTTTATCCAGACTCCCCCGAGCACAACTAAACACACAGAGCTCCGGTGTCTAGACTCGGAAGTCGAACACATGTGCTTTCACGAATTGAGGCAAAGATTCCGCAGGTACAAATGTGATGCAGAGGAAATGTATTCTTATTTGTTTATTTATCTGTGTGTGTTTGTAAAGAATAAACGATTCGCTCTCCAAACGTCTCTCACACTCCCGCCATACATCACCTCAAATAACAGTGGAGCTCGAGTGTTCGCTAAAGACTTCTCTAACATGCCGATCACGTAGGTCATAGACAATAGTTACCCTCTACTGTCCTCACTACCATGGCTCTCAGTTGACTTAAGCGATTACCATCGCACGCTGTGTCCGGTCATTGCTCTCTTTGTCTCTCTCTCTCTCTCTCCTCTTGTTCCGTCCTTTTTCTTTTTATTCCTTCATTTTACCTCCATTTCAACCTGGCACCTAGGCCCTCTGTGTACTTCCTTAACATGACTGTTGTTTTGGCGAATTGAAGAAATAAAGGAAACGATTGAATGTACACCCTGTGAATAGGATTGTTCAGCTGACGTCTTTTTTTTTTTCTCAAGCACGTACACTCTATTATGAAACGTACTTTATCAGGCTCACGTTACAAGCCAGTTGGGATGAGAGAATCCAGAACTATGAAATATATGGATTGACTGTGGACAGTGAAAATGAATGAGATTTTTGTTGACCATTTACTTAAATCGTTTGCGGGGGAGTGAATATGCTTGATTTTTTTTTTCTTTTTCATACTTATTGAGCTTTGTTTATTTGGAATGTGTGGAAAGAGATCCGCTCCCTCTCCAACAGAATTCGAAACTCGACAATAAACCACGTTGATTTTTCTACCACAATGGCGATTGACGCAAACCCATCACGGGCTGCACGGTGCAACAATGAATGTCGTATGCACGTACTAAAAGCTCGTCAAGGGAGGCCCTTGTCATTTCCTTAGCCCGAGTGTGCCCGAATGGTCGAGGAGACTCGTTAAACCGAAACCTCGTTAGCCTCCTTCTCGCATGGACACAAACTCAAATGTTGTACAGCCTTGGCCACTTCAGCAAAGAGGGTCGGGTATTGTAGGCCCTTCATAGTTCACAATTGAATTTACGATGTAGCTGACTCGGAAACTTCTCAAGGCACCGAAAAAGGAGACAGGCATTCTTTGAGAATTAACTTGTTTACCATCTACACTTGACTCAGACGGTGCTAATTTTTTCATTTTCATTTTTGCCCTTTGATGAAAATGTTCACGTGTCAGGAATCTCTGATATGCCACTTTTCTCTCTCGATCTTTAACACTTGTGCTTGCCACTTGCGATGAACAGTTTTTTTAGTACTTCAATAACATCCACAAATTCCAGAATGAATTTAAAAATGCAAACTAATGTTAGAAAAATGTTTACAATTGTCATTGAAGAGAACGACCACAGTCACAAGAAGCTTTCGTAGCACCTGCTTCTCTTAAGCGGTTGGTCAAAGAGACCGCAGATTCGCACGTGCTGCGCGTGTGCTATATACTCGACGTCACCGGGTGAAAGCGCATTAAGAGCGTATTAGGTGCACGTGCATTATTCATGAATAGAGCTTTCATTGTGGCTACGGAGAAGGACCCTGTTCGGTCATTCTATGCACTATCCAAGGTCTATACAGGATGCGGAGTTGAAATATATATATACACACATATTGAGGACAGTCTGTGTGCGATTTTGTAATCCTCCTTACAACCTCTTCATAGGAGCTGCTAGTAAAGATAAGTTTTATGCTTCATCAATTTCGACTTCCATACTGTTCTAAGGTTGCTGTCAAATTTCTTCATCATGGGTGAAAGATTCCATCGACTACCAGTGTCTCGGTTGTTCAAGTTTTCTGGCTTTAAATAATGATAATATGCGGAAATTGGATGAAGATCGGTGTCTTGCATCGAATTGCCGCAACAGCGAGTAATTTTGCCTGTAACCCAACATATTTGCATAAATTCCTTGTGACCGGTCGTGCTTTAATCGTATGGAATAGAGAATCGCAATGCAGCATCGGGCCACGTACAGATTACACGAGAAAGAAAGGGAGAGAGAGAGAGAGAGAGAGAGAGGGGTGAAGTTTCTCGTTAATGGAACGTAAGAGCTTTCCGGGAAGGGTCTTTTGGCGTAATGGAAGTGACTGTTCACCATTCGTTGGAGCAGATCCGCATGCAAGAATGTATGTACGATCGGAGTGTCGTCATGCGCGAACTGCAGCTTTTGCTTTTCATCAACTTGAATTAAAGTATCTGAAGCTTAGGGAATAGATATTAAACCAAGTTTTGTTTAACCCAAACAACACTCGAGACTCGAAGGTGTCAAAAATAAACGAACCCCAATATCCAGCCCCCAGGGGTTATCATCGAGTCAGAATGGTGCAAGCGTCGCTGTTTTGCACCAGGCGAATAGAGAATATTGTGCCTTAACACTTCGACCGATAGACCACCAATTGCCTGATACGTGCTCAGCATTCTTTGGCGATGCAACAACTAGTGCACCAAAGTGTGGTGTGAAGTGCAACGCATGGTCCACTTGAAACAGAGTTTTTGGTCAGTGGGTGATTTTCGTTCATCCCTCAATATTCTCCATTTTATTGTGTCCAACAACACAATAGGTACATGCCCGGCAATGCTACTACCTGTACCCGCATCGATGAAGTACCGGATTTGACCCACTCCTAATACCTGTACTATCGACCCATGGTTTCCTATTTCATTGCTTCCACCGTGGTAGTCAGTTGTATGCTCCAGCTATGCTCCCCAGAGAGTAATAATGAACTGCGTACATCCACTAAACAACAGGCAACACGAACCTGCTCTATTCACTAGTTTACACACAGCCTGTAGGACAGTATGTATTAGGTACAACCATCGAGTACCCTCCGAGTATCGGTGGTACGAATAATATTAGAACTTCACCAGCAAGGTGCGTATTAGTTAACATTTCTATGGAGGTTTAATTAACATCTTGATGGCTTTTAATATAGACGGATCTACGTCGTGGTAGGTAATTGAAGTTTTTGCAACTCTAGGGAATAATATTATCTACAAACGTTGTGGACACGTAAGTATTTTTTGGTTATTTGTTTACACGAATCATAAGCTGTTTAGCTTTTAGCGAAACTTGTTGACGTTGACAATGGACAGTCAACGAAAAGGAAATGAGTCCAAGAAATAAATGGTTGGTTGATAGATCACGAGTGAAAAGTGACCAAGAATTTAGGCCCACTAGCGATAGCGATTTTTGTCTTTTTTTTTTTTAGTTTGTTCAACTAGTTGGCGACAAATAAAACGGTACGTTCCATAAATTGTCAAAATAGAGGCCTTTCGACCAACGGAGCATGGCCGGAGCAGAAGTTACGAAAGACGTAAAAAAAACCGGTCTAAAAATAACGAAATGGTAGTGGAACTTGAGATCTCTTTTTTACACATGAGCTGAACTGTTCCGTTGCTCGACTCACTGGACTTGTCACTTCAGTTTACACTCTTTCGTAAGGTTGAACGATCCAAGCTTTCCTTCATCATTTTTACTAGCCTGAAGTCACCCATCAATAGGACCATTAGCACAAAAGCCATTTGGCCGTGTGAAGATATCGAGAGCGGTGGTTGAAATGGGTGAGAGGTAGTTGGTCGATGCGTCTTTCAAGCCGACAGGAACGATTCCGGCCGTCCACTATATCTCAAACGCTCTTGGTGGGCTTCGCCCATGTACATATACCACCCGATATATATCTATACACGTATAAAAGTTCGCAATGGTAGCGCACCCCTTAGATCGTACGTACCTCGGTTACTTCCCTCGCTCCCTCGCTGCTTTGTCGACCCTTTCGTACGTCGCCCTGACCCCTTCTATTCTACTCCACTCGACATTTCCTCTCTACCAACCACCTCTATATACCAGACTATCCGAAGCTTTCCGTCCTCTATCATTGGGACTGGCGTTTCTCCAAAACCATGGTCGCGGCACTATCAGACTTTTTCTTCATCTTTTTTTCTTTCTTTACGACTGTTAACTCGACGATGATTGGCCAAAAGCGTCATTGGCCGTGCTTTGACTCATAGCGGCATAGTATATCATCACACTCAGTAGTTCGTCCACGGTATGGTCAGGCATATGCGAAAAACCAGTTTATCTTTGAATTTATGGATCCAGGGGTATGCCCATGATCTGATTTCTATTTCGCTGCTTATATTCAGGCTTATCGTAATTTAATCTAAAATTTGCGGTATTTTTAAGTTAAATCAATTGGCTGAAAGTTTACTTTTTAGTTGCGGTGATTTAATTTTCCAGAATAATTTAATAAATAGTTGGAATAGAATTCAAAAGACGTCGAATCATCGTAACCTGGAGTCCATCAAAGTAACTCATCTTCAATTGTCTTTTGAATTCGTATTCTAGCGTGGCTCTGTGATGGATCTTCTTGAAGGTAGAGCACCATGCAAGGAAATGGTATTCATTCGTTCGTGAATGGATACGAGTCGAGAATAAAAGCTCTTAGCTCTGTACGAGGCTCGTTAACATTCGAGGAATAGATGGCACGAGCGACGAGACAAGGGAGTAAAGGTGATCCCGGTTGTTGTCTGTAGGATACGGTGGGTTCTGTTGCCTGCGGAATTGACTTTGAGGGTGCGCTCTCGTCTGGTGACAAGATGGAAAATCCAGAGGAGAGAAGAAAACAGATACGGAAGGGTGAGGAAGGATGTATTTGCGATTGCATTCAATTACTTAATGTCCCCGGCAACGAGGCAACAGGGCTGCTTTTATCGGAAGCAGGACACGAAGGATCTTGCTATTGCCCTCTCGCCTCCGCTCCATCTTTCCGGTACCAGGGCTCCTCTTCCCCATGGGAAAGAACGTCGGATTAGCAGTCGGGTAATTTCACGGAGCTGGCGATTCAGGTCGACATTCAAGCAGCGAGGAAGCCTCTGTCGCTTCTAGAGAAATTTTCTCGTACAATATAAGAAGCAAGATAGACCGAAGTATCGTAGGTAAAGATAACCTAAGGTTTCCCGCCGGCTCAATTCCCCGAACCGCGGTTCATCTTTTTTTCTATTTCAGCGAATTGAAGCGGAAAAGCTTACTTTCCGAATCTCCCGGGCGAAAAAAAAGAGGATTTATCGTTGAAACAAGTTTCACCCATTAACTTCGTCATTTTCTTCCCTAATGATTTTGTCAAACATTTATCAAGAAAATCCGAGTCCGTTGTTTTACTGCAACATTATCATTTCGCGAAAAAAACAATTTTACGTTTCTGAAATAATCTCTAATGCAGCAAAACTTTGTTTACCTTTTCGTTCTTATTGTTGGGGTTCGTTTCTTCTTTTAAGATTCATTTTAGATGTGTGTTTCCGTTCGTCCGTGACTCTTTGCCATTTTGTAGTCATTCGTTTGAACGCGGATCTACACGCAGTGCCGAGAAAAGATTGAGCGCCACTAGGTGCAAAACTAGACGAAGTGAGAATCTGGACGGAAAAAAAACGAGCTTCTCACTCAGTGCACTCGGAGGGCTTTGATCTCTGCCTCGTCCAGCTACACTCTCTATTAACCGACCCCATTTTTTTATTTTTTCGTTTTTAACCTTTTCGTTAGGCGTCAGAATGCTGGAGCTTTATAAAGTTGATGATAGTCGCGGAGCAAAAAAATTTACATTATGATGATGAAATTCCCATGATGGAATGCGTTCATTTAGCGAATTAATAAAAACGATTCGATTCCCCGGCATTGACAGTCTCGCAATGTAAAAATCTTGACTGGTAAAAAGCATTTAGAAATCGTACAAAATTTAATTAAACCACATGAATTTATGACGCTTCGGAAGTGGAGTAGTAAAAAGGCTGGTAAAAGATGAATTGACGTTTGATAATTCGAGAACAATTCGTTGATTAAACAACAAGAACGTGCAACTTTTATTATTCCCAATAATTCAGCTCTGTTCAATGAATAAAAGTTGATCGTTGAATTTTATAGGTCCGCAGATTTAGTGATGATTAGGATAAAGGCCACAGCATCAATGCCGGTCGCATTGACAATAACGTCTATAGTAGTAATGCACAACAAGATGCTTTGGACATTCAAACGGGTCTGTGGATGCCGTTTGTCAAGGAGCAATTCAACCGTGCGCCAAAGGCGATGTTGCGGTTTATGGATTCAGGTACGAGGGTTGTATATAGCAGGCGACGGTCTTCATGGACCATCGGACTAATTACGAGGATCAAGGTCCCATAACGCGGGACAGTGGACTGCTGCATCCTGTAATTGCAACATCTGAGCGATGTTCAGCAGAATGTGAATCCTACATTTCCGCAAACCAAAAAACTCACCATTTGTTACGATTTTCAAGAAATGTAATAGAGATTCTAAGCATCATACGCTTTGGGGTCTGTTTTTTTTCTATCTGTCGCCGATTTTGTCGATTTTATTATTTAAAAAAAGCTTCGATCGAGAATTAAATTGAGAGTTAAACCAATGATTTATTTTTGATTGATCGATTTTAAAGAAACCACTCGAATTATAAATTTTATTGAAAATCATGAACTTTATTGCCAACAGCCACCGGAAAATTCTCTGGACCACAAAGACTCATAGGTGCCGGATTTAGGTCATTGACAGTGTTGAAGAGTTAACACCCAATGTAATCTGAATCTTATGACAATCTCGGAATAAATTTGGCGCCCGATTATCTTGCCACGAGATAGTGATACGAAGCAACGTGTATTATGAATAACATCGTTTGTCGGCTGTTTGAAATAACTCTTTTTGGTAGTAACATCTACAATAATACGATGCTACATCGTTGTATATAACAGCGCGTGAATTCTTGCTGCTTTGTTACCCAGCACAGTACGTTTCGTTTTTCACCGACTTGGCTACGATCCAATGGCCTTTCTCCAAACTTGAGGTATACTCTCACATCGTTCCACTTATTTTCCAAGGAACACTGTGCCTCGTTCTACATAAACTCCTTATCTCTGCTTCTTTGGCTCTGTATTATCACGAATTTCTAAAGTTCAGTTGATTTTCAAATCAGGTTTAATAAAACTTATAGGCATCGAATGGTGATTCGACAATTTTTCAGAATTATCTTCACTCGTGCATTTTCTGAGCACTCGAATGAAATATTCAAAGACACTTTTCATTGTGTTTGAATTTATCCAGTTGTTATGAGAACTATTCGCGGATTTTATTTCCTTATTTTTATCATTTCTATTCACAAATTAAATTTGCCCATCAATTCGATTAATCGCAACTATTTTTCTCATTTATGATGTTTTTATTGTTTTAATGAAAAAATCTTTCATCAACATCGGTCAATATTTGAATGACTACATGCCACAAATGGCTTTATCACTGGTTAACGGTTTCAGTAAAATATCACTCTCACTATACGGACGAGTGTTTTTTTTTTCTGATTGTTCTACCCTTTTCCAATCTCTCTTTCGTCCATCTCTGTAATCACAGTTGCCGGCAGACGTGAAACTGTTTGTAATTGGAGTTAGTTACAGCGTGATTTGCACTTTAGCATTTTCGAGTTGAAAATCCATTTTGCTTTACGAGAATCAGGCTTTTTCCTATCTTCACACAAAACGTGTTACATCCATTCTCATCGTCCCCGGTGGATGATAAATGTTCAAAGAAGACTAATGAGACCAGGAGCTTTTTTGTCTCCATCAATTTTTTAAATACTCTTGGTGTTTTCATTTTTTCAAGTGATGACGCAATTTTCGATATAAAAAATGTGTTTATTTCGGAAAAATTAATTCGGAAAGAAAGATGTTTCTTTTTTAATCACAAAAGGATTATTTACTTTTCTATTATTTTTCAAGACGTTCAAAAAACAAATGGGTTTCCGTTTCACTTCTTATTTTCTGTCATGCCCATTATCAGTGAGCTTGTGTCTCCGTGCTTCGTGGCATTATTTTCTCTCGGATATTCCAGGCTCATTTTACGTACTTGATATTTGTTACTTGACAACATAGGCCATATTACAACTCGCTGCTACGTTGTTTACTTTCGTAAAGAAATTCTGAGAAGAAAGATTTTCTACTTTTCATCATTTTTCCTGGGGATTTCATCATTTTTCATATGTTTCCTGGGGATTTTTTTGTGCTTCTGCTTCCCGGTTGCGAAATTTCGATCATTAAAAGTATGAATCGATCGATATCTGCAAATTTCGAGATTGAAATTTTTCGATACCGGTTGATCGATCCCAAAAAGCCTCTTCCAGCGGATTTTTGCCATCCTACTGCGTCCGCTGACAAAGCCATTTCGTAATTGCTCTAACCACGTGTCGAAGAATTTCAATTTCGAAAATTCGACGTGAGCTTAGGTCACTGAACCGTCATTTAAAGATTATTCCATCGTAAAAGCATTTGAACATTTCTGAAAGATTAAGTCATGTCCCTTAGACAAATTGTTATGTTTCCATGATTTTTTCATCGTTTTTTCATCTTCCTTTGCACTGTACGAAGTGGTAGACCGGAAGTTACGAATAACTATGCAGCTTCCTTTCAGGTTTTCTTCCTCAAGTGTAATTATTGTTGTTACCAGCACTGATGTATTATGGTACGTAAGGTTCGGGAAACACATCCCCTTGGAATGTTTATCTGGCCTCCCAGTGTTGAGTTTTCTTGTGAGAAAACTCATTGTCGTTTCTGCCTCTCAAAACGTTCTTTTGCGTGTTGCACACAACAGCAGGAGAAGTACGGTCAGTGGTACGCTTTTTCTTCTTCCGTTCCATTGCCTCGGCTGGATCGTCAAGGTAGAAAAATAGTTGGTCTCGCTTTTTTTTTTGTTTTCCACAGCCTTGAGAAACCCATACATCCCGTTGAAAGCTGTGCCAAATGAGCGAGAACTTTTTTCTCTCTTTTTCACGTCTCAAGTTAGTTGCTCAATTGCTATTTTTACTCGAAACTCAACGTACCGCTTCGCAAACTTGATAAATCCCTCTTCTACCCCAAGTACAAAATTACCCCACGGTTATTAATCTGCGTTACTGTACGTGTTAACAACAGAATATCTCATGGAAAACTTGCTGCTTTGATAAATCTTGGACCAATCTGTAACTCACTTGTTTTTCATCTCCAAAAAAAGTGCTTGGTTGTTTCTAGCGAGGGCATGAAATCACTGGGGGTTGAAATACTGGAATTATCCATCGGGATAAACTTTTTATTTTATCGTCTATAATATTGTATTAAATCCCTATTTTGCAGCTCGATAGAAATTTCATTTTTGTTCATTTTACAGTCTTCTGTACATTTACATTCACGCTTCCTAATAAATATGGCAAATAAATATAATAATAAACAAATTTTGACGTCAAATTAACTTGGAAATTCTTCGTGCTAAAAACTTGTCTCGGCCGATAATAAAATAATGCCTCAAATTTGATATCAGACTTTATTTCATTCGGATATTTTGGTGCAAATATTAATGAATCTTAAAACTTAAGTGGTTAGCGAATACGTTGCATATTCATAGAAAAATATCCTGACGATTACGAGGGCATGTATGATTACTCATAAATGGTTATGCGAATATTTATGTACGATAAGCCAAGATTTTACAGGGTGATAATATCAGGAAAATGGATTTCACAAGCATACGGATTTATCGCGACGTTAGACGCTGTGTTGACTTCCCGTAAATCTTTGGATCTCGTTATCACAGATGTCCTATATAAATATGTGTTGGTAGAACTTACACTTGAAGCCTGCAAGTTCGGAGTAATATCTTTCCTCTTTGGCTATACAGACTCACATTTACAGGGCACTTAAGGCAAACTAAAAAGGACCATAAAATCCCTGGTAGGCACATCGTTAAAGTTCCTCCCAAAATGGAAGTGGCTTTATTATTTTATTTCTTCGGTATGTTCGGTGGAAAATTTGTGCAACAGAAATCTTTCTTTTTGGGTTATTTCGTTATTTTTATTTAGAAAAAATTGTTTGTAGCTGTCAATTTCATTGGAATTTTCTCTAGAAATGTCACAATGATAAAAAATCATTGTGCAGAGGCATATTTCACAAAAATTTGTCATTTTTAACCGACTGATTACACGCGAAGAAATGGAGCAAAAGTGGTTCGATATAGTCTTTGTGGAGAACGACGAGTGAAAAATCTTGAAACGGGTGAGTGAAAATATCCGAAAAAAGTACGCTCAGCCACGAGTCTATACGTACGGAGATGTGCCCTGCTGGTATATTTCTAGATGAATGGTACGAGAGATAAAGAAGGGAGAAAGAGGAATACACGACGGCAAAAAAGTCGAGTCAGCTCTCGTCGGTTGGAGATTGCAGAGGATTTGGTCCAGTTTTCCGTGTACATATATATGTATATACATATATATGCGTACTTCATTTCAAAGTACGTGTGTATGTAGGTATAGAAGAGAGCTATTCGAGCTAGAGAGATGGAGAAAGTTCTCTGTACGCGCAATGGAAGGCTCGAGCAAGAAGACAATCAGAAATCCCGGTTTCGTAAGCGTAGAAGGATTTTCCAACCATTCCGAAAAGTTCATCGTGTGCCTCTCGTGAGAATTAAAGAAAATGAATGCTTTTTTTAATCCTGAAAAAACCAAGAAGACATGTCGTTTAGTACTCTATAAAATTCTCATTCAAACTCAATTATGAACTGCGGACAATCAATTATTTAAACTGTCATTTCTTTCAGCTACACCCACCAATTTATTATTTTCTTGATTACTTTTCTCGGTGATAATCAACGTGTGTACGTGAATCTTACTTCGAGCCAGACATTACGGCTTCCAATTTGCTTGATTCTATTCAAAGATTGCGTGATAAGCATCTAAGTTGTCAGTGCCGAGATGAAAGACTGGAAATGGAATACGAATGAAGGGAAGTATGAGAAACAAACCGAGGAAACCACCGCGTGGCTTATTAGAGCAAATACGACTAAAGACTTGACGATGCGGAAGTACTTAAAGGACCGTGAATATCCTACTTTGCTTTAACGATCGTAATACTCAAACTCGCCTTAAATGAAACCCAAACTCGTATGTAAATCAGGAAGGATGGAGTATCAAGAGAACTGAAGAGTATACATTTCTAAAGGGTCAGTAGGTTCCCTTATCAAAGGATGCCAGAACCGAGCCTCAGATATTCCAATTATTCATGGACACGCAGAAGATTGAAAAATTAAAATAAAAACAGGCTCACCAGCCTGAAATCCATTGCGAAAGAGATTTTCGTCGTGTTGATGACATTTCATTTTTTTTTATTATTAATCCTTGAACAGTGATATGATTTGGTTGCTTTCTTTCATTTCTGCTGTTTGTTTATGTAAAAATTGTGTGCTCGTGAAGATTTTTGTGGTTAAAAATATGACAAAAGGATGGAGACGAATTTTGTATGGTCTTAGGGTTTGCACTTTAGTATTTTTTGACTGTTTTTCGATTTTCATCAAACTGACTCAATTTTATTGGACTTTTTATGCACCAAAATTGAGTGGAATTTGAATGTACTTTTTGATTTACTTTCACTCGTTTTTACATTTGACAAAATTCTCAAATTCCTCTTTATGCAACCAAAGTTAATTGCGCATTCGCTTCAGATTTCTTTGGGCTTTTTATTTCCGACAAGTACCGGCAATTAACTGTCAAAAGCCGAGTGACATTTTTTTAGATGGGTCTCTTTTAGCCTGGCATTTTTCACCCTTATTCCCGAAAAAGCGATGGAATTCCTTCTTTTCTGTTATTTCATCGGTTAACACATGATGAAAGAGGAAAATTTGATACATCATGTTATTCATTTTGGTAATTTTTGGTCTGTTACGTTGTTGAAATCCCTGAACCGTACGATCTCGGTGCAAAAAATACGAAAAAATGAAATTTTCAGTACATCGTTGTCCTGATAATGAGGACAAATTCCAGAAAAGTATGGTCGGTAGTTTCTGTCGCTTTGTGAGCAGCAAAACGTGAAAACACATGCTTAAGCATCAGGGCCATGAAATAGTGTTGAATAACCATATTTTATTTCATTTATAAAAATGCTTCTCCACAATCCGGCGGAACATCGAATCCAGATTCTTTTAATTACCTTGCTTATAATTAAATATAATGAACATGCTTTTTACATCGCTGTAGGAGACTTCCTGTCCAACTTTTTTTTATAGCTGCTCAAATATCTCCAGAGTGTTATGATAACCATTCGAAATATTGGTCAAATCCGAAAGTCAGTGACAAATCCAGAATTTTTGGTAACTTTTTGACACTTTGAAAACTCGTCAGCCAATGATATGAAACTTGGGAACTTCACTTTGCCATATTTGTTAGTTTCAGACCTCAAGTTTCTCTTAAGTTTCGTCGCGACGAAGAATTGACTATACGGGAAAGTTTGATACCGTAACATCGTACAGTGGCAGCCGTTTCCATACTTCGAAATGGAGGGAAACGTGGAAAGAGAGAGAGAGAGAGAGAGAGAGAGAGAGAGAGAGAGAGATAGAGAGAGAAAAGTTGATATCACAAGAGCTTGGAATGAACATGGACGATAGGATTAGGAATGAAAAGGAGACAACATGAAATCCTATAGTTGTGAGATCATTATGATTTATTCACGTCAGCGATCCGGAATTCATTCGTGTTCAACCGTTTCAAACGCATTTACTGATCTTATAATGTGGTTAGAACGAGAGGAAAACTAATCCGTGATATCATATTGTCATGGCCTTGACACGATGTGATTAAAATGTTGAAAAATAATGTTCCATTTGAAAATCCAATCATCAATGATTCAGAGACAACATTTTTTTTTCACAGCCATAAATTTCATAGCCAAAAATCGTCCGAATAAAAATGCGAAACATAATCAATCATTTTCAACATAAAATCCATATTTGGTACAACGTGCCACGATCCGATTATTTCACACCATATTCTTATTAGCTTAATTGACTAGACTCACGGAAGAGATCAAAATTATGTGATTTTCGTAATGGATATTGGAAAACGTCACCGAAACCAAAACACCGTAATTCATCGGAGCGATGTCCCGCGAAAGCCCGATGTTACCACGTCATCATCTATTATCATCCTACCGCTAATTGCTAAATATCGATTGATGACTACTAATTAGCTTCAGTGACGAGACTGAAAAGCTTTGTTATCGGTCGAAAGATTGACCGAATTTTCAGATTTTCATGGAATGTTCGATATTATCTTAACTTTTAAATTTACGATGCATAAATTCGTGCGAAAATTATGAGGTTTTCCGTTTCCACAAAATCTTTAATATCATTTGAAAATCTATCGATCCAAGAGTTGAACGAAATTTCAGATTTTCATGGGATTTTCGAGATTATTTGGCCTTTAAATTTACGAGGCACAAATTGACGTGAAAATTATGAGGTTTTTCGTTTTCACAAAATCTTTGATATTATTTGAAAATCTATCGATTCAAAAGTTCAAAGAAATTTCAGATTTTCATGGAATTTTCGGGATTATCTGGCCTTTCAAATTTACGAGGCACAAACTGATGTGAAAATTATGAGGTTTTTGGTTTCCACGAAATCTTTGATATCATTTAAAAAATCTATTGGTTCTGAAGTTGAACGAATTCCAGATTTCCATGGAATGTTCGAGGTTATCTGGACTTTTGAATTTACGGTGCATAAACGGGAGTTGAAATTATGAGGTTCACGGTTTCCACGAAATCTTTGATGTTATTTTCAAACTGGAGTTTAATTAGGCTGGTGGTAACGAAGATACGAACATAGATGTTTACCGAGGTGCGGGATTTTAGTCACAAGGTTTATCAACAAACATAAGGTTCACGAATTAAATTGAAAATCTTCGATGTGCCACAAAGTAACGAAATCTTAGAGCACAGATGTTTCGTGATACGGCGTAATCGAAGAACCGGAGACAAAGGGACTGCATCCGATAGAATTGAATCCCGGGTGAGAACACAACATGGAGGAACCATCGCAATTCTATACCTCGAACGAAATTGGAAAGATCACATTTATAGACATTGCGTTGGTGTGAGCTGCAATATAGATATAAATTTATGTAAATATCTATATACTTATACATCGATGTGTATATATTTATATCCAACAATGTTAATATATTTAGCATAGAAATAGTAAACGTTGGCTTCTTGCCTGTGAACTGTTTACTCGCACTCTCAGCACTTCGATAGTTATGTGAGACTGGAATATTTTGATCATTCAAAAAAACAGACTGTTTATAGAATCGAGTTAAAAATCAAAGCAAAAAATGCATCAAACAGAAATGCTCAAAATTCGAAAAATTTATGTCACTCTTCCAGTTTTTTATTTAGACACAAAATGTATAGTAAATAACATTTTATTTTGAGAATATTTCGAAATACTGAGAAAATCGTGACAAGGATCGTCAAAAAATACGAATAAAATCGTTTTTTTTTCTTTCATTTTTTAAGTCCACCAAGAACTTCATTATTTGCTTTTAAATTCAGTTCCTTTTAACGAAATGTGGCAGGAGTGCAATAAAATGAAAATATCCGAAGATCTTTTAGAAATCTATGAATAAAATAATGAAAAACAGACAATAAATTACAAAGTGCGTAACAACAACCGCTGAAAGGGAGTGAAGAATAAGGGGCGAAGAGGAGGTGGAATAAAAGAATGAAAGTGTAAAGATGTGGTGGCTGAAAACTGCGAATCTCTAGAGAGGTCCGAGATTTCAGAGTTGCCCGGAGGTGCATGAGCTCCGCTCGTGGCCGGAAGAGGAAGATGAAGGAGTGTTGAATATAAGCAGACACAGAGGCACCTTATTCACATCTCTCGAGATGTACGCAGTCTCAGACTTTATTCATCGTCGCAGTGAGAGAGAAAGCCCAACATAGTCGCATATTAGAATAAAATACACAAACACAGACACACAGAGCTGCGCACACAAATATATAAATAATGAAAATAGTGATATATAGATATACATTTATTTGAGATTGAAGGGAGCTGTTAAAGTCTGAGAATCTGGAGAACTGGTGCGCCGGCGGCACGTATTACCCCTCCTCCCTCTTTCAGTTTTCCCCATTCCTGTGAGGCTTGTAAGAGACCATACTCGTTATATTTTCTTTCTTTCGAGAAAATGCAGTAAGAAAAAAAGATGTTTTTGTGCACAAGCGCGCGGTCTTTGTGAATTTTCACCCATTCTTTTTTTTTTGCTTTCTTTTCTTTGTTATAAAAGAAAAAATCATTCTTTCCTACACCTCATTTTTTCTTCACTTCCGGTCTTTGAATCTCTGACACGAGAACTCGCACCCGCAAGGACTGCGGGATGAAAATTTATTTCATTCAAAGTATTTCGAGAAAAGTAATTTACAGAGAAGCAGTTTTTTGGCAGGTACGTGAGATTTTTCGAGTGATTTTTTTTATTATGATTATTTTTTGTTTTCAACGATGGTAAATCGACGATGATATTTATTTCCGTTGGAAACGAAGGGTAAACGAATAAACGAAACGCCGATTCAGGAAAATGTTTTCGTATGAAAAATTGTTGATCGGTTCGGTTATCGCGTATTGTCACATGCGTCCTCGGGAGATTATGCTTTTGGCTTCTGTCAGTTATTTCTCGTTCGACAACATAAAAATTGAATATGCCATCCACCTGTACTATCCCCGGTGCGCAGAACGATCCTCGCGGTGTAAATACATAAATAAATTTTTTTTTTTCTTTCATCCCTTTTTATTGATACAAATGCATTTGTGCGTAGAGAAATAACAAATGGTTGCAGAGTTTATCAATAGCTCTTTGTGTCCTGGGAAATCCCTTCACCCTCCCGCGCCCTCATCTCTTACCAACCATCCTCCCACCCTCCCTCGCCCTCTGCTCTCGTAAATACATACAACGACTCGTCTAAAATCCACCCACAACGGGATACTCGATATCATGTCGAAGGTATATAGCATATAGGTTAATATTTTATTTTGACTGGTCAGTATACTCGTGGGAACGGTGGTGCAATTTTATGACCTGCCGACGAGGGGATAGAGAACGATGTCGAACGCGCGGGCATCCACCAAGGGATGGAATTATTGGGAAGAAACGATCGATGTAGAGAGAGAAAGACAGAGAGAGAAAGAGAGAGAAAGCGTTTGATCGGGAAGAGGAAATTTGTGGAAACGGTTACAGGGGATAGAGAAAACTGTATAGAGACCGGAAGAACCCCCGATATAGCGTTGAACAAGAACCATAAAGCGTAAATTATGAAGCCACCTGTAAGTCTTACCGCATGTATATTATAGCTATCTCAGTATCGGAAACACGAGCAAGAGTAAAGAAACCTTTTGCTTCTGTATATATGCCCACTGTAAAGATTAAATATCACGAAATCGTGGCCCCAAAACTGTACAAATATTTCAATCAAATATGGGAATCAAAATATAACAAA
Source organism: Campoletis sonorensis (assembly GCA_013761285.1). Lineage (NCBI taxonomy): Eukaryota > Metazoa > Arthropoda > Insecta > Hymenoptera > Ichneumonidae > Campoletis > Campoletis sonorensis. The sequence goes on from JACEOJ010000085.1 coordinate 3,630,659, forward strand.
ATTTTTTTTATGATAAACTTCATAGTAAACTTTCACTAGTTTATCATTCGTTTATTATTTTTATTGTAGAAAAATAACGTGAATTTTATACGCTTTTTCGTATATTTTTTGGGTCTTCCGAAAATCATAGATTCGGTAAAAAATATCAACGGAAATGTGACCGAATAAAACTGTAAATGAACGGTATTGCTGTCCAGAATTTTTGTTTGCAAAGAATAATTTACTGGAGAGAAGTTTGAAACTTTTCGAGTTAAAAATATTTTTGGATTTCGTACTCGTGATTTTTGTTTGTCTAGAAACGTATACACATTTTTGGAAAATTTACTGATACTCTGCGGAGGAAAATCGTTTTTAGCTGTTTTTAAAGAATCAATCATTATTTGTGTGTAAAATTTTATATTAAAAAGTCAAACAGTCTCGATTTTATTGCATACTGGAAATGTTCTCCGAAAATAAAATTATAAACAACAATACGAGTCTTGATAATAAAAACATTGGAATGTGTATGATAATTAAAAGAACCGCAACCTCTCAAAACTCACGTCAAATCACGAGCTTTATCTCACATCGTTCGTTTATTCTGTGTTCATTCAGGTGAACGTTTTTGCAAGATTGGAAAAAAAGGATAGTCTGCAGGACGAGGATAAAACGGTAAACTCGCGGGAAGAGATAAAAACGCGAGGAAAAGTGCGAATCGCTTTATGCTCTCATTGAAATTCATCCGCTATGAAAAAGTACATTCCACCCGCAGAGGAAATTAGAGACTTGAATAGAATGAATGCTGACAGAATCCAGAGCATTCCCAAAAACCCATAGTTTCTCCTTTTTTTTTTTGATAAAAACTCTTTGGTCTATATTTCCATATAAATCCCGTCAAGAATCTTTATTTATTTTCGAGTGTTCCATTTTATGGAAGGGTTTCCTTTAAGGCGGAACATCAGCTTGGAAAAAAAATCGCGACGACTAAATTAAACTTTTTTTTCTCCTTTACTTGACTATTTATATTTTCAATAATTTCTACTGACTATGGTCTTTTTTTTTATTTCTTCACTCCCGCCCGGTCGTTAAAGATTTTCTATGGTGGACGGAGTTACGTTCACACAAAAAAAAGGTAAAAAAAATGGTACTGGATGACAAAAAAAATATAAAACTTTGGAACTGTCTGACCCATGCTCGTTGAACCTACTTAAAGCACATTTACGTGGAGAAGTAGCTTGAAATTTCGTAGAATTAAAGAAAACTCTATTTCCTTATGCATCTTAACTTCTTTTCTAGACTTTTGTCCTCGATAGTATCTGCAGAGCGTCCGGACTGAGGGGTTTCCGGAAAGAGTGTAAATTTAATATAACCTTCGCTTTTATCTAAATGGCCTTTGGCTTCCGTTATCTCCTCTACAGTGGCGAGCTCTGGTCTAGTCCTTTTGGTCGTGGTTGGATTTCCCCGCGGGAGGAGACGAGAATAAAACGTCCGGAGAGTGTTTGATCCTCTTCGCTTCGTCGACTTGACAAATATAGGAGTGTCCTCACTGACCGTTTTCCCTTCTTTTTTTTCTTCTCATACCTCAACGTTATAACGTTCGTGTAAGTAGTAAAATCCCACTGTAATCCGCCGCTATAAAATTCATTTTACTGTAACCGATTAAATCAAATATCCTTTTTATACTCCCCTCAGTCTTTTCCATTTCATTGCTACCTTTGCACGTTTTTATTTCCTTGAAGCAGGGACATCGAAAAAAAATCTCCTTAGAAATTAAATCATGTGTTTATTTCCATTACCATTGAATATATATTGGAACAGAATTGTTGATTCGTAAAGAGAACTGAAGCATTTTTAAAAAGCAAAAACAAGGCTTCTGTAAATTTTATCCCATCAAAAACCGTAATTGAATAAAGGATTCATACGTTTTCATTGTTCACTTGGTTTCCATTGCTCGACAAAGTATAATCATTGTAAACACGGCGCAACCAATGTTTTGATATGATTGACACGAATAATGAAAAAATTTGTACATGCAATTCTTGCATTTCATTATTATTTTTTCCTAGGCTTCAATTTCTTAATTTGTTTTTGTTTTTTTGTGTGTTTTTCATTCGGTTGATGCGAACACTCGTTGAGATGATGGATTGAGTTTTCACAATTTCATTTATCGATAGCAATAAAATTCTATCGAAAAATAAGAAGTGAAGAGGATTAAGTTTTTTTGCTTGAAATCGCTGCATCATATTCGCTCAGTCGGTAGTAGAACCGCCGGGAATGCCGAACTGTGTCCGCGAAAAATCGAAACTACATCGGTGCCGAGTTCAACGAAAATATTGTAAAACGTATATTTATATTTATATATATATATATACAAAGCACCGGACGTGCGGCAACCGAACGGAATTAAAAGCTAGCCGTGCTGGAAAATCGTGCTTTTGGCATTGTGGCCAAGCCTCGAACGACCATAGCACACAGTTGCCAACTTTAAAAGTATCTATACCTTCCATTTCGAGCTTGGAATTACTCGAGCTCATGTACGCATTTCCGCCAGAAACTTTTACCTTTTTATCCAAGCTCTTTCCATCATACATGCCTTTACTGAATTTTTCTTTTATGCAATGACATACTGACCGGTGCAGGTGATCGCACAAAACGATAGGAAGAAAAATATTCCAAAATCGAAACTTGAAAAAACATTCGCGAATACATTTTGAGCTGCAGTCCTGATTCGACACATTTAACAAGTTTTCAAAGTGGAAATCCTCGGCTCTGTTGAAGTTTTTTGCAATTTTATTTCATGATTCAAAATATATACCGAAAACTTTAATATCCCGTAAGAAAATGATTTCCACGCGGAGATAATTGAAACTTAAAAATTACCATAAAAGTAATTACGTGTGAAGATAATTTTTACGAAATTTGAATCCCCATAAAGACGCGAGGACTACGGCAGAAAAATGCTCTCACTCAGTGTCGAAAACTGCTGTTTTTCGAGTGCAAGTGGTTTGGCGTGAGTAAACATCAGTGTTTTTTAATTACGCTTTCCTCCCTATTTAAAAGTGTTTAATTACAATGCGTTTGATGCTCTCTGGTTGAATTTTCCTCTAGAACTGGAGAGGACGTGCAATTAAAGGAACTTCCATTTCCATGAATTGAAGTGCTTTTCCTTGTGTTACTCGTACAATGTTATAACTAAGTGAAATTAGAATCATGCACTTTCCAAACGTTAGAAAAAACGGAATTCCGAGGGTTCTATCATTTTGTGTATTCATTAAACAATCAATAGTATCGTAATTCGAACACATATGCTTTTTAATGTTTTTGATTCGAGTCTATTCGTCTGCAATCATGTGTTTAAATTGGGAATTTGTCGATAAATGAGGACTCGATAAATAAAAGTCGATCGTTGAGCACTTGGTTCGGAAAAGTAACGAAAACAGAAAAATGAGGACAATGAACGTTTGAACTCGTCGTTCAACGGTACTTTTAAAGAAATCATTCAACTTAGTGACAAAATATTTCTGTCAACAAGATGAAGCATCGAACAACAAACCCCTTTTTTTGGCGGTTTTTGCTTGTCTCCGAATCAGAGCACTAGTCGGATTTATACAAATAGGAGAGAAGTTCAAGGCTTCACGGGTCATTTTGAGGAGGGGTTTTCGCGACATTGCGGCGCCAGACATGGATATTTCCGACAGAGGATGAGACTGACAGATAGAGCCGTGAAACGAATCTGAAAGAAAATGAGATCGTGTTCCTCCCGAGCATATACTTATATACATACGTATACATTTTATTGAGGGAGCCCGAGATGTACGCATTTATAGATATATATATAAATATATATCTCAATTTAGATCAGATCGGCTCAACGAGGATCTGTGTAATGCGTTGGTCCCGAAAGAAAAAAAAACATTTGAGAATATTGGTTGAGAAAAAGAATCAAATAATGTTTTTGACAATGTTAACAATAAGACGAGTAAATAATTTCAATTCTGAACGACCATAAATATTTCCTACAATAGGTTAAAATTGTGATCTTTGGAAAATCAATATTCATTCTGACGTCTCATAAAAATAAATGCCCGAAGGCCTGAATTTGATGAAGTAAGGGATTTTTTTTTCAATTTCTTTTTTTCTTGATGTTGATTATCGATGAAATGTATTTAGACGATATTTTTCGATGTTTTTTAAAGCTCTAAATTTTGTAGATTTTTTTTTTTCAAGTAAATGTGTCATAAAGTTTTATTTATTTTCAAAATTTGTGTTTGAAGGTCCGAAATATCGTCGGACATTATTTCGCACCTGGTCTTTGGCTGCTGATGAGTCTGAAGCATTAGCACACTTCGTGTGAGCCAAGTTTTGAATCTCCAGAGCTTTCTCCAAATAAACTATCTTCATCTCTCTCCCATCCGTGGGCAGTTAAGTATCGAACTATCTCTTCAACAACAAGTCCCAACAGCTGATCCGGTTTTTGAACTCTTCTTCAAAGATAATTTAAATGAAATCCCTCGTTCTAGGTCCAACATCGTTTCAATGCCTGAGAACTTTGTTATTACAAAGTGTTGATTAGAAGGTTTCACTGAGCAGTGAACAAAGTACTTAAAACATGAGCTATAACTACGATCCGTACTAGAATAGGAGATAATTCTCGTTGAGTTTATTAACCAAATGTTTCTTTGATATCAAAAATTGCCCTGAAAACGTACGAGCTTCTAATTCGTGTTTGCATTTTCCAACGATGTTTATTACAAAAGATAACTTCTAAGGATTTCGACAGCTTCAAACAAAACTCGACCGAAGTGGAAAATTGTATAAAAGCGTCAAAAAAGGAGTTGTGAAGAATTTAATTAATTTCAAGACATTATATGGAAGCGAATATGGCTTAAGGGAATTATCCATGTCGAAATGATGACGTATTCATGAATTTAGTGCAGTGTTTTGAAACAATGAAGTCTATGTTAACTCAGTGCAAAGAGCTTTATCTGCTGAGAAAACCGCCTGCACGGAATAGACACTGGTGCATGTGTTTGGGGTAGAGAAAGACTTGGTGCGAAAGGCAGCCCTTTATTATTAAAGAGCTCAAAATCTCGACTGATGTGCCTTTTTCAGTTTCACTGGACTTTCGCAGTACGTCAATGTTTTGTACAGAAATTTTAGACTCATGTGTACAAAGAAACAATTCTCAAGGGAATGTGCGTATGGAATTTACGTGAATCGTAACGTGGGTGAAAGATTTGGATGAATAAATGAATGAATGAAAGGGTGAAACTCAAATCTTTTGTGAAAACAAATCAGAGGTGAGCTTTTAGCCATTTTCGTGAATAAAAAAGTTCGAAATACAATTGAGTTGTTTATCGGTCTAATTAAATGGTAACTATTAAAATGACAATTAAAAAATCCAAACAAAGGACAATAAGTAAAGCGAAATGGTTAAGTTATTTCCAGTCTTTTTTCACTTTCAATAAAGAATATTTTAGGATGGTTTGTACGTTGCTCATTGAGGATGAAAATATTAGGGAGAAGTGTCTCACGTCGATCAAATGAATTGATGGGTTGCTAATTGAGCTTAAAATACTTTCGTCCATTGAGGGGGAAAAACTACGGTTTCAACACGTTACGCGAAATCTCATGCATCATTAGCTTGCTGGATAAAAAAGGGAAAGACGGATAGACGGAAGAGAGGAGGAGAAAAAGAGAAGGGAAACCTTCGCGAATCTCGCCTGAAATATATTTAATTAACGTAAAATGCTGCCCAGACCTCGAGAACCCAATCAACCTATCGAACATCTCAATTAGTCATTTTTTTACTTCTCCGAGCAATTTTTTTTTTTTGTCAAATTAGTTTTCCTGTATCCATTGGTTTTCAATCATTTTTTTTTTTAATGTCTCCAAAATCAATAATTCAACTTCCAAAAGCCTCTTATTCCCGAAATATCGCCATTCGCTCACGTCAAGTTTATAATTTTTTTAAACGACTTTGCAGGCACGGAAATTACCATCAATTTGGTTTGTAACTCGTCAAAGTCAATTAGTCGATTTTTTCATTTTCTGATACAAACTCGTTAGTCATTATTATTGACCTAAATGCAACATGAATTATTTGCGATTTTTAATTCCCGAACAACACGAAATCTGTTTGAAGGTCTTTATTCTGCATACTCCAGAAAGTATGCAAAAGATTTTTTTCTACGTTCATTTTCAATAAATCATGGCACTAGTGCTCAGTAAGTTTTACGGCTGAAAAGTTTTCTGGGTCAATTTTCTACCACCACCGAAACACCAAAAATTGTTGAGGTTTTTATAAGACTCGAAATACAGAATTTACGATTGGTTCTCAACTTTTTTTCGTGTTAAAAATAAATGTGCACGGAATTTTATCACCTAACGACGAAACTCTGGATTAAACGTATGGCATTCTGAAGGAAAATGAGAATTTCCAGAAAAATCCCTCTCGTTACAGAGCAAGATCTGGTACCGTAATTTGTTGATAAAAATATTGTTTAAAATTTGAACATTATTATACAATTTGATTTGAACGTTATTATATAATATTGAACATTATTTACATTTGCAAACAGCAAATAATTGAAGAAATAAAATTCGTTATAGAAATTGAAATATAACTTTAGCAATTCTGAATTTTCACCATTACAAAGTCACGGTCGGGAGAGCTCGTGAGTTGTGAAGCAGTCGGCTGTCTGTTTCGAATCGTCGTAACATTTGTTTGTCTCACTCTGTCGAGAGACAGTCGATAAAGTCTCGTTTCTATTGGGTTCGAAGATTTTCCGTGCTGGCACATCGCGACAAAAGGAGAAAAAAATGAAGCATTCGATATTGTTTATCGGTGAGAATGAGAAGCTGTTCAGCACTTCACAGCAGAAAAAAAACTTAAAATAATGAATAAGTCAAAGAATATATTTCCTCCAAAGCCAGATATGGATCCAAACGAAAAACAAAAACATTTACAAAGTTGATTACTCGTCGCTAATGATAGATACGGTGCCGGGTTCGACAGGCTGATCTCATCGCCGAAATGATTATTTTATCCACACCCCGCCCGACAATATCAGCCTGCTAACCCTGCCCTTGAAGACGAACCTTTCCAAACAAACAAATACAGATAATTCTTGTTCCAATATAATTATTAATTATTTTTAGAAGCGATTATAATTAATCCGTGTGACGTGGCCAGTGAAAATTGATAGAAATTAAATCTAAAGCTGTAAAAAAAAAGCGCAGAGAACTTCATGTCGATGAATTGATGAAATTTTTCCCAAAAGTCGACCACCCGATGCATGGAAAACTCTTGAAAGATAAAAATAAGAATTCTTGTCGCCGTTACAAAAAATATAAATGCGATGGTGTTTGCGAATAATGGCTGGATAAATGAGAGGCGGTTTCCGTACTATTGGAAAAAGTTGATTGTTATCTTGGGTCAACCGAATAAAGGAATCCAACTGCCTTTATTCTCACCAGCTCGCTTCTTTCGTAGATCTTTATCTCTTCTCAGCCTTTCTCATCTTTTCCTGTGTCAAACAAAAAGCGCTTCGACGCTTGATTTTTATTTGTTCTTTCGACACAGTGACGATATTTTTTTGCATGCAAACGATCCCTTTTCAACGAGAAGATAATTCATTAATTAAAAAGCTTCAGATAATTTGTAACAGTCTCTTTCGTGGAGACTATTAATCAAATGGATGGATAATTAATGCATCAAGGAACGGTAATCTCATTATTTCTATACGAACGGTGATTACTTTCTAGGAATGGAGAAAACGTTCATTGGATGGAACAGCTTCACGGAATAAAATCGAATCTTGCAAAAATTTGATTGAAAATTAACCGAAACATTAATTCTCATGGATTTTTCAACAGAAGCAATTTATGAGGCGATCGAGAAAGTTTCACTTTCGTTTCCACGTGAGAACAATACTTTTGTTTACTAGTTTGTCAAACGATCGAGGAAATTTTGCAATATTGCAAGTTTAAAGCCGGAGCGAAGTGAAGAAAAAAGACAAAATTGCTCAAAGGGTAACGAGAGGTACTTCGGTGATTACGATGCCCCGCTGGTTGGTCACTACAGGATACTTTCCCTCAATGAACTCCTCTTCCGTTTGAGCAATCGTCGAAAGCTTACAACGTCGAATAAACGAGAATTAGAGAGAATATGAAATAAAAGAAAATAAAAAACACACGGAAGCACATAAAAGCTATGAGAAGGCATCGAAACATTACATATTGACCTCTGGCAATGTACACAAAGTCGATAGAACGAATTTATCGAAACCACTTGAATTTAAGAAACCAATGAGTGATTTCTTTGAGTGATTATAAAGCAATTAACTGCTGTTTTTCATTTTTTGCTGGAAGGTTCAACGGAACTGACACACACTTCAAAGGATATTTGAATATCGATTAAGAATCCGAATAAAATTGGACCTCAAGCTAGGAAAATTAATTGGAGGCAAAAACTGATGCGGTATTTATACAGAAAAATATCTGAAAAAAGCATCTCGAGTGGTTTTCCATTCGAAAACTCAGATTCCACCCTCGTGAAGTTCTTCAGAATGAAAAACAATGGAAAAATAAATTGTTCGTTGAATAGTTCGACGAAGTAGAATATCAACTGTCATGAGAATCATTGAATTCTCACAGTGAAGGTTGTTTGGCTGTGAATAGGATTAATACGTGATCAATTGGAAGAATCTTCTCGAGTAAGAGCAGTGAGGGGTCTCAATATGAGAATTCTTCGTGGTAACTAGAGACTTCTGGCACCGGAGTGATAGCTATCACTCTTGAAGCCTAAGCGTGCTCGGTTTCCTCTCGTTGACGGTTTTGCACTGATGGAAGGGCTGGTTGGGATTTTTCTTCCTCTTTTTCTCCTCTCCGAGGTCGTCATCGTCGTCGGAACGTGAGATTCTTCAAATAGTTATCACTGACAATGAACGAGAGCCGGCTCACTTCCATGACGACCGAAGTTGATGATGTACGTTTTTTTCCACGTTAACTAACGCTCTTGATGGGTTACCAATTACCTTCATTAAAATAATTAATTCTTTCCATCACTTTTCCTACAATTTCGTATTTTCTACTTTCCTTTCAACGTTTACAAAAAAACATTTCGATTTAAAATTGACATTATCAATTATTAATTAAAGAAAAATAAAAACAAAACGTCAGATACGATGAATCCGGGATTTTGTGAAGCAACTAAATTTATATACAGACCAGATTAATTGATCGTATACAAACATATATTTACAGACATATTATGAACCGTAATCCACTGATCTGGAAACTAACAAGCGTATGTGTGCACCAGTTTGCCACGTGGAATAATTAGTAATCCAAGATCGTTCGGTAAAGTACTTACACCCCGAGCAGCACACCAGCTGGCTTTTCTGTAACATGTACTTAGATGCTAACGAGCTTTCAGTAGGTTCTCTTTTACTTTCTCCTTCTCTCTCTCTCTCTCTCTCCCTCTCTCTCTCTCTCTTATTTTATCTCTCTCATTAAGCTCTCATATGAGATCTCTATTGCTCGGAACATAAGTTAATTACGTTCACAAAAGAGCGTCACATCTCTTTTGAAACGTTTGCACGAGATGGTAGAAAAGCTGTAATTTTATTATCACATCTGATCTTTGGAATAATCTTTTATGGCTTATCACGATACAATCGTTTGTATTCAGGAAACCTTCCTCTGTTCTTTATTGGTGAAATATTTTGACGAACGACCTTGATAGGGTAGTAATTAAATCATTTTCTTTGTTGATCCACCGAATAATTTGTTAACAAAAATAACCAAATATTTTGTCCGATTTCTCGAATCAGATCTCGAATCATTTGAATAGTTCGTAAATTGATTTTTTTCTTTAACAGTTATTTATATCTAAAGACTTACATTTCCATTGTAAATTTTATGCAAGAATGAACAATATTGAATTTCCAAGAAGCTGGCACTTTGGGATCTGGGATCTCGAACAAGAGAGAAAGACAACGGTCGAAGGTGCTCTGCTTTTACTTTTCTATGCATGTATACAATCTGGATCAAGGCCTGAGTCGATGTACTTACTTAGTAGGAATTCCGATATTGCAACTCAGCGTTCTGCTACGTCATACAGTTAAACAGAGAGTGTACACACGAATGGTGTTCCAATGCATGTGAATTTTAAGCACTGGTATTGGTGCATCAGAATTGGTATTTGTAATATATACATAATGCTGTGCATGTAGTAAATACATGTATGTAATATCCACGTGGAGCAGCGACAGCTCGTTTCCTAGCCGGCGGGAATACCTGATGAACAAAAGAGAAAAGAGAGAGAAAAGGGGGTTGGATGGCGCTGAGATGCACATATATTTACAGAGTGATTCAGAATAAATTACATTTTTTTCCATTGTAGTAAAGCTGTAGGTTTTAATATGGGATGAAAATATATTAGTCTTTGTTTTGAACAAATAAGAGCAATTTAAATCATTTTAATCCTAAAAATCGAGCCAATTTAATGACTAACTAACTAATTTTTTCAGTATTGCAATTTTTAATGTACTTGGACTAGAATTTTTAGGACAGTGTACTTGATAGCGATATATTGATTAATGTTTAAAAATTTTTAAGTTAACATAAAGCTGCTGAATTTTTTTTTTTAGACAAAAGTAATAATTTTCCTGGCTTTTTACGATCACCTCCATCGGAAGTGTTTTCTGAGTCACCCGATACATAATTCAGTCGCAACATTTACGTCTTCCTCTCTCTATCTTTCTCTCTTCATCGATTCTAACAAGATCCTGGTGGTAGCTTCGTCAAGAGTAGAGCGAACGCGAGTTTGACAAACTGTTTACCAAGATTGGATGATGGTGACCGGGAGCCTCCTGCACATCGCGAGGCTACAAGCAACTCATATTTATATGACGCACACATTTTTATCCGCATTTCCATAAAAAGTATTGCATTCGATTGGAAATTTCTGGCTTGTCATGATGAATTATTCATGAGATTTTTGAATATTTCGTTTATGAATAAACGTACAAAATTATTCACGTATATGTGAGATTCAGTCTTCTTTTGTAAGAATTTTCGAATGAAAAATCTTCTGTCTACGCCATAATTTCGACGAAATGTAACAAGACTTTTTATTGATCGAGTAAATACAAAATATTTTCGATAATTCTTAAAAAATTACTTCAAGTTTCAAAATTCAGAATAAAACTAAAAGTTCTTTTCTAATCTCTTTCTCTCCTTCATTTTTTAATTCGTAATGACACCATCGAATGCGCGGCTGTCATTTCTTTTATTCCCAACGCATAAATTTCTTCCTTTTGCACTGTATGAACCGATGAGCATCATGCACGTTTCCTAAAGCCAGGAAATAAAGCTCGTGGATTTAAAAAAGAGTGTGAGTATCGATATATATAGATAAATTGAGATAAAGTCTTCCACCAGGTATTCGTGTAACCCGAGAGCTTTACGTAAAAACGCGTAAGAGACGTGTGTGTGTGACACTGGAAAGGATCTCCCCTCCTCAATGTCGAGCTTCGTGCGGTATAAATTCTTCGAGCGTGTCTGGATCGTGCTTCAAATACGAGCGAATCGAGATACTATAATGCACACCCGATATATAATATAGAAATATGTATATACATACAAACTCCTGGTGGATTTTATAAAGTATGGAAAGGTTTGGATGCACCACCTGGTTATAGGATTCCATGGCTTTTTCGTCTCGCTAAATCATTGAATTATAATAGCAACATAAATATATATGTACACAACGATGTCACAGGCGTGTTATGTTAGTTATGTACATCTTTAGTAACAATGAAAAAATCTAAAAAATTAAACCAGTAAATGCCACGAAAGAATCGAAGGAAAATGGTTAAATATTCAGGGCTTGGTCTAAAACAACAGAAGCAGCTGAGGCTCGCAGGGTCGAGTATTAAACGAACCTTTTAACAGAAAAGTCGTAATATTTATCGAACCCTGCCACGATCTGAGGTCTTTTTTGACAGCGAATAAACTTTTATGAGAATTATCAACGTGTTAACGTCAGTTGGCGCCTAAAACATTATTTTTAATTCCACATCCAACCGACGGTAAAACTTATTCGATGCTGGTGACTGGTGCATCAAAAATATTTTTTGTTCTTGGATCTAAATTGAACAATTGTGATGTTCATTTTCAGTGTTTTTGACAAATACTGCGGAATATTATTCGAAAAATATTGAAGGAACGAGGCAGGAAGCATTGTCACACTTTCATAGAGCTTCTAAGCATATTAAAATTCTTTAACACTGTGCCTACGACCTCAGCTTGATAAAGCACTAATGTCATTAGTGCAGAAAACAGTAGCAGAGTTTGAACCTAAAGTCGAACACTATTGGCCGACGTGGAGTGGCAGAGAAAATGACGCAAAAGAGCTCGTTTGATAGTATACTGTTCGATTTTTTTGTTTGACAGGAGAATCAGGTCATTCTGCGAAATTCGATGAATTCCGATCAAAATCGATAACGAGTTGAATTAAACCCCCTTTTTCATTAATTCACTGACGTTCCTGTTTCTGGGAGAGCCTTCCAAGACGATTGCGGACAGCTGCCTCTTTTGGGGGCCAAGAGAAACTGAGGAAAACCTGTGGAACAGAAGCTGCCGAATTTGAATTGACTTCCGGTTAGTTAGCGAAATTAGAAACTCAGAAAAAGCGCCTAACACTCAGCGATTGATGCACGAACCAGTGCACAGTTGAGCGGTCATCCAACCAAGTGTTGACCTTGTCCAATGCCACTTAATTTTAGTGACGTCTCTGACAATCGATACAATAATTATATATTCATAAGTTGAGCACTAGGTTCTCATATCGGATGAACGAGAGGTATGGAGAGAAAAACAAAAGATATATATTCGTATGTGACCCTATAAAGCGTGAAACAATGCTCCGAGTCTTGCGGAAATGTAAATGCAATGGCGCTTGGCCAGAGTCGACGATTTAATGTGGATATAGAGATCTGCAAGCCATACGAAAATGTATAGGACACTTCATGCGAATTCAACCAACTCCAGATCCTGACCATAATTTCGATTCGGCCCATTGTTTCTTATTATTTGATTATCCTGCCGAATTTAACAACTTAAATGTTTTCTTCGATCATTTTTTTACTCCAACAACACTCCAAAAGAAATTAAATATTTTCTAAAAAACAAAAGCAGAAGAGATTCATGATCCAACGTTATTAAATCGACACTGAAAATTGGGATTCTCGTCGTTCTCTGGTTTCTTTGGTGTTTATTTCAATGTCTTTTTATTTTCTAAGTCACTCTCATATTTTCGACTTATGATTTAGTGCATTGCTTCTGTAGCTAATCTAAAGTTTTGTTAATATAGAGTTCGGAAGGCGAAATTGCCGTCAAGTTTGGGCTGGAGCTCTCATGAACTCTAATCCATGCTTCACTGCACCAGTGCAACGCTCGATCTCTCCGGCTTTGAACCGCTCCCAGCTTTTGAGGATGCATTGAAATTTTCAAAATTAGATTAGATTGAAGTTCATTTTATCGTACTATAAAGGGATATAATATCCTTTGACTAACGAATTTTGTTGATGTACTGACCATCCATGGCTTCCAAAAGCAATGAAGAACTTTTAAGAACATCCAGAATACTGTCAATTTTTTCTTTACTGAACAAATGTTACTTTAGATTTTTTCATGTTAAAAATTTCACATGCATCCAATCCCAATCAAGTTTCCTTGACGATAAATATTTTAAGTCACGAGGAATTTCGAAGCAGTCGTAACCTTGGATATTGAACAGTAGCTTCTCCAACTTTTCATCAACGAGTAAGTGCCCATAAAAATGGTTTAGAATCTTAAGGTCCTACGTCAAGAAATGTCAACATGGGAAACGATAGTGATGTGGCATATTTTTTCATCATAAACTCGATAGAATGATCATGTGAAATATTGTACATACAATGTTATTTATATATGAAATTTACGTCTATGTATGCATCGAAGTTTGAACTCCTTGCTTTTTATTACTATGCGGATAAATATGTGTATATATATTTAAGCTAGAAATACAATACGGAACAAAACATCTTCCGGAAAGTCATGATTCTAGTTTTTCTGATGGTGAAACTATCGGGGGGTGGATTTTGGAGCTCATACCAACGTCGCCAGTAACAAAAGCTCGGAACTTAAATTCGAGGAATGTCAGTGGATAATACGCAGCAGGAAAGGTGAAGGAAGGAAGAGAAAATAACGAAAAAGGAAGGACCTTTCGATATGTGCTCTTACACCGTAAAGTTTCGTCGTTCAATTCTGCTCGAGTTCAAACTCAAATGGCGACTGCTGCCTCTCGTTTCTTCCAACAATCCTTTCAACGTCTCGATCTTTGTCTCTCTTTTTATCCTCTTATTCTCTCTTACTTACAAAATCACTTTTGCAAGCCTTTTCATCGCAAGTCTCGGAGGCACCCCGTTAACAGGTGGCACACTCAATGAACTTTGCGTCTATACATATAGAAATTTATGTATATTTTCATCCTCAAACCTATCTGAGATTCATTATTGAACTTATAGATCGAGGATTCTTGTGTTTTTTATTTATTACTAAGCAAATGGTTTCAGGGATTCTATTTTTATGTTTACAACACGTTGGTTATCGACTTGTTACTTCTTCTTACTATTTACTGTTAAAATAGAAATTCGTTTGGTGGTGTTTCCTGCGTCATGACAACAAAGACAGTCAAACCGAAACACTTACAGTTTTCTTGTAATTTTCCAACCAGTTTAATGGTAACGAATCTTGAACGAGAGAAAATTGTTTAATGTTACTACTCCCATTTATGAATCATGAGTATTTTTGTAACTGTTCATATAAACTTTACCTAAAAACTTCAAACTTTCGAACAGAAGGAACAAAAATAACAGAAGTTGGCTGTTACTGGGATTATTCGAGCATTGATATTCGTAGATGCAAAAAATATTAATATATTAAATATTGAATAAATATTGAATAAATATGTTTATATGTTAATAATTGAGACTCACCGATTCTGATGACTGGCGGCAAAGACATTGCAGTTGTAACGAGAATAACAATGAGGGCGTATAGTAGTGCCATCGTGTATCTCGTCTGTTAAAAATCTCACAGTTCCCCCGTGGATCACTAGCACACGCGACTACAACATCGTTCTCGCGTGCGCTTGTTATTAGCGCTGCCAACCACCCACACTTTCGACGTACGAGTTTTAATTGAAAACAGTATCAACTTCGAAGGATAATTCCGGTGGTGCATTTGCTTGGGTATTAGTACGTATTGATTCGTCGCAATGAATTATCGTCACCAACACACCAACACAAAACTGCACATCCTTGGAAGGTCCTTGGAGTCCTTGGAACTCAGCAGTCATGGGATAATCCTCAATGTTTCGTTACTTCACTGGTCCACGACGATCTGATCCTGAAACATTAATTTTCCATCAGCCCTGGACGAACACATTAATGAATAATGAAAATTCACTGTTTTTTTTTTTTTAATTTTAACACCGTTTGTCGCGTAACCCACAAAAAATATTTGAACCATGAGCTTAATAAGTTTTTCTTTTCCATTTACAAAATCATCTCATTAAAAATTGTTGGTACTTTGACAAATTTTCAAAGAGTTACTCGCTTAACGCCATTCTTATTCAAAAACTTTCCTCTCCAAAGATTTAACAGGAAAGCAACGAGAGGAAAAAAGAGGACACACGAACATTCATAACTGCAGTTTATTTTCAGCAAAGCGAGAATGTCAGTTGAGTGACTCGATCTCATTTATCGTTGAGATTTGTACTCTTTTTATGCACAAATTTTAAATGGAAAAGTATATTTATATATTCAATTAGAGTCAGCAGGTTTGAGCTCGGCATCAGCAGACTCAGAGTACTTTTCTCTCTCTCTCTCTCTCTCTTTTTCTCTCTCTCTCTTTTTCTCTGCCCCTCCCTCTCTCTCTCTTGCTTCATGGTTGCTGCCCAAGAGAGATGTACGTCAAGAGGTTGTACAACTGTGAAAAAAAAACCCTCGGGATTCAAGCTTTTATGAGCTGACATGTATACTTTGTTGAAGAGTACAAACTCCTCATGAAGGAAGCTTTTCGTCTTTTCGTTAAAACTCAAGAGCTCTCAGAATCGTCCAGTTAGGTCTCTTGGTTTTCCCACATGTGTGAATGTTTGCCACTTTCAGTTTGAAATAAATTGTTCAAATTTTTATAAATATTGTAAATTATCTTAGATCGAACAGGCTGTCAAATGAAGAGACTCGAATACATGATCAATTTATACAAATTTTGATCGAGTTTTATCGAATCTTGCATTTACCAAATTGTTTTGATTTTCCGTCAGCGCTGGACCCTTTAAATATTATATAACTCCAGCTTTTTTCTCTTTTTTTTTGCTCCAACAAAAATATGCGTATGTCGAAGAAAAGCTTCATTATATATTCAATCACAGTGACGGGACGGTGGCAAACGAGATTACGCACGTGAACTCACAGACTCAATGCACAAAATTATTTATTATAATAGTTTTGCATTTACATAAAGTTATAAAACCGCTTGCACCAAATTGTACGTTATATCTTGTTTCTTTTCATTTAAAACATGAGTTTGGACATGTTTGAGTGAAGGATATACAATCTGTTCCCTAGATACTGGAGGTTCGCTTTGTCGAACATTCACCCAACTGGGCTTTTCTGTCTCATCTATTTGTTGATGCAAATCCAATTTCATTTAGCTCGACGCACTGCATGTAAATTAGTTTTACCGCTTATACTATTTTCTTCCTTTGTTTTTTGGGGCTTCATTCTTCTTCATCCACTTTTTCATACAATTTGAGATTATGAGTGCTCGGCGTATGGGTCTACGCGAGAAAGAGACCGAAAAAGATCGACAGAGAGGGGGAGTCGATTTAAAACCGCTTTTAATAGATTGCACAGCGTCATATTTTTTTTTTTTTTTTTTTTTTTCAAACCAATTAGAAATCGCATTTTTGTCTAGACGAAAAAATCTTTAGATTTCATAAGTCTAGATCCGGGGTAAATTATATTTTTCCAAGAGTGAGCTTATTCGTTTATGAAAACGCTCAAAATGTCAGTAAAACATTTAAACACGAACCTCGACCGAAACTGCAATTAACGAACCCTCGAAATCTCACACGTAATTAATTTTGACATAAAGATTCTCGATTGGGCGCGAATAAAAAGCAGAATTTCTCTCGACAATTCTTTCAATTAAAATAACGCGACAATCCAGCAGAAGATTCTTGTTCGAGCGTTCTTGAGCGTGCTTACGAGAGTCCCCACATGAGTAATTTTTTTCGCGGTTTCCCTACGCTCCCGGTAAATGCCAACAGTCGGGAAATGTCCTACAGGTGCACAGCGGGTTCTTGGAGTAAAAATCTGGTAGTTTTAAACAATAAGAAAAAGGACAGACGGAGCCTTTCTGGAATTTTCTTTTTCTCTAGTTCTAAACCATTTTTACTCAATCATTTTGTTTTCCTCTAAAATCCCAAAGAATTTGATTGTTTGATCAAATGATTACTTGCCGAAACCCGATACTCCTTTATTTCAAGGCAACACCGAAATAGTAGCAACAAACGAAATTCTAGTCAAAAGGAATTAAAGATTGAATTCGCTTGTGAGTGAGTATAAAAAATCTGGCTTGTAACCTCGCCCGGGTAATATAGAGCAGATTTCACGAACCGTACGGGTCTCTGGCGGGAGGGTGGTTTGCGTACACGAGACAAGAGCAGCGAGGGAAAGGATGAATCTCGAATTTCCCTTGTAAATCATCAGCGTACACGTTCTGTTCTGAAGTTTCATGCGTGGGATTCTGTTCACGGAATTCTCTTTTTTCAAACATGCTTTTACATTTGTTTCTTTTTCCACTGTTGTTTCGCTGCCTTGTCATTTTTTTTTTCATCTGCATATTCCTGAGCTAAATAATTATGGAAAAGTATTGCATTGTTATTTCTGCTTTTCTGGATACCATTTTCATTCTACCAGGAAACATTTCAGCTGACTTTGGCGTCTAGTTTGGCACTCAGCAAAATTGATGGCTACTGAAAGATTTTCCATAATAAACGAGGACACTCGTGAACATTGAAAGTTACTTACGAGAACGTGGCAGACGTTCCGATCGTCTCCAAACACGATAAACACCCATGATACCATTGTTAAATTTCATTCTGTAAAATGTGTGAACGTCTGAGGATCGGAGTACCTCGTTTTATCGACAGTAAACTGTCAACGTTCTATCTTATTGCGAGCTCAGCGAGAGTAATGTGACAATGGATGAAGCTGTTCTTCCTTCCGATTTCTTTACACGATCTCCACGAATTTTACGTCATTGTGAAAGTTCAAGATGCCAACCTGGCGTCTCTGTCAGCTTTCTTCGTGTTAGAGGAACGTAATTCTATTGACAAGTGCTCTTCATCCTCAATAACGATCAAAATGATGATCAAAATTGATATTTTCAATCAAATGATTGATTGAAAATATTTTAATTGAAACAAATCAGATTTTAAATTCTGGATGATCAATGAACGATTGTATAAAAATAATCATGAATAATCATCACTGGGTTATTTGAAAAAGTTTTAAAAAAGTAGAAGAAGGCAATGGTGAAAAATATGAATGAATGATGAAAAAGCTTCTTCCTTATTCATGTGTTTCAATAGCAAAAATATTCAAACAGCCCAAACATGTACTTATTGCCAATATTTCTTAAGATTCCCGTGGTCATCTTAAGGGATGTGGGTTATGGGGGTTCGTGGATATTGAGGGGATATTGTCAACTGATATAGAAAGACTCCCCGAAGGATATTGTTCGAAATTCCAACGGATATTTGGGCAGGGAAGACATTTGGACGTTAGAGGTAGGATTCCCGTTGGGTATTGTTTGTATCCCGAGGGATACTAGTGGGATTCCCTCCAGATATATTGAAGATTGCATGATCTTGAAATCCTGACAATAACCTGAGAGTGAAATTGGTGGAAAAAAATCTGTATCTAAATCATTAAAAGTAACGATGGCATCAGAGCAATTACGATTTCGAGTGGAATAAAATGAACATCCGATTTTAGGGTTAGTCTAGTTCTGTCTTGAGTTTTGACCTTCATAAAAAACTCGAAACCAATCAGATTAATTCACTGGGCCAATTTTTTCTACATTTTTCATCTAAGTTTCGACTGTGCAATTAAATCCTCTGTGGTAAATTAATAGTGAGTAAATATAAAAGGTGTGAAAAAAGGTTGAGAAATTTGCTAAGAAAGTTTTACTAACACGTCAGAAAAAATTTCAAGTAGAATTACTGCCAAAGGACTGAGTACTAATCAGTTAAAAAATCAATGAATTTTTGGAATATTATTTGTACAAAATAAATTGTGAAAAGAAAAATCTACTAACAAGGAGAAATAAGAGTTTGCTCCAATCTATTTAATACGAGGTACGTAATCAGACGGATCGCTTACAATAGCCATAGAAGAACAAAGACAGAGAAGAAAAAAAGGAAAGAGAGAGAGAGACAGAGAAAGAGAGAGAGAGAGAGAGAGAGAGAGAGAGAGAGAGGGAGAGAGAGAGAGTGGGACCGGCAAACAAACACTACGGGGGAGGCAAAGTTACCCGTTCCTAAATTAGGTTAGCGTAAATCCCTTTAGGGTAACTCTAATGGCGGGAGCGTGAGTGGCATGCGGCCCGGCGAACTGCAACCCTTTCTCGCCTCCCGTAGAGGGGTGCGTTTCACCCTCGCATTCTCTCTCTCTCTCTCTCCCTCCTTCTTGGACATCACACTATTAGGCTCGATGTCACGATGCCAGCAACCGGCGACCACGAGTCTCGTCATGACTTTTGACACAATGAGCTTCCAAAGCAGGAATACATGCTAATTATTTTCGTTTTTTTTTCTTCTTCGTTCTCTTTCTACTGATTTCTCGTGGCATCAGTGATGTTTCACTCCAGAACAACGTCTTGTGGCAGCAAATTTTTTGTAGGCTCTCATTGCCTCGTTTGATTCTAATCGATACCATTAACGTCATTAAGATTAAATCCAATCGTTTATTCTATTTTTATTCCTTTATAATTCCCCACGGATAAGTGCAATGGAAGATCATTATCCAAATCACCAATTAAACGTCAGTACATTTGATCGAATCCGATGGAATAAAATGCCAGTTAAAGTTTCAAGTTTCTCGGGGATGCACATGGCGGTGCGGAACTCTGCAGGTGGATTTTATTTCAAGCTATTTCTGTTTTGTGACTGAACACAGGAACGATGAGGAAAACAGTTAAACTGCGTACATAAAGCTGCGGGCTATATCCAGTCCACGAGAGATAATGAACGTCACTGCAAAAGGTGAAGTTCGACTGGATCCAGCGCGAACTTTGGAAACATTAGAAAAGTTCACGATGGATTTTACGATTAGAGTAAAATAAATAAATAAATGAAGGCAGGAGGAAACAAAAAATATAACTGGCATTACGTTAAACGATTGGGCGTATAAGCTTCTCTCATCAAAATGAGTGCGAGGGCCTTCTTCATTCCGTATGCCAGTCGAGGGCAAGAAAATAAAAGTTGTCAAGACGCCCGATCGCAACGGAGAGAAAGTTGCGCCAAAAAACCTACGAACTCTCTCAATCTTCCGTAAACTATCTCGTCTCTCATTGCGACCGGTCTCTTATAGAAGTAATTTTTTTTTCCATTTATCATCATAAATATATATATTGGAGTGATGCGGAGGGACAAAAGTTTGATTCACCAGCAGAGTAAGGGGAATATAGATGTGTGCATGGACGCAAAGGCATGTGTAAGTTCGATGGAATAAAACTTGAGCCCTAGCGCGAATCAGCCCTTGGGACAAAAAAAAACGTTGTGAACGAACCACTCGGCCGACCAACGCGCCAGTCACACCAGATGAAAACATCGAATTTTTTCTGTTTTTTTTTCTTTTTTTTTCGTTTTTTCTTTTTCTTCGAATCGCCAGAAGCTATCTATGAGAACAGATACTCTTGGGATTTACGTATGGAGGGAGACTTGAAGATATCGTTCGACCAACCGTACCCCCAGGAAAAAAGAATAAGGAGACGATGAAGAAAAAAGACAACACATACAAGCAAAAGGTTAAAACAAGCCTCAAAAACTCCGATCTTCACTACACTCAACTCTGAAAAACAAAACTAGGCCTTTTTTTTTGTCTATGCCTCTTTGGCAGCAGGAAAGACAAGAAGCATAGAATGTTCGAAGGTTTTTTTATGTTTGTATTCAGTGTAAATATTTTTCGATAGTGTCTTGTAAAATTTCAAAAAGAACCAAAAATACGACACCGAGCCTCATCGATGATCAATGATCACTGAAATAAAACATTGAAAGCTTGGGATCTATTTCCCGGATTTAAAAAAATCGATCCGTTTAAATCTACCAACACACTGAAAGATTTTGTTAATTATAGTCAACTACAGATTATACGAATGACTCAAAATGTTTGAATGGCATGAAAAATAAAATAACGACGTCTAAGTTTTATTATTGAGCAAAAGTTTTGTTGAATTTTTCGACACTACAATTTGTTCACATTATTATTTCAAATTATGTTCTACAATTAAAGAATAGTTTGCAAATCGCTTTTTTAGTGCAATACGTTGAAACAGTTCATTACTCTGGGCATGAAAACATTGTACATACAAATTTAGCATTTAAATACTTTTGACTAAAATACAGTGCGAATAAGTTCAATTGAATAGAGCTTTTGTTAAATCGTGAGATAACGAAAAAAACTTCTTTGATTAAACCTCGTGGTTAAAACAACTAGATGTTTTTTTCTGGGTGTGCTTCGAAGGTTTGATTTGAAGTTAAAAAACCAAACGTTGGTGAATAGGAAAGTCTCTCGTCAGTCAGTACAGTGAAATAATTACGCAATAAAATTGTTTTTTTTTTTTTTTTTTTCGAACGCCTGCGGTGTGGCCTTTCGCACGAAATACATGAAATAAAAATCAAATTTGCGAGGCAGGTGATAGGAAAAAAGTTTTTTTTTAAATCATAGCATTGGTTAGTCGCAAAAAAAAGTGACAGAAAAGTGGGGCATTATTGTTTTGACACTGAGCTGGGAATGTGATGAAATTGAGAGGTATGAATTTTTCGAAGTATATTGATTGAATGCTCTGATTGAATTGATTGATTGAATTGAAAATTGAAATTTTCTTTTAGTCCGTTCAGTTTGGAAGAACAAACGATTTTCCTTTTGGTTTCTGTTATTCATAATAAATCAAGGATAACAAAATGACGTACAAAAGTGAACCAAATGAGGTCGAGTGTCGACAGTGGCCGATTACCTCGGACCACTCTGGCTTCCATCAAAAACCTCCAACATTGTCTTTCAAATTGTTTCACAAGAGAATTTTACGTGCACAATACAGATTCTGCAGTGACCCTACCAATTGATTTTCATTGCAGAGCTTTGTGCTTTTCAGCCAATGACAAGCGAGAAAATTCTCATGATTGACTGCAAAAAAAAAAAAAAAACAAACAACGGTGTACCTAGCTCTTTCATTATTTTTTTAAAGCCACTTTCAAGTTAAAAAATAATAATTTCTTCGTGGATTATCATAGAAAAAATTACTCCCACGAAATGGACGTATTGCCATTTTTTTCATTTGCTCTTTTTTACCCTTAACGTTGACAAATGCATTAAAAGTCTCTGATTAAAGAGAATTTTTAGCTACTTCGCAAATATTCAAATAATGTTTGACACTAAACACACATCCTCTCAATGAAGCTAAATGAATTTTCAAAATCAGTTCGTAAAATTCCATAAATCACAGTGACATTCAATTACATTCTATTTACAGTATAAATGGTTCCAGCTCATCGTTGATATGAACACAGAATTTTATTTACGACATTTTTGAGCTCGTTTAGTGAAACGTAATTCTCGATTGGTATGTGCTCATGAAACCATGCGAGACCAATCACAAACGAGTAAATTTACAATTTAAGGCTAATCAAATTTACTGGTTTGTATATTATTCCTTTGAAATACACTAACTTGACGAGCCTTCGTACGAATAAACATGTAAACCAACGAACATGAATGTTAAATCAAATATTTCTTCGTCCACATTGTTAGGCCTTGACGGTACCTACCAAAAACAAAAACGCGATGTACTGATTAATAAAAGCGATGTTCGATAATAAAAGAGTTGACACATGCGAACGTCATCATCACAACCAATTAATTTGAATTTTTTGCATGGTGTTGAATTTTGAATCGTTGGAACACGACCCACTCTATTTTTTTCCCCAGCTTTAGTTTCCGATTCCTGAAAAAGGTGGTTAATTTATTGTAAAACTTCATAAAAATTGTTGGTTTTACGAAAATTCAATCACAACAGCATTTCAATCGAAATTTTTCTATTTCATGCAAAAGCTTCGTGCATGAAGAAATGTATTTTAAATGATTCACTTTATTTCGACGATAGGGATTTAATCTTGCCAGACTTGTAAATATATTACATTTCATTTATATACATTTTATCAACGTTTTTTATTAAACGAACGTTTGCGATATTTCGCAAACTGGCGCTTAGTCGTGAAAGTTTTGAGAGAGCATTTAATAAGTGAGGAAGAGAGTCACCCAAGGGATGGAATAATTCATTATCGTATACTCGTAAACACCCTCAGAGGGAAGTTTTTCTCGTTATTGCTGAGAGTGATGAAAGGGCTTTCTTTAATTTTCCCTTTTTTATTTACTCATCCAATTTTCTTATTTTTACCACTTTAGTGGCATTTTCGAAAACAAGATAAAAAATTGTCCCCGTTCCATCAGTTGTTGGAAGCTCCGCATATTTTTTTATTTAACGATAGCTGCTCTTTAGGCAATGCCCATCGTGACCTCTTTCGATAAGCTGCCAGTGTATCGGCTTCACAAACTCCACCACGTCTATTACTATGGAGTTTATATGTATCTATGAATTCATGTATATAGCAACGATGAAAGTTTTCAGCAAGGTTTCCTACTAACCCTTTTTCAAGCACGTCGTTCGAAATAATGCTATGAAAAAAGTTCGATCATATTATTACTCTTTCATTGATCATTTAACTTCTACGATTGACACAAGACATTTTCACAAGTAATATTGATTTCCAATGTCCCGAGGACATAATTCTCCAAATATTTCGACTCGTGTGCAATCAAAACAAGTCATTCAAAGTCCCCAGCTAACGTTTTTACATTTCTTCGGGTTTTTCAGCCCGAAACGTTTCCTTTTTGAGTAAATCATTTTCCTCTCGAGTGAAACATTTTAAAGGGGATGCCATAGTCAACGAATGAACGCTTGCTTTGAATTTCGAGGTTTTTCATCCAAATTCAAAGGTTTCTTCAAAACCAGGCTACAGAAAATTTCAATATTTTTATTCAGTGAAGAATTTCGCCTGAAGTTTAATTCACTCATAGTTCGTCACTCTTTTTCCGAAGTACACACGATTTTATTTGGAGGCTAGAGTCAGAAATTTTGTGATTTTCCTCAGATACTGTTTTTATTTTCATTGTAATTTATAAGCTTCATGATCAAAATTACTTCACAAGTTATTTTCAACACAACGTTATCGACTAGAATAAGGAACAAAAAAAACATTGAATTTGCTTACCCAATTCAGTATTTTACGGTTTTGTATTTGATTCTCGACTCCTGGAACAATCGCCGTGAAATAATTACGTAGACGTCACACAATCGAGGCACAATACACGACGAAACAAAATGATCGCACTAATTCCGATTCAGAGGAGAACTTCTCGACGATTTATCCTTTGAAACAACTGTCATCGTTGACTTTGTGCTTAACGGATTCAATTCTATTTCAAACGTTCATTATAACGTCGGAAATTGAAGGGGAGAGTTCGGGTAATTAATCGATGTAATGATCGATTTCAATGCTTTGTTGAGGTTGTAATACACGATCACACAAGGAACAAAAGGAAAGAGACATTATAGGAAACCGATTTGGAATCAGCGACACCTTATCGAAGGACAAACTTCTTAGATTGTAACTATTATTATCGCGCGCGAGAAAGCAAAGAAATTACAAGTGTAGTAGATGGGACTTTCTTGGATGGGAAATCGCGACGTATACGGTCTGTCTCTATTAACGTTAACGTCGCGGAACACTATCTTGGATGCGAACGACCCCCGTTATCCTTAACGTGACCGCACGGGTCGCCCCATGTACGAAAACCACCACCGGCGACCATCAAAGTTCTCTATCGTCTTTTCAGCTTGAATATCTCCAGCGAAATCATTTGGAACGCGCTTTGTTACATCACGCGATAACTCTTTCTCTCTTTTCTCGTCTCGTTGATTTTCACGACCCTGTTCTTTCCTGATTAAATTATCATTACTCCAACACTTTTATGAATAAAATTTGTGGATTTGTTATGATTACTAAAAGCGTGATAATTTCTTACGATTTTCTATTGGGATTGTGAATAATTAACGATCTTGAAAGGGGAGTAGAAAAAATTCGACAAAATTAAGCTCAATTAAGTCAATTTTATTTTGATCATAATTGATCAAACGAAATGATTGCAAAACTCTCACAATTTCGAGCACAAATATTCACATCATTTGAATTCGAAAATTTCTAAAATTATGCAATTTGATTAAGGATTTCGACAGTCATTTCGCTCATCACTCGCGTAATCCGAATTCATCAAAGAGAATTTTTTAGCCAATTATTGGACATCGACGATAATCGGTCTCGTGCACAGCCCTCGTGCAATATTTAATTACGATTGATCAATTATTTATGCGACCAATAATTATATGATTAATTATGATGAATTCTAGTGAAATCAGTAACTTTTAAATATTCAATACTAGTTTTAAATTTAACTCCGTTTTTGTGAATTTGTAAACAAACGCATATACGGACAGACAGATCCCGAGACGATAATCCCCAGCAAGTTTTCAGTCGTCCATCGAAAAGAATCTCTAAAATACATGATGCAGGACTTTCCAAGCGAACAACTAACTTCCGGAGGACAAACTCGACTTTTCGTTGCTTGCTCGTGTTTGGCCTCAAGATCGTGAAAGATTATCCAAAATGTTTGTTACTATCTATTTACTTTGAAAACTAATGCAAATTTTCCCTTTTATAAAAAAATCATCGTAAAATCCCTGGATTAATTTTTATGAAATCGCTCACAATTAATGCAACGGATTTTATTTAAATGAATTTACGATTTCTCTGTAAATTGTTATTACCAATTATATTACGAGTTGGAATCGAACATTAATAATTTCTCCGAGCCCTAAATTAAAGAGTTTTTCGATGATTAATTCACCTTCAAATTCCTTCAGAATTTCGTCCACAATTCAACACGATTATTCATTTTGATTTAATCACCATTGACGTATTTTGCATTTAAATGTACTTAATTTTTGTTGTTGACATCACAATAATTATGAATAAAATTGATTAACGAACGTTGTGAGTATTCGAACGAGCGTGAAATAATTAACAAGATGTAAACATTACAACGATACTAATTATTATTAATAATGTTCGCACACACGTGACAAAAAAGCACACACGTTTAAATATATGTAATTATATATACATATTTATATGATCGAAAATTTGGAAGATTTTGAAATTGGTGAGGATCCGACGATCGCGGAAGACGCGCGTGCACTGACTCGCCAAACTTACGAACGATGAGACTTGCGCGCGCGAACTTCCAGCCGGGGGGGATGAACGACGGGGGTTGGCACCCTCGCGGACATAAGGGCGAGAGAGAAAACGCGCTGGCGCAATTCGTACCGATACACGCCACGCGATCATACATTCATTTTTTTTATTCCTTTTTTGCCCACTTTCTTCCTCTCTCTTTCTCTTCCTCCCTCTCTTTGTTTTAGTTCTTTTCTAAATTGGCAAATTTCTCTTTTTATTCATCTGTGTATGACGCGACAGCCAAATATCGTCAATGCCAAAGAGGAATGATTTGTGAGCGAAATATAAATCGCGCGCAAGCGCTCCCCAAATTTTCTCTCTGTAAATCTGGGTTAGTGGACAAGTCGTGACCAATGACTTTCGACCTCCAATGCAACCAGTACAACGCACTCGATTTTCCCGAATAAAAACAACAGTCATACGTCTCTTTTTCCTTCAATCATCTGTCAATAAAGTAAAAACACATTATGAAAGGTTTATGAGCAATGATATCGTTCATCAATGTTCTTATTAATGGGTGACTGATGAAAAACGTGGGACCAGGAAAACGTATTCGTTATTTCGCTGATAATTCTGATTGCAATCAAATTTCGACGCTTTTTGTGGCAAGAAATGTTTGTTACAGAGATTTCGATTTGATTTTTGCAGGTTTTTATAAATGTTTTGGGAACCAGTGGTTCATTAGTTATTACAAAAGTAACAGAAGTGATCAGTTTCCATTAGTGATAATACCATAAATGTGAAAGTACCAGAAGTCATTACTCTTCATGACTGATCAAAAAACACTTGTGGGACTTATGAATATCCTATAAAAGCACTAATCAATTATTAATAGTGTCTGTTAATGCTCATTAGTATTTTTCCACGAGGAAATGTATACCATTCTAATTGAATTTTTCAATTGATCCCTCTCGTCTCGTTAATTCGAGTGGTCTAATAAGTTTAACACCATGAAACGATCCAGTATCATTTAAACAATTAAGAGGATAAATTGAAAACCTCACGTTCTTCGTATTTTTAAGAGCTATAAATGAATGAAGATGGATTATGGAAAAAAAAAGAAGAATCGTTAAATATCATTTGGGGATAAAAAGAAAAGGCAGGGCTTTTCTTGTCGTTGTTCACGAAGGTTCGTTAAGAAATTTCTGATTACTTCAAACGAGAGAGCGAGGCAGAGGGAGGGAACAACGACAGAGAGAAACGAGGGTGTCGACGGGTCTTGAACCGTGACGGGGAGGATGTGCACTCTTCTCTTTCTCTCTCTCTCTCTCTCTCCTTCTCTTTCACTCTCATTGTCGTGTAACCAGTTTCAAGGTCGTTATCATTCACCAGCAGAGCGAGAGAGAAAACTACCACTCGACGCTTCACCCCCAGGAGGCTATTCGTGTACGCCGCCGCAATTAATTTTAACGGTTACGAAGAAGCCCGGATTATCCTTGATTATATATATAGATATATGTATTAATATGTGTAGTGAATCGTTTCTTGGCTCTTGCGAACGTCCCTCGACGGATCTTCTTACAACGAGAGGATCCAAACTATATCCTCCAAGATACGGAGTTACGAAGACGAGATTTCCATGGAAACACGCGACTGGCAGTTCCCATGATACAACACATATAATACAACGAAAAGATCCTCTCCCAGTATAAAATTACGGGGCGAAAACGACGAGGACCCTCATTCTCGGGGAGTCTCGAGCAAACCATCAGAACTTTTTCAAAATCTCGACTTCAGACACCTCCACCTTTTTTTAACCTTCTTGTGTCCCGTCGAAATGTCGTCAACCAGTTTACAAAGCAACGTAGACATACATTTTCATGACAAGCATCAGCATCCACTCACTTTTACTGCCAAGTCCTTCATTTTTTTCCTCTTTTCTCAAAGGACTTAACGATTTCGTTGAAAAACTTGAAAAAAAAACTTTTACTCTGTTCTGTAACGTTCATGATTTTGAAAGCATTCAAAAACGTCGCAGTTAAATGTCCGATCCTATGAAAGTCCGTGGAATGGAAAATTAGTATTGAAATTAAATAAACCAGCGAGCTTTCAATTAGCAATCGGACGTCGGAGGATCGTTTTCTTAAAATAAAATCATGAGACTTTAAGTGGACGTCGGAAACTGAAGGAGCCTCGTTTTGGGATAAAGTTTAACTTTAGAACACTCCGGAGAACTGAATCTCGAGTCTGGGATACGCTCCGTATAATTCAACGTTTCTCCAGAGTCTAATTTCACGTGAATTAGGGTAAATATCTGCAGCTAAGCACTAGATACGAAAACTTTGGGATCCTATACCGTGAACTCTTCGACCACATTTTCGTCTACCTTGTTGTGTTGTTCGGAATACGACCGCGCTAAATTCAAGATATACATATATTTTTGTCTGTATTTGCACCGAGAACTGTCACGATTATTTGAAATTAAATGATTAATTTATTTGAATAAATAAAACGAAACGGAAATCGCGTCCTCGAAAATAAAGCAAATCTATTGACGCATAATTCGTCGTTTACCAAAGAGAGAATAATTGAATTCAATTATTATTTTCCAACGAAATATTCAGAGATTATTTATTGATGAAATTTGAAATATGTACGAAATTCAAACATGTTTGTAATGTAATAACAAGTAATTCGATGATCAACGCGTTCAATAAATATGTATTGGATTCCTCGAAACCCCACTGTATTTTGCACAAAACATAGCGTTTGATTGACCAAAGAAGTGTATAAAAAATGAATATCGAATCGAATTCTGATTACGTTTGAGAATCGACAGTGATATTATTCGAAAATTCGAACCAAAGGTACAACGCGTTAAAATTTACGTTGGTGCGCGCGTCGACAACGAATAATCCGATAGCGTGAAACCTAGAAATCCCAAGAGCTCTTGTCCCCACCGATATTCAAGTCCATTGTTCATAAGCTGCCTCAGCCTCCAAGTTTATATATATTGATTACCATGCAAGCTCTTGGATCCTGGCCAAATCGTTTGAGTACGTTGAGGTAGGTCGCTCACTCGCTGTTTCCAACTACTTGCCAATATTAAGTCTATACAAACATATCGATTATAAACATAAATATATATTTATGTATATAAATGTAAGTAGAAATCTGACGCTGTCAGGCAGTGGGTCGCGCGTATCACGCAGCCTTGATACAAATACTTTGTAAATCGAGGCAGTAGTCGGTGGTCAATCCAATTTCACACATCGCTTTATTTGCTTAACCTACGAGAGTAAATGACAATTGAAATTTTAACGAATATAAAAGTTAACGAATATAAAAAAATTTTACACATTTTTTTCTAGCTTCAAAGACAATCACTAAATGATCAGGTTTTCCTGGTTTTTCTGAGACGGTGTGTTTAGGTATAATTTTTCCCTGTGGTGCGTAGATAAAAATATTAAATTCTTGTGAACATTTAGAAACGAAAGAATTAAAACTGCTGCTTTTAATCGTTAGACTACATTTTTTCTTTTGTAAAAATCCACGACGAAAGACAAAGATGAAATGAACTTGAAGGCTCATGAGAGGAAAAGAATAAAGGAACTAAGTCTGCTCCGATGAGGGTCGAATTCACGAGGTGCACCAGTTCTGTGATTAAAGCCTCGCTTTTTGGTCAACGAGAGAGATAGAGAGAAAGAGAGTCAGACAGAGAGAAAGAGAGTGCTATGTTGGAGCAGAGGAAAATGGCCAAACTAAGATGTCAGCCTGCGAATTCAGCCCCAGACTGGAATATTAAACGGACCAACACCTTTGTCTTCTTAGCACTCGCACCATTAGCAACCTCTTTAATTAGCATGATAAAAAAGGGGAAAAGAGAGAGCGGTGAAGAGAAAAACTGGGCTGGCAGCGGATCGGGAAGAACTTCCATTTACTTTTGTGCTCAACAGTAATTTTGTGAAATTTTCCGAACTCTAGAAATTTTACAGAATTTTTCAATCCTGCTGTTTTTTTCGTCACTTTATTCAATTTTTTCTCCTTTTTCTCACGGACCAATTACTGTCAATCAAACACGCCTGAAAATTGCAACCAAGTCGCATCAGTCGACGCAGCGGATGTCTTCTGGTAAAATTAATTACTAGGTGACAATTTTTACGCAATTTAAATTTATCAACATTTCTCTCATCGTTACATATTCTCATTAGTGTCTCATTACGGCTCACCACAAATAAGAGCCACGGAAGAGCAGCTCTCCTCCCCATATACAGTCATTGCTCGTGTGTTTTACGTCAAAACCGAGAGACTCGAACCAGGTAATTGATTTTCCCGTTTCTCTATATACGTCCCAGTGAGCTCACTTACGAGAGTTGATCAGCCGCGCACTACGCGGACAATCTTCCACCGCGTAAATGACGGTAAATAAAAATAATAATGAAATGTATTTTTAATGAAAAACATCAATCGTTTGAGTCTGCAACAAAACTTGACATTTAGTTGTCCAACAATTCATGCACTTGCTTAGTACAATTTATGTCGAATTGATAAAAAGTAACCACAGGAATTTAAAAAAATGAAGATTTTTAAAATAAAAATGTTGAATCCTTGGAAAATAATGGAATATTGATACTTATTTACTTTTCGATTGAAAAAATACAACTTTGTTATTTTTACGAATAACCACGTCCTGTGTGATTATTAGAAAATTTGAAAAACTCAGAGAAAATAAACAGTGAGAGCCTGTAAAAAAAAAAACAACGTAGGATTTCGTGTAAACTGTTCGAGTTATTTGTTTATCGAGTTTTACTCTGTAATAACAAAGTTAATTACAAAAATTCACTCCCTTTGTTTACATATTACACATATCTCATAAATGAATATACGATATTTTCACATCGATGAACAACTTGTAATCTTTGAATCTTTTGCTTATTCTCTCTTTCGCACCTAATTTATCACTCTTGTGTCTCGCACGCTCCTGTGAAATCAGAAGTTTGTCGAGTTTGAGCATCGCCTCCGCGTTAGTGAAAATATCTCGAGCGTAACGGACCAACGCCTTTGCTAAGTTTGCCCACAAGATTTCTGCGGTTTAGCCATTTACATAGTTCAAATAAGAGAGCGTGGGTGAGCAATACAAAATGTGGAACAAATGAGGGACGTGGCTCAAATAAATATGAAAACAAGATAAAGATAAACGGCTTGAACAAAGATATTTATTATTACAATTTAATGAATTTCATTTAAGATCCAAAAATGAAGATTTATTACAATGTAATTAAAGATATTTACATAATGCTGCAAATTTTCAGCCATTTTAGACTCTTTAACGTCGATATAGCATCGATTGTAAAATTTGATCAAAATACAGTAAATGGTAATTTAAATTTTAACGAAAATAAATAAATAAATCAAATAAACAATCGTCTAGAAGATTAAAACATAATTTTTTCCTGGATTTTTCTTTTCTACATATACAGAAGAATATGAAGAAAAACGAAGTAATAATAGAGAGCAGAACAAAGATAGAAAGAACGTTGATATCCAGGCCGAGTTGTTTGTTCTTGACCTCGGAAGGGAAACCGAAGCCGCCCTGGTCATGCACTTTCGTCATTGCTTACTAACGTATTGTTCAATCTCTCATTCTCTCTTTCTCTTTTCGACTCCATCTTTTCCGCTACCTCGTTCTCTTCCTTTCTCAATATACCGCTGCTTTTTACGACCGCCTTACACTATTCCCTGTCCTCGATTTCCTCTCACACACATAGGCTTTCACTCCCGAACCTTATCACGCCGACAATACAAATATATCGACACAGGCTTACGTTTTCTCTGTAACATGGATACACACGTGTGGAGTGTCCCGTCATTCTCAGGGCTAACGTCGGTACCATCTTGAAAAGTGCATTTATCGATCGTAAAGCTCGAAACGGTATCAGTCTCGTTCTCCCACCAACACCGCATCATTCTCACTCGCCTCACTAATACATCGATGCAAAACCCAGATAGATACGATGTGCTCTCATAAGAAGCCTTTTTTAAGTTCATCCAAGCCACCCACACATCACTCACGACAATCCTGTTGAAAGTATTTGTGCATTTCAAACTTTGTTTATCAACGTCAAAAATTATTCATTGAAGAAAATTCCTTCGGTTGAACAAAAAATTGTGAATTGGAATTTTCGTTGGTAAATAACAAATTATTGAGGTTCCCTAAATTATTTAGGAATCCCCATTTATTATGAAAATTATTTGTTTGTTTAAAATGGTATGGAAAAATGTTATGATGATGATTTTTCGGTCGAACCAATCAATGAGTATCTGTTTTTGAATTCTTGAACGGCCCTTCATTAAAAAAATTGATTTATTGGATGATTTATTTGATTTAAGAGTAAAAATTCGAGTAATTGAATCAACGAGATGTTTTCCCGGATCTTGGGGACGTGAGGACGATGAATTTTTCGGAATTAATATATCGAGCAGTCAAATTATTGATGGGTTTTTAACTGGAATGCTAGAATCTGGACTTTCCTTTGTTTGACATCGAGGTGTGGCGTGAGAAAATGGAGGAAGTATGTGTCAGGAAATAACCGGAGCGAGAATTCAAAGGTAAACGACCGTCGACACTGTCGAGTACTTTTCTAGTGTGTCTAAAGATTCGCGATATAGTTCTTCCAGATACTCCTCCATATATATTTGCAATGTATCTCATATTGTCAATATTTTTTATTTTTATTGCGTGCGCGCATAGATATACAGAATCTACCGTTGGGTCCCGGTCGATTGAACGTTGATAAGAAGAATGAGAGAGACAGAGCGTGAGAGAGAGAAAGAGAGAGAGAGAGAGAGACAGACAGAGAGGGAGAGCGAGGAAGAAAGAGAGAGGGGAAGAGAGAGAGAGAGGGAGAGAGAGGAAGAAAGAGAGAGAGAGAGAGCTTCTCGGTGTGTGAACACCATTAGGTGCACAGGCGGTGTTTATTATCACCTACTCAGTGATTAATGGATTCTCAGAGACTGTTGGTAGCTGTAAATGTTTCAGATACTTGCTCCCTTGGTCGGTAACATAATTTTTATCTGAACAATCATCAATAACGAAAGCAACAATGAAGAAAAATCGTGAAAAAGTAAATTCGCCTAAAAATATGAATTAAATATTAATTAAATTTACCGGTTCACTTTAGCACAGGTTCGAGCTTTTTTTTCTGGAAATAGGCTCGAAGCCAGAGCTCAGTAGTTGATATTTCACACTCGTGATCGCACACTTTTCATGATCGTTGTACTCATAGTTTTCAAAGGAATAAAAATGTTTGCAAGTCAGAATTAACGTGACGAAGGGATTTTTAGGCTCTTGTTTATTTAATTGAGCACTCAAAACTGTACATGTGGAAAAATCGCTTAAACCACGACCAATATCGTTCAAGGTGTAAATGGTCCAAGGGCTGTGACTGTTTAACTGGCAGTTTGCAAGATTTTTCTGTATTTTTAACTGCCATATGTGGAATAATATTCGGTTATAACGAATAAGTCAATGGTTGTGGGTATCTGGATACATGTTGGACTATTCGATCGATCGTGGTCAGGAGGTCAGCGTTGTATAGCTTCATCATATTCTAGAATCTCGAACCAAGACTACAGAAAACCGAGTTAATCATATTTTCAAAAATTTAATTTGCTGACGTGTACGAAATAAATAAAAATCCGTACAATTTCTGGTGTTTGGAGATCCACCGAAAGAAATAAAATCGTCGATTCAGGGGTAATTGATGTTATTGGAAGATTTCGTTGATTCAATGGCAAGGTTTTAGCTCAAAATAAATGTTTGATTCGTTGAAAAACGATCATATTTTTTCGATACTTTACAATATTGCGAAGTGGATCGATTCGCAGTGCACATAACTCATTTATAAATAATCAACTATCCATGCATTAAAAAATGAGGTGATTCTTCGCAAAAAAAAATTATTTAACGAGGTCATCAGCTTTATCGATAGATCATGCGACTTGTAAGTAAAACGAAGTAACGAGATCTCGCTGTCGCGAACGCGCGGCTGTAACCTAATTGGAAAATTGCGTATGGCTCTCGGCAATTTAACATCGCGAACTGAAACAGAGCGCGACAAGCTTACGAAACTAATTCAACTCTTACGAGCGATTGGACACCGTGGTCTGGTATTTTCACCGTTAAGGACGTTAAGGACACGCTTTAATGCATATATATCTATTCGTGTGTGTATAAAGATTAAATATATAAGGTGTGGTCGACTGAGAACGACAGGCATACAAGTGGAGCGTATGTATAGCGAGAGCAAAACGCTCTGGAAGAAACGAGAAA
The DNA here is from genome assembly GCA_013761285.1 of Campoletis sonorensis. Lineage (NCBI taxonomy): Eukaryota > Metazoa > Arthropoda > Insecta > Hymenoptera > Ichneumonidae > Campoletis > Campoletis sonorensis. The sequence continues at coordinate 3,665,665 of JACEOJ010000085.1, forward strand.
TTTCCATCCTGCTAAATTAAACAGTTTCCCCTCGAGCCTTACGAGAATATTCCCGACGAAAAATTCAACGATTTATATTTTCGGTCTTTTCCATTTGTTGATTCCTTTGAGAGGCACCTGTGAAGAGTGGCCAAAAAGATTAATAAAAAAATTTAAGTCAAAGATCAACATAATCATCCTTAATTCATTCGATTAAACGAATAAAACGAACAAGTTATCAATTTTAATTAATTGAGAAAGAAAATCATGAAAATCGATCAAATTTACGCTCGTTCCACTGAACTGTAAAATCATTTCGACATTTTGCGGTTAGTTCGATGATAGAACTCTGAATGTTTGGTCAACATTTAAAAAGACTTTACGAACAAGGATTTGATGAGTTTTTCAAAATACTTTTATGTTCGCTCGATCATTATATCTGAGAAAACTGAGTTCAAAATATTTATTGTTGTCGATTATAAATCATAGAAAGTTGTACTCACGTAATTCACGAAATAGTTCAACCGTAAATAATAATTATTCCTCAATAATATTGAACGTAATGAAACTAATTGGAAAATGAATAAGCTTCGTTTGCTGGTTGGAAAGAGGAGCAAAATTTGCCAACTGCTTTCTTGCATCGGTTTTGTTTTCATTGAAAAGCAGAAATTTCTATCGTTCGATAGTTAAGCTTCGTAGTATAATGTATTCACAAAGTTGACTCTGCATTGTTTACGCAAAAGGTATAATTAAAAAGGTTACATAACCACAGTGTAAATAAATGCAAGCAGATTCGTATTTAATGAAAAACACCGCGGTACGAATTCGTTGCTTATAGAAAGTGAACTAAGGAATTCTCACGTCACGACTCAACAATAGACAAAAGAGTATAACAGCAAGAGAGAGAAAGAAGGAGAGAGAGAGAGAGAGAGAGAGGCTTGTTGCAGTCTTGGAGCGCTTCGAGAATTATTGCTGATTACAGAAGTTGAAGTCAGTACGTTGAGCACGCTCGGTATTATCAGCGATGTGTACAAAGCATATCGTAATAATAACATTTTCACACTCTTGGTGCAACGAATCTCTTTCCGTACTCGATTGTATCGTTACAGCTTGTGAGTAAGTTAAGAAAAATATCGGACTAGAAATAATAGAAACAATAAAACTTAATCATAAATATAAACAAAGAAAAAAAACGGCGTGAAAAAAGAGGCGATTAAATTGATATAATAAAATAGTGTATAAAGATCAAAATTTCCCAACGATTTCGCGTATAAACGATAATTTATATGAAAATTTCACACCACGTAAGCAAGAAATAAAAATAAAAGATGTAACGAGTATGAAAACGATTTTATTCATCAAGACCTTTTTTTAATCGTCGGAAAATCATGACCCAGTCCAGGATCAAAAGGTACAACCAACGTCATTAGTTAGATGTACACACAAAGCCGTTATGTATTTAATGACGTTCCTATTACTACCGGTCTCTCAAACGTCTTTATTAAATATCTCAGTATTACTTAATTATCTCAGATATACGACCATTAATTAACCGAGTTGCACGTGCGAGGCGAATACTTGTTACTCCCCATACAAGCGGATGAATCGCGATGTTATAATTATTTAGGTTAAGTATCAAAGCGAATTTTCATCCTTAATAGCCTCGATATAAAAAAAAAGAGAGCAAAATATAATCTGTTCATTTATTTATCGCTCAGTTAAGGTTCAAAACTTGCTCACCTCGATATATGAGCAAAATATATAGCTGTCCTCATCTATATTTAGTTTGAAACCCATAAGGTTGCCGTAAATGATATCTGCTCTTTGGCTTAACCAAACAACACGAGACTGCTCCACTTTTAATCGTATTTGGCAACTAGTCATAATTAATTATAATTGGCACATGCTCAAGCTTGATCGAATTGAATGATTAATATGAATTAACGTGAGATATTTCTAAGCTCGTATCTTATTTATTTTTATCACTTTTTGGTAACCCTTCGTAGACACACTGGGTCTTTTTGACCCGGGACAGGTTTTCGGTGGTAATTGTCGATATATCTTCGACAACTGTCAACCATTTTTTATCGAAATTTAAAATTTTTTCATTTCGGAAATGAACTAAACAGGCACTCACTTCATTTATTTTTACCTTTTCGAAAAATATTGTCATAGCTCCCGATTTTTGATCTAGAAAATATTGAAAATTGAAAAAATAATGATATAGTTTTAGGAAACACTTTTTTCCAGATACCAAAGGTTTAAGAAGTTTTTGGAAATGGCCAGAGGTACGTTTGGCAACGAACAGTTAAAAACACAAAAAATGAATTTTACTTGGGATTCAAGGACGCCAATGTTGATAACTTTTTGAAAATGGAAATTTTTGTCATAAAGTTCACATTAAGAAAAAAAAACAGCAATTCTCATAGTTCGGTTCGTATATTTTCACCATCGTTACATAAGCCCGTGAACCGAAGGAAAGAATAGCATTTAATCGCGTCACAAATGCACTTCGAGGATACGTCGGATAATATATAGCGTAATAAAAGTGGAACCACTGAAAGAAAAAGTTATCGGTTCTACGGACCATGGCGAATTTAAATTCAATATAAATTATTACTTTCCCTCATAGTTGTTTCCGTCTTTTTTCGCTCTCATTCGTTGATCACGAAAAAAAGGAACGTGCGAATTGAGTTAGATCGTGAATTTTTATGATAAGCGTAAAGACAACTCACTATTTTTTTCTTTTATTGAGTTGTTTCTGTTTTCTCGATATAATTATCCGTATAAAAAAAAAAATATAGATACGTGTATGTTTATAATGCATTTGAGGTTGATTGCATAAGACGGATCCAGATAAAAATATTTATTTAGTATATAATACTTTTTGATATACACGAATATATATTAATAAATTGGCTGAAGCGATAATTTGACTATCTACAAAAAAATATCCACAAAACTTTGAAAATTTAGCCTGAAGAAAATGTTTGTATCTTGTAAAATATTGAGCGATATTTTTTCTGGACAGAATTATCGTCGCATTCTAAATATACGCAAAAGATTATGTAGTGCACGGACTGACAGAAGCTCGTACATTCGCTCTGCGTATTTCGACCAGAATTAAACGCAAGATCGAGCGCAATCACGACTTTCAAGAAATTCAATAAATTAGTGCCAATTGCAGTCGAAAGCGAATAATATTGATATATTTTCATGTGCTCGAGATATATCGATGGAGTTATATTTACATTAAAACCTCTAAATTAATACTTTAGATACACTCGAGGCAGAATTAAACTGCCTCAGGCTCTACGAACCTCCTTAACCAACGTGAAATCCAAATATATGTCAGATTTGCTGAGAAGGTTTGTTATTGATCCAGGAACTTCTTGCAAGTAACAAATTCTGATTTACAGCTGTACTGATAAACACTTTGAATAATAAACATATCGAATACGTATTCATTAAAATCTTATCTTTTTTTTCTATTCTATTCTTTTTTTCTATATTTATTTATATCTAAAAATAAATGACGTCAATACACTTGGTATTGTGATGTATATCTATAGAGTTGTCAATGGATTATAAGAAAACATAATATACGATCACGTAACGTGAATGGATAGCATAGAACCGCCAGCAGTGGGTAAAAGTTTATTATCATTGACGTACCTTCGCTATCCTCGTAATTCGCTGTTCCAGCGATATATTGTCATATGAGAAAAGGTAGTGATATTTTACGGTATAAAAATAATGAAGGAATAATAAAAGCTGAAAATGCAATGAAAGCTATTCGTTCGTTACGACTCTCATTACGGAAACGCTGCCAACGACAGATATTATCGATTAAATCCAAGCAACAAGAGAGACCAGTGTCAATCAACTTTAGAACAGAGTACGAATGAAATAAATGTATTTTTCCATTTTTCTTGTGATAGATAATGATAATAATTGAGGGTACGTCAATTAAATAAAGAAGAGCTCCCATTTTACATACTTTTTTCTCTTTCTTTTTCACAAAATGTTCATAACGATCAGCTGCAATTGACGTATCGTAGTGGAAAATTTGATACAAAAGAAAATTGTCCGATATTCTGATGTAGCTGCGAATAACGTAAAGCAAGTGATTTTAATGTAGGCGTTGTAACGTTTCGATACATATATTTATCCATAGAACTTGTTGAACCACCGACCACACGTATGTGATGGCTGACAGAAACTTACGACATTGAGTTGAACGTCGAACTGCTTCTGTTTCTGCTAACTTTGTGGCTGGGTTATGCAAAGATCATGTTTTAACGCTGCTCTCGTTACATTTTCAATTGCGTATTCGATGTATAGTTTTTCGTGTACTCAATAATTACTTTTTACTTATTAATCGTCGACAATATGGTGACTTTTATGAAAATCAGTAGAAATTCAAATATTTAACTAATTATATTATTTTTAATATACAGAAAGAACATTAATAGAAATCTGAAACTCGGATTATTTCGGTGAACAGTTTTCACTGCTGATTATAAGTAGCAAAAGTAATTAACAATCGTTTATGAAAAGAGCACATTTTAGTGATTTGATTCTTCTTAATTATCCAAATTCAATTCAATTAAAAAATTTGATATTTTACTAATAAAATAAACAATCCTGTAATTAATTAAACGTTGCTGGTGTTACAGAGCACTCGTTTGAATCAGAGCTTTTGGGATGCATTTATTTTTAGGATCCGTTCATCCCAAAAGCAACCAAAGTCCACGGAAAAGGGCCGAAAGGCGAAGACAATGCAAAGAGTAATCACAATCTCAACATATGCTCGGGACTATTTCAACCTTTCATATACATATGTCCATGGAAACATGTGAAGTTCTTCATCAATCTCCTCCCGAGGAGAAACCAGAATGTTGCGGATGTTGAACATGCAACTGATTACAAAAGTCGTGATAATTGTGAATCATCGCAGTCACGCCAGTTCGCACGAGAATTGGAGGAATTCGACGTGAATGTATATACGAGGGAGCGCGATAATGCTAGAGAATATAAACGAAAGAGCAGAGATTATCAGCCTCCGGGCAGCTTTCGACTGTTGAGCACGGTTACAAATACGCTCTGTGTAGGATCAGCTGGAATCAATTTCCTGTCGATCTCGGATTTTCTCTTCTTTTGGCTCTCTGCAGTATACAGAATCGAACTAGTCAAAAGCTCTTCATCACTTCGTAAATCCTAGGTCATAAAATGTGAACTTTTTTCTCTCGAATATAACATCTTAACGTTTTGATGAATTTTTTACTCTTTTTTTTCCTATTATTTTAAAATTGCACTCATTTCCTGAAAGTTAAAATAAAACTTATGGGAAGGAACAAACCACACGGAATCCGTAGAATTATTCACTGTGGTTCTATTAAAAAATTTCCAGGGATCATTTCGAGAATATAATAAATTTAAAGCTGGTCGAGTTTTTTTTTAATTCCATACACGAAGCTATCATTTATTTACAAACGATTTTTTTTTAATGTTCTCACTGTTTTATACAATTTATTAAAATTGCATTTAGTAGAATTGTGAAGTGCATTATGAAAATGGATTAACTGCTTGGAAATCTGCAACAGGGTTGTGTGCAATAGCATAATAATGAAAAACAAGAATTATTATTCATAAAATCATCGTAGAAAAACATTTTTCATGGAATTTTTCTCCTTCAATTCGTATTCCTCTATTTGGAAGGGACTTTTATAAGAACATTTTATTGAAGGGGTTTCAAATGATGATAAAAACGATGAACGATAACAACAATTTAATAATGACAACAATAAACATCAAGCTCATCTTTATCGAATCAAGAATCACTTGATTCAAAGAATAATCATTCGTGAATACTTGTGACGTTGATACAATTGGTACAACGAATTGATATTGAAGAGACAAATATACGAAGTGTCTCGTTGATCGTGAACCTTGACCCAGAAACGACACTTCGAGTGTACCGCTCGAACGCGTTCTCTGCTGCACTTGGAAGACGATCTTTTGCTGCGAGACGAAAAGATTTCTAGATTTTTTCCAATTCTCTGTCTCGATGTATCCGTGGTGTTCGCTGATCGGGACGCGAGAATAAAACAGCAGTCGAGGCAGAGCAACGGAAATCTCGAACGGACGAGGGCATGTGCAAAAGGCGAGCGGAAACGTCGAGATCAACGAGGCGAAAAGAAAAACCAATACTAAAGAGTGCTCGTCGGGATTTTCTTGGAGTGCTCTTTAATGATGCACTTCCAACGATGTCCTCTTCTTTCGCTCTAAGCTAACTCTTGTTCTGTAGACCAAAATTTCTCGACCACTCGTGAAAATCGAAAAAAAAAATTTCTAAATGAAGAAAAAAAAAAAATGTTTCAATGCATATCATTAAAACGAACACACACAGTATTGCAACAGTTCGGTATTGGAAGGCAAGTTCATTGGTAAAAAAAAAGAATCTTCCGAAAATAAAGTTGATTTTTCCTTTTTTCGGAATAGCCAGGACTTGGAAAACATGAAATTTTGCTTTTCTGTGACACTATTTTCAAAAAAGAACCTTCTAAATGATAAAAATTCTCGAAAAAACACAGCCTTGTTTATTTTCATTGTAACGAATTCGGAATCAACAAATATTCGTTGAACGATAGTCAATCACGATCAATCAAGCAAAGTCACGAAATCCCCGGTATATAGTTTGCAGCTCGGTTTGCAGTCTACTTTATTTTGTCTGACGTGCTTGTGATGCAAAAATCTTTTAAGTATTTCTTGCTCAAGAAATATTTTACATAAATTCTTCAATTAAAGAAGAATTCAGGATCTGTTATGTTCCATAAAATTTTAATAAAGTATCTTATAATAAAAACTGATAAAATAAACATGAAAATACCAACTAAATAATTGTCCAAAGTTAAAAACCGACATTTGTTCAAATAACCCCCAATTCAATTATTGTTTTTTTTCCTAATTTTTTTTTCCAAATCCTGTCAAAATTTATATTTCGAAAAATCGTTTGTGAATGAGTTTGTCACATGAATTTACCTTTTTTCTCTGTAAGAAAGAACCGAAGTTCGATCACAAAGTCTTCGCTATTGGCAAACTCACTTTCGATGGTCTTCGTGACTATCGGAGATATGATTGACGTGGAAAATCTTTGCACTATCCGCGTCTACGTAATAATACAGCAATAAAGTCAACGGGTTACGCGGTAACGGTGGAAATAGTTGATGAGTTAGTGTAAGTGAGAATATAATAGTGTATCGATGCAGAAAATACATAGGAAAGGAGAGCATACAGAAACATCGCAGGGAGAGTTTAGCCATACGATGTAACGGTGCAGCCTGTTGAGCAGCTCTACGCCATTAGGCGTGGTTATTGCGTAATTGCGAAACGAACGAGAGTTACGAGTTTTTTTTACCTGTTTATGTATCATGTGAACTTGTGTATGTGTGTATATCGATAACTTGGTACATAGGAGATTTATATATACAAGTTAGAAACGAGCAGAATTCAAGTTAGATGAAACGATAAAGGTCGCGGCTCTCCAGTTCGCCGAGTATGCATTTTTCTTTGGGTTCTTTTTTTTACAACTTTTTTTTTTACCCTTTTTCTCAGCCACATTTCCTTTTGTCTCTTGGGCTCGAACGCGGTCAAGCGCGAATATCAAAAGTCGTGGAGGGTTACTTGGCGCTCTCCTATCTCCATATAATTATTGGTATTTTGCGGAGTAACTATTTTTTACTTTCCTGGCGACAGTCGCACAAGACGTATTATTACGAACGCCATATATATACGTTTTATGCATGCCAGTCACTCGAGCTCACGAGTTGTTCTACGATCTATATTTATGCTGGAATCGATGTGAACAGATTATTTTTTAATTTTTATATCGATGTGGAATTTTAATATATTTTTTAATATATTTTTAATGGGTGTTATTATTCGAAAGGAATTTAAGAAAAATAACATTCAAATCGTTCCATCTTTTTTGCGTTAGACCGTCTCAGCGATTTTCTAATAGTTCTAAACGAATTTTTCAATCCAATGAATAATTAATTGAATGATCAAACTTTTCGATCTAATGACACTTTTTTTAATGGGGTTTTTTTTCAACTTTTTAAATGACCTTATTATGCAAGTGCTTCGAGAGAGTTCGTCCCCTTCAAGTTGAAAGTACAAATTGTATAAATCGCACGCAAAAAGGAGATAAAAGAAAATCAGTGGGTTACAAGAAAGTTATATATCGAGAGCACACTTAACACGCCTTTAGTTAGAAACGGCACTCGGTTGGCTCGAGTTATGTTGCCGTTGTACGCTTCGTCGTTAGACCTCAGTCCGTAGAAAGTTTTCGATCTTAATTTCACTCACTGTCCGGTACAGATGAATTATTGTTACTTTCAAGACCAAAATTAAAGTCAATCCCAATGATTGTATTGATTTTCTTTTAAGTTAAATTGAAAAATGAATAAAAAACATTATTTTAATCCCAGTAGACCCAACATTAATTAATTTTTCCGTCAAGGGATTTTCATAAAAATTAAGTTCGTGCTCATGAAGATTTTCACAATGACAAAAACCGAAAATGGATGCAGCTACATTTTTTTTCCATTCCAAGTTTAAACGATTTCAAAAACAAACGTAAGAGTCTTTTTTTCTCAGGAATTAAGTTTTCCAACCACGTTGACAACAAAACGATAAATCTAAGCATCATCCAACCACCTTAATGAAAGCTGCATTCTGTGAAAGACGGCTATCGTTATCATCCCACGTAGCTATTTTCATATTGTTCATAGAACATTAATTTTTTGGACCTTTTATCGACTGTTTATACATAAAAATCCTTTAAAATTTATCACTATTTTTTTTTTAAGTTTCTCTACTCCAGATCATAAAATGATAATTATTCACGTGTTGTTTTAAAATTTTTTTTATGGCGTTTATGTTTGACTGAGTGGCTGGGACTTTTCTGTTGGATTTTTTCATGCTTCAAGCTCAAAATTCATTAAAAAAACCGTATTCATTAATATGTAAGATGACTACTGTGAAAAAATTCTCCACAGTCATCGGCCCATTATTCCGGTGAAAGCTCTTGAGCAAAAAGATCGTCAATTGGTGGATATTATATATTAATATAAAGTAGGAAAATCATTCGGGTTCTTTATTTAAAGACAATTCTATTATAATTTACGTACCTACAGTTTGAGGATAAGTGAAAAGGGCCATTGGTGAAAAGTTACTAGAGCTCTTTTGGCCTGACTTTCCTTATACCTCGCACACTCATCGAATATGCCAAGGATCCTTCGACCGGTCTCAAGTATCTAACGCTTTAGCCGATTTTCCATTCGGAAAAATGGATCTTCGAACGAAGGCGATTCGTATATACCACGTTTATCCCCTTTTCTTCATATACTCAATGGAAAAAAGAACCGACTGCAAAACTTCACTCGACCACTTCACCGAGAAGCAAAGCTAAGAAATACCTTAATCCTTCACCAAGTGCAGCAACGACTTATCGGATAAACTCTTTTCTGTAGCTCGGCTACTTTCTCAACTTTTGTGGTCCTATTCCTACGAGCGTGACTCACCATCGATCCTGACCATTTTTGAATTGATTTCTCACATTTCTTGCTATGATTTTCCAATCTTTAAGATAGAGAGAAAAATGTGTCAATTTTGTAATCCCCACGATTTTTTTCGGTGATAAGGAATCAAGGGAAACAAGTAAAAAGTTGAAAAATAAATAAAATGACTGAATATTTCGATTTTTCCATCATGCGGACGCCAAATTTCGTTCCGTGGTAACAAAGTTTGGAGGAAGAGAGCTCGGGTCAAGTTTTCTTGAATTTAGAGCTTGATGAAAATGATTATAAATGAAAATAAAGTATGCGAGGTGGAGGAAAGCTAACCGAAAGAAAGGAATGGTGCAAATGGGCCAAGATTTAATGTTATGTTGACAGAGAATTCCCTTTATGGATAAGGTACGTAAAAGGGAAGGAATAACAAGATGTAGAAAGAAAGAGAAAAAGAGAGTGAGAGCGAGTTTGAGGAGGAGAGCAAACCGGACGATATCTTCTACGAGTCTCCGAGGGGTTAAAACCGAACCCGAATCCTTTTCAGCTATGGATGTGAAGCACCTTCCTCTAGACTTTCTCAACAAACTTGTGACACTCTACAGGCTCCTTTGCTCTGGTTGCACTTTGCAGACAATTCTCTCAGCGCGAATACCTCGTTCGGAGAGACCAACGATATTTTTTTCACTTTTTCATATCTTAGTCTTCAATCTCTCGTATAAACGAATAGAGAGATAAATATTCGATTATATTATTGGAAACGATCACGAGATCAACGCAACAATGGATCAATAAATTTGCATGGAGACGCCCTGTTTGAACTAAGGACTCAGTCATTCGCATTTAAATAAATTCACATCAAGATCAAAGAAACATTGGAACAAAGAAGTGATTTTTTTTATCACAAATAATAAATGAATCAAGCTTCAAAATTAGTACAACAAATCATTTCCTTTTTTTGCAATTTTTTTCAATACTGAAACATCGAAAATGAAATATTTGAGCTTGAAAAAAAAATCTCTTTGATTGATGAACACTGTGTCGGGGGCTTCGTTGATAAAAAGAGACTTTTATCGACACAGAAACAGATGATGAAATGGAAAGAGAGAAAATCAATCATAATGGAGAGAGCGACGAACACACGAATGTATCGTCGATGGTTTTTCATCTCCATGTTGAGACAATCTTTCGTTTCAAACATTGACAGAAACCAAATAACGCATGAGCAATGTGTGAACGAAGATTTTTTTAAAAACGATTCACAAAACAATAGAATTTTATGGAATTCATTCAATTTTTCGTAATGATCAGAATCCACGATAGACGCAGATGAAAAATTACAATATTTCTGACATCAATTGAGTTCTCGATCGATGAACAATTACACGCATGTTAGTACGTACACATTTCAGGGTTCACTTCACCGAAATGATTGACGATCTCGCTCTCTGTACTCCGTGTACGGCTGGGGACTAAATATTCGTGATCTCTGCTGGCAATATATCATATGAATATCTTCTCCCACTGGATTTGGAGAAGTTGTCAGACCATGCTGATTTCGTCGCCCTGGAATGAATCCAGATTATCGTCATCGTGAGTTCATTCGACGGTGGCTCCTCCAAAACGAGGAAATTAACAAATGAAGAACTTAATTTTTGTTTGTTAAGAGAAATCCAATCATAGAAATGTTTGTCACTCATATTATCGACGATTTTCGAGAAACGTTGGTTTGTCAACAAAAATTCGATGATTGCAAACGTTTTTTCCAATCGGTAGCAATAACTTTGCGTAAAAGAAGTAATAAGCACTAATAATCAAAATTAACACCTAAAACCATTATAAAAAAGTGGAAAAATGTATAATATCATAATTCGAAAAAAAAAAATCAACATTCATTAATTTTATCGAAATGAAATCACCAAAGAAATCGCTGTCAACATAACTAACGAGATTGTTGAAGAAATAACTAAGTGACGAGATTAATTAGAATCTCTAAAAGTACTAATGGTACCAATTCACTGACGTCACATTAACAAAAATATATTGTGCCACAAGAACGAGCAAATGCTACATGAATGTGTGTGTTTATTTGTACACAATGTATATACGAACTTATATACGTTTTCTAAGCCACATCAAAGCTCCAGAACGGTTGCTGAGTTCTTTCATCGCCAAAGCAAAACACGTACGTAACTTGAGAATGAGAGTGAACCAAGGAAAGCTCGTCGAACATTGGGTGTTGGGCAAAAAGTAAAATTCAGAATATATGACATCGAATGAGACGCAACCCGTCTTCTTTACAATGAATCTTACGTCTTTTCACTTTTATCGTTCAGGGTACAGAGAAAACGAAATACAGGATGGAAGCAAAGACGATGTTCTTCGCACCGTACATTTCGGTCGTGGGATATCGGAGCCTGGAGCTCTTTAGATTGCAACCATTGTTGCTTATGAAAACGCAACTACACACATTCAAACTCACTGATGTATTGATACAAGTACAATGATTCAGTATGAATCACTTTTACAATTGATTTTTCGTTACATCAATAAAATCAGAGTAACATAGGAAAAAAAATTGGTGGTTCACAAAGTGTGGACATTGGTCAAAAATATTAAAAAGCAGTCTCTATTAATACACTGACTTGGTAAATTAATATTTTGTTCGAGTGAATCATGAAGTCAACGCTTTGTATATTTTCAATTTGCAATTTCTTAGGATTTAATGCCCAGTAGGTAAATTTCGGTTACTTCAAATTTTCTTCATATTGCAAAAATAAACGTAACGGTGGTGAGACTTAAAGGATCACACGGAATAATCCAGTGGAAAAACGGTTATAGTTATTTTGGGAGAATTGGAAAACTTCGAAATTGAGAGTGTTTATAAATAAATAAACCTATTTCTATATAAGCTAGAATGTCAGAATATTTCGTTGAAAAAAAAACCAACTATTGCGGAGTACAGGATTTCAACGTGCTCATAGATTTGGTGCTTGAAACATTCGTCCTTCGGAATAATGAGTTAGGTCTAATTGTCCTCAACGTTTTTCTTAAGTATCGGAGTAAAAGGCTCAATGCACTAATACTGTACAGAATGTAGTCGTGTACCCATACGATTCTGACGCTATATTATATAAAAACTACAGAAAAAGAGAAAAAGAGAGAGAGAGAGAGAGAGAGAGAAAGAGAGAGAGAGAGAGAAAGAGAGAGAGAGAGAGAGAGGGAGAGGCAGAGGGACAACAAAATAAAAAGACATATATAAGTATAAAGACATATAAATGTAATAATAATTGCACAGTACATTCAGAGCTCTTGCTCGAGAAGTCCGCAACGAGAAAAGAAATCCCTCCCTGCCACCTTTTCGCAAAACTGTCTCGACCAGCTCGATATTAAACGTTAATTGCTTGTGCTTTATTGCTCGTACACGAGGCTTCAGACCACTGGCAGCTCATACCACTAGTTCTACACAACGACATAGCTATATGATGATAATTGCTTGTCTCGCACCGCTGGAGTACATTCTCATAGTATATATAACATGGTTTATGTATGTTTCTCTATATATGTGTATACACACAAAATATATCCATATATATTATATATAACTCTTGTCTTTATATATACATATATTTATTATACCAGCAATATAGGCTCCATGTACTTGTAACGCCTGTACCTGAAGCAATTATTATATAGTTGAACGATTCAAGATATTTTTCATTACTAGCCCACGAGATATTTCCAAGAATGTATATCATTGCAATGAATACAATAATATACATAATTATTATGGTCAATCGTTGTTGCAGCAATAAAAAATTACGAAGACTCATGTACGCGGGCGAGTGTAATTGTGAGTATTTGCTGCACTTTTGATATTTTATAACATTATTTTTATGTGAAAAAAATAAAAACAAAATTGAGATCAAAAAGATTTCTAAAAACAAACATACGTTGGAAGTTTGACGAAATCCTACATGTTTTTTTTTCTGTTTTTTTTTTTTGTTGTTTTTGGTTGACGTATAAGAAATCTATGGTGGGATTAAAAATTATCGAAACTTTCTTCTAATTGGGTATCACGGTGACGCCGTCACGCCTTTGATTTGCGATGAAAATATTATTCGGGAGAAAGTTAAATTGATCAATTAGAGTCGAGACTGTCACATGCAGTTCGGATAAAAGTGCGTTTTGATTAATATTTCGAAAAACGTTTCCTTTTTCTTTTGATTCGGATAAATTTTTTAATATTTTATGTCTACGCTATCAACGTTGACAAACTTGTTATTCCGAATGAGCAATAGGGCTCGGCACGAAATCAAACACCGATATGTCCGTGGTCTGGATACACTGCAACTTATCCCTCACTCGTTCGACCATGTGGAATGCAGTTATTATTCAACGCATTTTACAGAATACGTAGAGAAATGGACTCGCTTACCCGTAGAACCCTCTCGAAATAAATCTTACGGGGGAAATGCTGTTCCGTATGATTTTTTTATATTTTTCGAGACAATCCAAAGTTTTTGATTGTGTCAAATTGAATTTTCAAATTTGTTCCCAATTATTTTTCCCTGATACTATGAACGACAGAAAAAATCCACTACTCCCGATCGACAAAAAAGAACAACATCAATTTTATCAAAATTTTTATAGAAAAAAAAGCCAAATGCATCCACAAGAGTAAAAAGTATGTCGAGAGACACAACGACATATTTCACATTTAACTGGCACTTCCTTAAGCTTCATTTGAACAGGTTGCCATAACGATATGTTCGAATTAAAAACGGTCGTTGAGCTTTGTTTGAATGGAAAATAAAAAATGATAGTTAATAGTGAAGGCACATGGGAGGATTCTGTGTCTCGTTATTCGTATCTGCACGTCGATCTTCAGCAATGGATTTTATAGCTTGGCCTCGACCGCACTCTCGCTTTCAAATGATGCACATATATACATAAATATATAAATATACAAAGGATATTATAAGTATATCTTTAACTACTACCGAGTGCAACAGATATCGAGTCGCGCCCGATGGAAATTCCACTAATCGTCCACGTTCCCACGTAAGTATTAATCGCTAAATAAACGTCTAAATATATTGTGGCATCGTTGTTTTGGGAGCATGATTTTCAACAATACTTTTACACTGATAAAGGATATTTTAAAGGCAGCGTTAAATTCAGCCAATTTATAAGTTCTAATCGTTGAATTCTTAGTCTCGAATAATACTCGATACAAAAAAACAAACGATTACATATTTATATGAAGAAATCATAAGTACAAACAGATGTTTATGTCTGTGGGAATATAATCGGCAGCTAAAACTTAAAAGGTCGTTTCTCACATTATTTAATGTGTTACGTCACACAAAATACGTGCTTGTAATTTTTATAAACAATCGTAGAAATTAAATGTAATCACATTATGTACCATCCATTGTTTCTTTTGTTCGAAAGTTTAAATCACACAGTTTAGCCACACTTTTGATATGTATTTTATTTTTTTAACGAAATTTGTGGCAATGAAATTTCAGTTATCATTGTTTTCACAATATTCTAATCATTGTTTGAAATTATGAGAAAACAAATGAAGCTTCGATTTAAAATCAATTAGAAGATTTATAAAAATCATGGAATCATTTTATTGAAAGTCAGGGTCAAATAAAAATAAGATTAGCACGAAGTGACCCCGATCTTCTGACTTCATCGAGTATCCTTTTACATTTGTACCCACTATCTCATTGTATATCTTAGCGAGAATATACTGCGTGGTCAGCTCGGCTACAAGAAGTTGCTTCTCATGGCTGTTGGAACACGGAAATGATGGGTGCACATAGAGAGCTCACCATCTAATAGAACGTTAAACACAACCATCTCTCCTATAGAGTCATCAGTACAGCTCACATTGGTCGCTCCAGCTCTGCTTCACATTGAGTTACGCAATAATCCTTTGCTAATAGATATATATATGTATATACAAGTTTCGCTCTCATGCACAGCACTTTCCACAGTCCACATGCTGCGTCTACTGCGTTGTACACCTTGCCTATATGCATATGGACCGTTCAACGTTTAATCGTAATCCACTCGATCCTTTTTCTTCGGAATAAACATCAATGCAATATCATTTGAAAGGAAATTCACATTTTTATGACGAAAATCAAATCGAGTCTCAATCAAGATCCAGATTAATTTTTTAAGACACTTTTTTTCAACTATTTATCAACCAACTGCCACTTAAATCCAAACTTGTCACTCAATAAATGGAGTGGTGGAGATAATTCAATTTAAAAAAACACGATTCAATTGTAAAAACGATAAAATTATCAATCAGATAATTAAATAAATGCCAACACACTTTCTCCAAATTTTTTTAATACACATTTTTCATGTTTTGAACTAATGATTTGAAATAAACGTGAAATTTTTCTACATTGGACGTTTTGAGCATAGTTATTTGGCCTGAAATGACTTTTTTGTTGTACAATTCGAAGGGACCATGTGAATGTTGTTAATGAATATATTTATTCGGCTAAATTGTTGTGATGATTTGGATTCTCGAGGCAGTCTTGTAGAAAATCAAATTTCAACAGAAAAATTCGAATCGGTTGAGTCGATGTGAAACGCCTTTTACTCAAAAGTACATGAATATAGGTTGTTATGCTGCAGGAGACGAGAAGTATGCGGTGTACATGGCTGGCGCGTGATCGCTCGTCTGAGAGCTGCAGTGACCAGCAGACCACTATATATACGAATCCAGTGGACACTCTCTTCGTAGCCTCAACGCATAGATTCATTTTCCCCACGTCTTGAATCAAGACTTCGTACTTTGAAATATATCGATATAGGAGCACATGTCCTGTATCACCACTTTGTAACGGTATTGATCGAGAAATAGGTATAACCGTATAGCGTGTTATGTAAAATAAATGACTTGCTGATACTCCCACGAATATTGAAGAAAAAACTCTCTCGTTCTAATTCGCCAACTTGGAAAAGTCTCTTTATAGTTTTTTCCTCAACATAAAATAAATAGATTCTGAATTTTCTATGCAGTTCGTCTTTAAAAGAATGACGATTCGAGGAGTTGAGGCTCTGAGCTGAAAAAATCTGGTGGTTTTTAAATAAAAACTGGATTTTTGGAATGAAACAATGTCGACTGCAAAGCCGCAATTTTTTTCTATTTATAAGCACGAAAAAAGTACTGTTCGCAGTTAATAAATAGTTTAATGAAGAATTACGGTTCGTTTAATAATTTCGCTAGAAACAATGCCGATTTTTTGTAAAGCGGTCGAAGCTATTAAAAAAATCACCATTTGATGGTTGATAAGAAATTAATTATTTGCTCGTTCAATTATTGTTTTTGTAAAATTGTATTTTTCGTTACAATAAAACTCTGGATAATCAAGTGATAACATAATCAGGAATAAATGATTAAGATCTTTTATTATTCTTTTGAAAAACAGTTAATACAGTGTTTATTTGCGATTACTGACAAATTTGCCAGTGAGGTGAGATATCCTTGAGCTTTATGGCGACGAGAAAGAAACGAAAAAAAAAAGAAGGAAATGAAGATCGTATGGGTTGTGAGTAGTGGCTTTTGGAACGGTGTCAAGTGGCGAGACGATTCAGAACCACGACAACATCAACGGGATACATGGCTGTTTTGTGCTGCGGATGCATTAAGGTGCATAAAGTTTTTATATATATATGGATTTGTATGTAAATAGGACGTATGTATCGCCCATGTACACATGGTTGTGTACGATACGAATAAAAAACGAGTATATGTAATAAAAGGCTGAGCGCGTATTGAGTAAAAGAGAGAAAAAGATGAAGCGAGTGGTGCACAGTTTTTGAGTCGGAGCATGAAATGTATATACTCTCGATAAAATCCCTGACGAGAAGCTGAGGAAAAATCAGTGAATACTAACCACAGACTCAGGCATTTCCGACAAGGGGAGACTTTTCTTTGGTTGCGAAGATACTTACCAGGTTTTATATCTCCGATTTGTTAGTTACAAATATATGCTGTACATATATGTAACGATTTTCTGAGAATACGAAAAGCTCTGAGGAAAATAGTGGAAAAGGTGTAACGAGGATGAAAAAGATGCATAAAGTAGAAAAGGGCGCGTAAAAAACTGTTTGAAGATATGGCCTCGCACTAGATTTTCTCTCCTTTTTCCTCGCGCCCTTTCTGAACTTATTTGCTTGGAAAATGTGCTAGTTTAACGTTGAATCGTTTACAGCAAATCTTGCGAATCTGCCTTGTGGCCACACCAGTTTTACTGCTTTTTATCATATCCTTTTATTCCCGCCACTTTTTCACGTATCCTCAACGTTACGTAACAAGGGGATGCAGCTGATTTGCTCCTTTGGCCTTGCTGTCTTCCACGTTTTTATAGAAATTTCTGCTCTTAATACTCCTTTAATAAGAAAAACGTTGATATATATGAAGAGAAGATAAAAAATAAATGAGGGATGAATACATTAGAGAGAACAGAGAAAGAGATTGATCGTTTTCAAATGTAAATAAAATTTCATTTGAAATCATAGAATATTGCACATTCGTTGCCAACGATCGCGGCATTTTTTCAGACGATAATATCAATGTTTATTTTACTTTTATGCATAAAAACATAATCATTGTGAGCTCACTGCCAACAACGAGGGCTTCGATTCGGTTTAAACACAATTGATCACGAAAAAAACTTACAAAAAACTATTTTTTACCAATAAATACTACGTTTGAAAAATTTATATTATTATTGCTGCCAAAATATTCTCCATCACTCCGTTAACGTCTGCGATATAAGGGCTCAATATTTTTTTAGTGCATTGCGAAATTAACATCGTTATAAAATAAGTTGTGGGTATTAAAAAAATGTATAAAAATAAAGAATAATTAATAGAAATGGAAAAAAAACGATGTTTTTTAGAAAACAAATTATCTTGTTATTTCATGGTCATTATTTTCGAGACAGAGTAATTCAAGAATCCACCGAGGTGGATAATTTCGTCCAAAAACATAGTAAGACTGCTTGCCTGTGTACATACTTGCTGTTTCTACTTAGTTTCTCATCAGCTAACGTCGTTGTCATCCTAGTTGTCGTTGTGCTCCACCCTCGGTCTTAATACATATATCTACAGTCATACACTTTCAGGATGTATGCTAAAGCGGCGACCTCTGCATTACATATGAGTGGATAAAAGTTTTATTTTAATTTTTCGTTTATACGACACTTTTTATTCTTATGCTAAGCACCTCGGAGTTGTCATTATAAACGAGCTTTTTCTCTCTCCTTTTCATTTCGGTCTTCATCATTTTCTTGTTCGACGTGATGAAAGAAATAAATAAAAGTGTAGGAAAAGGCGACCAAATAAGAAGATAATTACACACCATGATATTTTAGAACCTTCAAGAAAAAATATTCCATTTTTAATGTGATCAAAATCATTCCACGATCCAAAATTTTCATATTTTAAAAGTTTAAACTCATACCAAACCCAAATTAATAAGTTCAATGCCCCGGAAAATCGATTCGATTGAAAATCTCGACTCATTTTGATCAAACAACGAGACATTTAATTGATAGGCACAAATATATCGTAACAAGCTATAAATACATAAAAAAGTGAACTAAACGATATCAGTATTATCAACGAAATATTTTATTAATCATTTCAACTCATGTACCACAATTAAATAATAATTTTATGAAAAAGTCGTTGATTAATAAAGTGAATTTAATTGACACGACCAAATCGGACGGTATAAAATCATGATCATCTCACTGACGTGTCTCGTAATGTGTCCAATCTTTTTATACTTTACATACGAAAACTGCTGGTTGTTTATTTCTTAATGGCGACGAAATAAAAAAAGAAGCTGGCCCGCATGCAAATATATCCTTTTTGGCTGCGTCTATTGGCGCTACTTCAACGTTTAAATAGTTCCTGTATGCCTGGAATCTTTCGCTTTTGCTGGCTGAGTGACCGACTGTTGGAAGACTGTTTAAATACATGTCCCCCGTTACGTCTTTTGTATCAGAAGCTTCCCAATACGAAGAATAAACAATCTTAAGGATATCGATGTATCGATATAATCTGCCCTACGGATACATACATGTACATAATACATAAGTTAATGCGTATATTTATGTTTAAAGTTATATGCTATAAAATGTACTCCATGAATTACGTAACCTTGAAGCACGTCCGGCCTCGCGGCGTGCGAATCGCTTCCTCTTTACTTTCCTTCTTTACGTGCCAGTGCTACAACATTAGCGCCGGTTATACTTATTACGTTTTATCTTCTGGTCTATATGTATTATTGAACACGGAAAAGTGTATTTTTTTTTATTTTTCATTTTTATTTTTTTTAAATACTCGAGTTTCTCTATTGTGAAATCAGGTGCACGTGTACCTCGGGTGCTTATTACATTGGAATGTATAGATGCATATGGCAATGTAACGATATTAAATTTTGCAGGATATCATACAGAATGGATTTTGATGGAATGTATAGATACATTATGGCGATGTAACGATATTATGTTTTGCAGAATTCCGTGCCAAATATCCAATTAAAACGATGAGTTAAAATTCGATTTTTACACCCGAATAACTCCGCTCGATTCCACCTTCGCGCCAGTTGTTGTTTTATAAGGTGAAAACGATATTTCATTTCAAACGTGATATTGAATACAACAGCAGTATACATGAAAAAAATAACAACGAGTTTTCATTGATAAAAACAATTATTTTAATCGATACGACGAGATTTCGAGGATATTCCCGGAGGCTACAAATTTCATAGCAGTTTATTCGAACCAAGTATCGTTTCCATGAATTCCAATCAATTTTAAAGTATCAGAGAAAACTAATTCATTGGAACATGGAATATGAATTTTTCATCAAGGTTTTCGTACGTGCGAAAATCGTTTGTTTCGAAAGGCTCACATGGATTGAAATATTTCAAACAATTTCATTCGGTCTTCAAAAGAACTTGGAGTCATGATAACTAATTATCTCGTACAATAAATATATTTATCTGCAAAATTCTACATTTTTGAATAAAAAGATCATCGCAATGGAAATAAATGTAACACGTTTGAATTGAACGTTTAGCGAAAGTATCGCAAGATATATATCACCGATTTGTACATTTATATTCCTCAGCACATCAGCCAGTCACGAGATTTCTAATAAAACACGAGATGAAGATTCAGCCTTGACCGCGCTCACCGTTGCACACCGAGGCACACCTGACCCAGACGGAAGATCACAGTCGTCTGACTGCAGACGGAATGTCTCCACTGGGAGCAACTGCAAGCGTGTCGACCCGTTCCCTCTCCATTACTTCCTATGTATTACTTACGTATGTACTGTAGTATATTATTCACACGTGTATAAACATCAAGCTTTACATGATAATATGAACGTTGTATATATATCGAAAATGTAAAATGTGTCTCCTTCCGCTTCTCATAAAGTTAAGATTTTTGCAACATTTTTGTATCATTATATATTTATATATATGCATAAATATAAGAATACTTTTATACATGTTTAATCTGTGCAATGTTCGTTGCTGAGACTGTGTATTAAAATTAGAGCAAGAAAAAATGACATACCGAGGAGAAAACTTTCTATGGCGAATAGTGCCTTTTTATTTATTTCTTACGTCTTTTTATTTGCCTCTCTTTCTATTTTTCATCCTGTCTCTCTTTCTCTCTCTCTTTTTCTTCTAATAACTATGACTTGTATTACCTAGTCCTCAACTATCTTTGCAATCCATTTAAGGAAACTGGAAAGTGAATATATAACCTTATGGGAATATTTTTTTATCCATTTATTTTTCGATCTCGAATTAATGAGCGTTTATGCCACTTATCGATAATACATATGTAGTCTGAAAAAATTTTCCGCATACGTTGCCCCCCGAAGATTTTGAAAAAAAAAAAGGTAAACGCAGCGTCGACGTCGTTGCTAATTAGAAGGTTTTTTCTATTTTGATATCACAGAGATTTTTCTTTTCAATTTCATTAATACTTCGATTTTATTTTGAAAAAAAATGCTACTCCAGAGGCTGAAACTTCAATTGGAATTTGAATGGAATTTTTTTCTTTGTACAGTAATGGGAAAAAATGGCAGTAATAATGGTAATAATTCACCAGATTATGCATTCACTTTCCAGTTTCTTCATAGGAGATACAGGAGTAGTTATCAAGCGATAAACTGTCTGGAAATAGTAATTGATATGCACCACCAAGATACATCGGACTTTCGCCTCAAAGCTGGGCTGGTCATAGTTCCGAGGAGATCTCATCGCCCACATAATCAGCAAATATCTCTCCGCCTGTCTCCCTCTTTTTAATCTTTCTACGTAGCCGCATTTAGGCTACATCGTCGCGTGATAGTTTCCGGTAGAGCGAGCAATACCAGCTTCGAAACACACGAGTTTTATCAGTCATCCTGGATCGAACATATCACGCTGTTCGATCGAGGACGAAAAACAAAGCGAAAAAAACAATTAATATTTTTCCTTATCGGCAGTTTCTCCCGAATTTTTATCCAATGCTATCGCGTCGAATTGCGGTCAGTTTATCAAGAATTATTGAGAACACTTGATTTAAAACTTGAATAGAAACCGGACGACGGTGATCTTCGAAATTTTTTGCCACTACTTATAATAATTCTGAAGAATAATAAATGTTCGCGAATTCTTCGTTCCATTTTTTTTTTCTCAAAAGAATTCTACGTGCGATCGATTACTTGAGCTCAATTAATATCTTGTTTTTATCGTCATTTTTTTTTCACAAGAAAAAAGCTGTTGTGGAAACCCATGGAAATTGACTGCCCTAGGGAGCTTCATGAAAAGTCATTTATGTGTAACTTGTAAATGTGAGTTTATTGGAATTGCTGCGGCTTGGTTCACCATGTGCTTAACGAGGTTATCAAATGTCGTGAATAATAAGTCCGTGAGAATTGAATAATGTTTTTTTTTTTTTTTTTTTTTTTTTTTTTTTAACGAGAGGTAAAAATATGTTAGAGAGACCACCAGAGTTTGTTGACGCGCAAACGCTAGTGCTGTTGATAGTAATGCATTTGCAGATATAAAATTCGCGGCACCGCCTGCCCTCGCGCGAGAACGGCGCGCGCGCTACGCTGTACCAGTTTGCAAACTACTATATTTCCAACAGCGGCCTAACGAGATGCTCGTGTGTATAGGGTGTCACGATCTCGTTGCATGTGCTATATAGCAAACCAGTTATAATTTCCACCTAGAAAGTTGGTTTATTGAAACCACGCGTTGCATATCGTCTGGCACACTCGCCAAAGAGATCAAACATATTTCAAACGGACTGAAAACCGTTGAATTTTTGATACTTAATCTTTTTATACGCGGTGTGAATACGAGTGTGTGATTATCGGCAGATATGCAGGTTTTTCAGCCTCGATAATGAATTGCAAGCGATTAATGTTCGACTAAAACAGCCATATTTTCCGTTTCGAATGTTCCGAGCAATATAAAGTATTTTTATTATTATTATTATTTTCAGATCCCCGCAACTTTTTCCCCATTGTCTGCAAGCTCCAGCAAAACAAAGAAAAATTTAAACCAAACGTTTTCCAATTATTCTCTCGTCTCAATAATTCAATATTTTCCGTCATTCCCTCTGCAATGTTTCTTTTGATATCGTACGATTTTTATGCGTATTATCAGTCTTCTCGGGTGTACCCAGCGTCGAGATGCAAATATGACGTTTAATTGATGTTCATCTGTGTAATTAATACGACCCGGTACTCTTCATTAGTTTTTGTGACAAATAAAAATCACGGAATCTCAGGCTCTAGATAACTCAACGTTATCGGCAATCAAGCATAAAAACGACGACATGCAAATCTCTCACTGGCCAAACCCGATTTCAGGACAAACTAGTCTGACGTTTAAAAACCTGGTTTGACCTGAAATCGCGCTTGGCCGATAACATACGTACACCCACCCACACGCACACACACACAAACACACACACTGCTATGTATCATTCTATGCTCAAGTACCGATATTTATTTTTCTGTGGCGTTTGGGAGAAAGACACTAGACCAAGTATAACTTATTATGTTTCTCGCAAACGGCACAGATATTGTATATAAAATAAATTCATGTTTATATATGTATTTATATGTAATGCCGAGCCTGCAGCCTCTCTATCGATACTTGCTCTCTTCGGGGTGAAGGCAAATGAGACTCGAGTCTGTTCGACGACGTATCTTATATTCAAACCGGTCATGGCCGGGATGAAAAAGATTCGCGCCCGCGAGAGTCCGATTGGACGATTGACGGTGGGAGGAATTTTTCACACGATCCCCTCGCACACCAGCGAGCGAATATAATGGCTTTCACTTTCTACGATCATACATAGAAGCGACGGAAAGTATTTTTTTTTTTTTTTTTTTTTCAATACAAGTTCACATCTGCATACGATAAATGGCTCAACGCACGCTTTTGGAAATCGAATGAACGAGAAAAAAACAGCGAAACGTTTTAAAGACATTTTTAAGTGAAACGATCGACGTTTTTTATCTTCTAACGCAAGAAGTTCTTTGACAATAAACTTTTCTTGGGAATTCTCCGATCGAACTTTCTTGTTCAATTTTAAATAATATTTTTGACATTTCCTTTGAAATTGCTTCAAAGATTTTCTTTGGTATCATTTTTTTCACTGCAGCGGAGATCATTTTTTTACAATTCGTTACTCATTTTCTTAGCTTTAGAATCATCGTCTCAAGGTATCATAAAAATTTAATAAAATAATTAACAATTATTTATTCATTAAAATATGCCCAGATGCTTGGAATTAATGACGCCATCGTTTATTCGTTGCGAATGAAAATGCTGTGCATTGCAAAGGATCAATTGAAATATTGCGAGTTGTTCGATCCCAGAGCGTTTAAATTGATTGATGTGGAATTTGAAATCGCCGGGGTGCGATGTTATGATGCTCGCTCAAATTAGTAGGTTGAGGTGATCGATGAAAAGGCAAGCAAAAAATATGCAGAAAGAGTACAGACGGAAACAACGTAAGAGAGAGAGAGAGAGAAAGAGAGAAAGAAACGGAGTTGCTTTCGAGCAATTTATGTTAAAAAAATAATTCGCAAGTTTCTTGAGGCCTTTCGGCAATCGCATTTTAGCTCCATTGTCCGAGTGACTCTCGTTCCGATCTTGATGAAAATTTCTAGGCGAAAATAGACGATTTATGAAAATCCAATTACAAAAAAATTGACACCTGTCAAAATTTGACACTTGGAGAACTTCGAGGCAATTAAAATAAACAAAAAATGATGTTTCAAGGTGTTAAGATTCTTCAGGGTATTGGCACGTGATAATTAAAGGGCAAATTCCCATGATGAAAACGCATCATCCAAGCTTGAAATCTGAAATTCGACTCTACCATCTTCTACGTACAATATACATATGCATGTGAATGTGTTATAGCAGGTAGCCAGCTAAGGACCTCGCGATGTGCTGAGTATGACCTCGAGTTTCAAAGCGGTCCTGGTAACCCGGCGAACTTTGTTCATCGAGTTTGTTCACAACTCCGTTATGACCATCCATACGTATATAGACACGTCGATCGATGGTTATATTCTAGTATCAAAGAGAGGACGACTCATAAATCTGTATCCTGACTGATAACATGAAATTTTCACACGAACCAGGATATCAGGCTTTTATTTTATTGCCCTCTTATCGTCAAAGCTTTGACAAATTTTTAAACTTTCGGAAAAATATACAAAGTCATCAAAAATTGCCGCTGAATCTCATGAAATAAAAAATTTCAAGATCCTTATAAAGATTTTTTTTCGTAGCTTTCCACTCAAAGATTATTTCCTTGACGTATTTCATTTCAATGGAAAATATAATGAAAAAAAAAATTTAGAGTGATGATAGAAATGCCAGTCGAATGTTGACGATGCCTTCTTACATTTTACGGTGAAATCATAGACAAAGTTTCAGAGTGTAACGCTTGCCTGTATGTCGTCAGCTCGGATGTCGTTCGCTCCAATTCTAAATCTTTTAAGACAGCTCATATGGCAAGTGACTGATCGAGTTTTTCAATACTTGGTCAATTACGAATTTTCCCACAGAACCTATATTTTCTGGAATAAAAAGATTTGCGATATTGTGCAACAATTGATGTGTATTTGGATCAAGATTTTTGAAGACATGGAACGTCAATTTAGTGAGATGTCAATGGTTTTGCCAAAAAAATTTGCATGTGATAGTTTTCTAGTCCGTAAATGCTGGACATTGTTGTCGATGGATCAATCGAAAACCATAAAGTCAACAATAGAATTTTTGATCCGCACAAATGGAGAAGGATAATTGAATGACTCTAGTCTCATTCTAGAAAATACATTCGCTATAAATCGAATAAGTCGATTGCATGACTTTGGATACTGCGATAGAAGTTTCTAGTTCCATTGTTCGCCAACAGCCCATGTGTCGATGATTCTTCATTAGCTGCTCTTAAATCGTATGATTTGAACTTAGAAAATCCGATGGTTCGTCGCTGGATCATCATTAAACGGAACACAATTTGTTAGCCTATGTGCAAATGTAGTTCAAACGATAAGCGAAACGAGTGGTTTGGAATGAAAAAACGTACCACGCCCGCGAGAGTATCGTAGGTGACCAGGTGCCTGGTGCACTTGGTACCAACTATCCTGGAGCCTTTTCTGCAATTGCTATAGCCACGATCTCATATGAGAGGATGAGGAGGATAGAAATAGTGGTTAGATAGTAATAGAAAGAGAGATCGCGGTGGCAAGAGACTTCGCCGAGACGACGATTCCTAGCCGGGCGAATGGGCGGCGGGCGGTTGGTAGCTAAGGCCTTTTTGCTTTTGCTTAGCTTGTCTACATGCTTTACCCAATCTATATACTTGCCTACCACCTAACTCTGCCTACGGAGAGCCACTACCCCGTCCGTCCGCGACCCTCCCCTTACCTCACACGACTCTCACTGGGTCTCTCTCAAACGCACGAAGCCTAGAACGACCACCGTTCATTGCAACTGGAGGATTATAGTTTTTCTGGGGGAGGAGGAGGGTGGAGGAGAGCACGGCTTTCGAAAGGATGGTGATTGTGGAGCGGTGGCCAGAGTGTAGACTTGGGCGTATATAAGGCCCGTCGACCCAGCCCAAGTCAGTCATTCACTGGACTACCAACCCACCAAACACACACCAAACATGAAGTGCTTTGTGAGTATAACGGGGTAGTTTGTGGGGTGTCCTCTCAGAGGCTCTTCATCTGTGGCTAAATATTCAGTTTTATTATTCAACATTTTATTATTTTCTTTCAAAGTTTTCTTATTCAAAATTTTCTCATTTCATCAATCTTTTTCACTCTATTTCTTATTCAATCATTTAATAATGTTCTCTACATCATTATAATTGAATCGGAAAAATAAATCTCAATTTTCTCAATATTATTCAAAATTTTACTATTTGATTTTTCGCTCCAACACTTTTCTATCACTTGCCAATATCATCGAATTTTCCATGAATATTTTTGCCTGATGATTTTTTCTCTCTGCTTATCACTCACTCGTTTACACTTAAAATCATTCTTCTGGGTTTTTCACAAATAAAATCACTTATTAAAATATTCAATTCACATTCAATGTCAACAAATTCAAAAATACTCCGGCTGATGAACACTCGTGTTCTCATCCGCTTTCATTAACCTCAGTTTTTACAACATTTCATTCACAAACTCGGCACTCCCTTGCGATCAAAAACGAGAAAAAAACGCATGAACGGTAGTCTCGCAAACCGGTTACCATCACAAACTCGAGTCATCTTCTCGCGGCAAACTGGTTGTTTTTGATTGAACCTACATTTATTAACGCGTATAACTGTATCATCATATCTTTATGAATTGGTTATTGATTTATGTACGGTTGATATTAAAATGCATTTCCGATAGTTACAAATTTTGCCTCGGTTCTCGATATCTCTGTCACGTTGTCGGAACCCAGATAAATATAATTTACTGTTCGCCTCGATCGCGCTCATTGCCCGCTAAAAACTTCCTTTCTAAACCTCGTTTAACAGCCTCTCGGTTGGCAAGAGCTCGGGCTGATTCTTGGAGCACACGGGAAAATTTATAATTTCGTTATTTGGCTGCTAATGGCCTAAAAAAGGATTTTGATTATCGATCTTTCAAGTTAATAGAGTATCTTGAACGAAGAAAAATAACCGAAAAGGGCCTCGATCTTTCTCGCATATTCGATCGGCGCTTTCATTTGGAATAATAAGTAATCTTGAGCCTATCCAGTAATTCACTTAATTAAAAAAAACCACAAATAGAGTTTTGCATTGCGAATCCAGAGTTCACTATTACGCTGGCACACCAAATGTGCTGCTTTGCTTGACCACGTTTCGTTTCACTTGCCTCGATTCAACACCGGGAAAGCAAAAATATGCGAGCCTGTTTTAAACTCGCGGCTGATTCGAGTCTCGCGATGTCTTTTCCCGCCAAATATGGTATCGCAGCTTCGACGGCCTAAGAAAATCGTTAACTATGCGAAAATGCAATCCATGCGGGCTATCAATCCAATTACGAAACGTTACGGCATATCTTCGGTTACGTTTGGATCTCCTCTCAAAAGTCATTTCACCCTAGCGTCTATTCCATTCGCGAGTTTTACCATTTTGTTCAAGTCTCCGAACTCGTTTAGCGTGACACAACGATCCAATGTGACCGGAATGGGAAATTAGTAAATTTACGCTTGCAACGCGGTTCAGTTTCACGAGCTTCACTCGCGTTCAATATACAGAAACGTTGATCCTTTTTTTTAAATGATCGGCAATATGCCTTCGGGGGATACTTCAAGAATGGCAATTTCGCATTAGCTTCTAAGATTCTTCCTACCTCTTGTCGAGTCCAACATATACTTGCATACCGCGTGCAACGCGCTCCCATTGAAAGTGAAAGCCGACGCGATTATGCTTCCTGGGGTCTCGAGCTCGCGCGCGCACTCCTCTAGCCCGTAATCGGTACCACGTCGACTTACTCGATTGTATAGCAATGCTAGTATCCCGTACATTACGACTCTACGATGATCGTTCCGCGACTCTTGTACCAGCTTCCGTAATTTGATTCTTGTGCATTAGCTCGGTTACATTACCTGCCTCCGGTATATTGAAAACACCAGTACAGCCGATGTGTACTTCGAAAACTCTGGCAACAACAACTGATAATTGCCTTGAGAAGTGAGCAGGCGATCTAATTGGGCGAATCCTCTCGATTCTTTCAGATCGTTTTCGCTTGTCTGGCCGTAGCGACGGCGCGCGCTGGTATCGCCCACGGTGGATACGGTGGTGGTTACGGTGGTGGTCACGGAGGTGGCTACGGATACGCCGGATACGGAGGACACGGAGGAGCCGGACTTAGCGGTGGTCTCGCCGCTGGTGCTGGTACCGCTGCCTCCCTCCAGGGTGGTGCCGCTAGCTTGGGATCCGGTGGTCTTGGTGCCAGCTACGCTGCTGGTGCTGCTGCCGCTGCTGGTGCCGCGGGAGTCCAACAGATTGTCTCTGGTGGTTAGTATCGCGATCTGAGTCTCGACTGATGTAAAAGAGCAACTAACCAGTTGCATGGTTTCGCAGGAGTTACCGGTGGAAGGTCCGACATTGGACCCGCTGAGGGACCCAAGGCCAACGTAGGACCCCAATCTGGCCCATCTGACCTCGTAGGACCCCAAGAGGGAGCCAAATCCGTTGGAGGACCCCGTACCGGACCATCCAGCCTTGTTGGACCCGCTGCCGGCCCATCCACCCTCGTAGGACCATCCCAAGGAACTGCCACCCTCGTAGGACCATCCCAGGCTACCGCTAACCTCGTCGGACCCAGCTACGGTGGAGTCGCTTTCTACGCCGGAGCCGGTGGAATCAACGGTGACGACGGTAGCTCTGGCTCCGCTGCTGCTGCTGCTCCCGGAGGTGGATTCGGAGGTCTTGGTGGTGGATTCGGTGGTGCTGGTGCCATCGCTGTCATCGGAGGAGGAGGCCCCGGCATCGCCGGTGGAATTGGCGGACACGACGCCGGAGTTGCTGTGATCAACGGACCATCTGGCGCCATCCACGCCGGTCTTGGCTCCCACGGAGCTATCATCCCCGCCCCCATCCACAAGTGGTAAGACGGTCTTAGACCCCAGCGATCTCGGCTCGGCGACGGCGGCAAACCCACCACGGTCATACCGGTCAGCGAACGCGTTAACAACGTCAGAGCTTCATCCAACCTCGGAGCATGGCATCTAAAGAGTAGTCATCATCGTAACATCATGTGATCACCGCGAGAGACAATGAGAAACGTGTTAAACAGACAATTCGACCAGTGCCTGGCGAGGCCCGATCAAGCGGTTCATTACCCACCATGGGATATCCTTTCGTGGGAAAATCTAGTAAAATTTCAGTTCATCGTGAGACTACAACCGCAATATCGTGCAACGACAGTGCTACCATGGCTCGATCGTATGTTGATACGAATCTCGTTAATCGAGCGGACTTCTCAGGAACATCGAGATTACGCGATAAGCTCCGCCATGAGCCCAGTCATAGGACAAGCTTTGGCGCTTCTATGGTCGAAACACAACCGAGCTGATTGTTCTGTTTTCTGAACAATCGACTCGCTTGCTTCTCGACACTTCCAATTCTCTTACATCTTCCATCTTTTGTAGGCCGACGCTCTCACTCACATATACTATCCCTTGTTGAGGACTCGCAAGTTTCCTCACAGTTGTTATACTCACTGCCGCACCCAAGCATACATATTATTATTACATACTCGTCCATGCATATGTCTTCTATATATATATATATCTCCATATATATATATATACTATTACTATACCTACTACTTCTTCACACATATATATATCAAGTACATAAAATGCAGAGCTAACGCAATGTGTCTTTAGTATGGACGTATATATATACATGCATATACATACAAGTACCCGTGTTATGTGAAGGAGACCGGTAGATTATGGTAGGTCAGCCGTTCCCGTGAGTGAATGAATGTACATAGAAGGCGCGCCGCCGCCGGCCCCCGACCCCGCCCGCCCTCGTCATACCCTTTCTATGCGATCACTACTAGCACCCCACCACCACCATAGATAGATACCACGTATTTATAGCGTTTATACATTTATACAATACTTTATATAAAATAAAGCATCAGTATTTAAAACTCAATCTTACCTGTCTATGAATCTTCTGTTCTTACATTCATCACATTTACCCATCACTTCATCAACAAGCATTCAACTTGTCAAATATTTCCTTATTCATCAATGACTATATCAGGATCATTGCGAACTCATTCATAACTGTCACAAATAGTTTGCTGCTACATTCAGTTCTTCAATCATCGATTAGTTGCTACATTCAAACATTCAACACATGTCCTAATAAGGATCGTTTCAATTTGATGGCAATATTCTTTTTGTGAATGAAGTTGTTGTCTTGTTGATGAAAATCCTCATACGCCAAAACTGCACATGGTGGACATCGAACTTCAGAAAAATCAGTGAATAATCCTACGGCTTCTGAAACAAAAAATCATCGTTCTTATAAATACGGTTTCTTTTGACAACACCTTCAAACTTGACTCCAATGCTCTGGACACTGAATACATAAGTTTTGAAGCAAAGTCTAACCCAAAAAACCTTCAACTCTTCTTCTTTTTTGGTCTATTCCATTGAAAAAAGGTTAATATTTTTTCAATTACTTGAGGCAGGGCAGAAACGTTCGGGCAAAAATTGTGTCACTTTACAAAAGCATAGAGGATGATATCAAAGTTTAACATTACTTTGTTAACTTTTCGATTCAGAAGAAAGGTTTGAAGATCCAAAAAAAAAATTCTATTAAAAGTAATGTTTCAGCGATTACCCAATTAAAGTGATTTTTCGAAAATTGACAGAAGTACATTTGCCTGAGCGATAAAACTGGAAATACAACTGCAATAATAATTTGATGCCCATGCAGGTGACCTGAAGTTCAACCCACAAAATGTTGGTACACGATCTAAATAGTCGTTCAGCTCGCCATTCGAGCATCGTTTATAAAGGACCAACAAGAAATGGAGGGTTCAAATCACCATTTGAATACCCCACGCAACTAAAATCTGGATCAAATTATAGCCTGCACGGGAACGAAAGTCAGCGGGTCAGTGTGAAATTAAGAAACACGTCATCATCGATCTTCCAATATTATTCAAGTAAGTTCATCCTCTTTGGGTATTTGTAGATTTTAATATCCACCATGTGCACGTTTGTATATTTCTGAATGAGTATCTATCGTTACAGCAGGAAAAAAAATCATGTGTCGATACCTCAAATGATGAGAACGGAGGACTTCTCTGAATCAAGTGTCATGACTAAGTGAGTCGAGCTTTGGGGCGCAGTATGGAAACTTCTGGCTCCTGACACATACATTTGGAGTTTAAAAACTTACACGTGGAGAAATTAATAAAGGTAAACTTATTGAGAATCCAACTAAACTTCCCACCCAATAAGGCCATTAGCGAAAATGAGTGAATTAAGTGAGTGAAAATAATAATCAAGTAAATCAACACAAAAAATCTTTTTATCTTAAATTTAAAATCCATTGAACTCGAGAAAGAAAAAAAAAAGTTATTTTCTATCTCTTTGGGCTATCTCCGATTGAATTTGAAACAGGATAATTGTACCGAAGGGCATTGTTGGAGGGAATGCTGTGTATCAATAGTTCGAGCTATTTTGAAAATTAGCCATTTTGATAATTCAAGCCACTAGATTCAAGCAATTGGAACCCGTCAGTTTCATCGTTTGTGGAAGTTGCTTGCACAATGTTCTGTATCTAATTGATTTTCCAGCAATTATGGCTACCAATTACCGGACCATAGAAGTACATTTTGACCAACCGGTTCGCTCAAGCCCGGGGATGTCCACTTCGGCTATGCAAGAGATTCTACTAAAGAGAACCACCGGATGGCTCCCGGCTACATCCGGTCGTCGTTGATCGAACTGTTCCACGATCGTATCACGCTGAAGGCATCCAAATTAGTTCAATAATTGTCATTAATGGGTAGACATCCCGTCCCTCTAGCTGTAGAATATGACGGATGCATTATATACATTGCTCTTTGTGGCTAAATGTCACGTTCCTCCACTTATTCGCGTTATGTACTAAAACTATCTTTTGTTCTCCTCAACTACTGAATCAAGCTGATACTCTCAACCAGACAATCTTTGTGTGGCACCAATCCACGGTCATTAATACTTCGAATTGTCTAATTAACTGGATCGTCCTAATGAGCACAGCCCATTTACTATCCGAATAGCTATCAGGCAAATTTCATCGACGTCATTGTTAGTCCAAGTGATCTCACTTTGACAACATTTCAATGGGATTTTCGATGAGATCTCTCGGGCTATTTGTCGCTCTGATCATAACGTCACCATTTGATGATTATGTATATTCATCGTCTAGTTTGTCTATTAACCCTTGCCTCACGCACGGAGGGCACGCATGACCCCAGCCTATGAATATTGTTTGCTCTGTGAGGCCATTGGGGAAGATCTCTACCCATAGGACGATAAGATTTTCAATAACTCGAAGTTCGATGTTTATCATTAAGTTTATTTTAAGATCACTTTTTGTAATGCAGAAAAGAGATATAATGTTTTTCTTTTTGTGATAAACCTCTACTCTGCGATCATAGATTAAAATTATAAAGCCCATTCGATAATTTTGACATCGTAGCTTTTATATTCTGGACATTGGAATGTAAGCTCTGACTAGAAAATGAAAACTTTTCCATGAATACGTCCATTACTCTTCATTATCTGTTCCTGAATGTAACGAAAGCTCAAAGACGGTTTGACATGTTCGTGGCGTATGTGCCGAATATAAAAATCATTTGAAATTAACCGCATTCATGGTAATGGAAAATAAATAAAAATATTGTTATTTTCACCAAACACTGAGGAATTATTTTAATCGATCTGAATTCTTGTAAACAACTTCTTGATGTTTTTCTGTCAGCATTAATTGTAGGTCCACATATTAGAAAAAAAAAAATCAATTCGTTGAAAATCTGTGGCTGACCATAAATTTAATTGACTGAAGATAGTCTGATTATAAACGTTAATTGAATAATGCAAATTATAATCAATTGGTCAACTCCATAGAGATGTTGATTTTGAACGATCAGACAAACTTATAACCAAAGAATTATTCTCGTCATAGAACAAAAAAGATCAATCCTCGAACCATGGTTGATCTTTCATTGCGACGGAAAGTTATGGCCTTGCACGCATTCGATCTGCTGATAAAAAAAAGTACCTGGCGTGAATTTAGTACACATCGAAATTAACAGAATATTACGCGCTTTGATTGTATTTACTGGTCTCGAATGTAAAGTAGGTCATGAACTGACTCTTTTTATTTATTTGGTAACTTCGCTGTGTTTACTCTTATACCGAGAATAAGTTTAACTTCACCACCATGACCGATGGTAAATTGCATCCACAGCAACAGTTGGGAACAATGAATGGAAATGTCAGTCTCACCATTAGCTCGGATCACGTTCGATTGAACGACCCCGTCCACCTCTCAATTCTTTCAACTCAATTTCAGTATATCTCACGTAAATTTCACCATGGCTTCATCTATTTCTTATACAAACAAATTTGTTTTACATACTAGTTTCTCATATTTTTCTACACGGTCTTAACAATCCTGATTTATTTTTCCTCGTGACAAATTTGATGCTATTATGACAGCGTTTAGAAAAAAAAATTGTCATTGAAAAGTCGATTTCAAAGGTTATTGCATTGTGCAAATCTTTTTACTGATTGAAAAATACCACGAAATGGATTCTCGAAAGAAAAAAAAATATCAGAAAATTATTTCACCACCACTCTTTTGTATTTTTTTGTTGTAAATATTTCAGAATATTCAAAATGTAACAAAAAGTGTTCATATTTTGTACGTAATTAAATAAAAGTTCCCGAAATTTTACTTTTTTTGAATCGTAATTAAATGATCTTGTAGGAAAGTTTTGTTTCGAAGTGTTTCGTCAGAGAACTCGATCGATTATGTTATAACCTAAGCCCATGGTGGAGAGCTCTACAAACCTAAACATGCCATTACAGGTACACTTTATTTCGTAACGTTCGATGGCTTAAAGGTCGAGTTCGCGACTTCTCGAGCCCAGAGAAAAGTGCTTGGATCATCTCGTGAGTCTGCCAGACTGATCGCTTCGGATTTAATTGCAGAGTGAAAGAAAATATCGGTGCAAAGTGCGATCGTGAATCACGCGCCCTCGTTTCGTTAGTACTTTGCACTATTTATCCCTTTTTCCCTTCGAAAAGAGATATCCATCATTTCAACTTGTAAATAACATGGACATTGTTAAACAGACAATTATCACTCTTGTTGGTATGGGGAGTTTCATGGAAAGTTCAAATTTCATGGCAACATTGAATTCCTAGATTTTCCAAAACACACTAAATTTCCTGCAATTTTGAATATTCATTATTTACAATTGGTATCAACAATCTTCATCAATTACATGCTATTTTAATTTTATTTTTTTTCAACATAAGGAAATAAAGTAAAAATAGGGTTTGAAAAAATATTTTGTGCCAATTGGAGGTCTGAGAATGTCATACGCAAAAACTATTAAAAATTACTTCTGTTTTTGATTGTTCTGCAAATTTTTGAATTCATAGATTTCCTTCGAAATCATTTACGTTTAAAAATGAAATTTCACGTGAAATTGTTCTTACATAACGGATATTCAGTTGGCACTAAATCTTCGTTGATCTTTTGATAAAACATCCTTAGATGTGTAATTGCTGAAGAGACAGTCAATATTTCTAAAATTCTAGAAAACCCCATAAAACCATGTGAATCTTGCTCGTGGAATAACTGTTCACGAGATGTACCAAGAATCCCGTGTGAAAAACTTGTATGAGCCAATAAATGAATTGCAACGATTATTAGTTCGATTGCCTTGCAAGTCGATACACCTACGGAATGACTAACACTCCACATAAATAATTTTATGATACAGCGTGGATCTGACATCACGATTTTTCGAGATGTTTTTTTCGCTGCAGTATAATCCTCATAGAGCTAAATTTGCAGATTCTGTTCCCCTGTTTTTTGTTCTTTGGAATATTCCGTAAAATAGACGGATTTCTCGACATTTTTGAACCCAATTAATTGATTTGTTATTTCAGCATCCAATTTTGACCTGAAAATATTTGAATACCAGAAAAAACTGTGGAGCAGACGAATTAACTACCAAAATTGAATCGGAAAATCCTGATCCTTATTCCGACTGTAAACCAAACGAAAAACATGTGCAGCAAATAGGTCCAACGAAACAACACCCACAGTTCTGCAACTACAAATATTTAACCCCCTTGAAAACTCATTTGTGGCATAAATGTTTGAACACGTGTACGTTGGAGTCCGGTTGTGGTTCCGGGATTGTATACGTAATTGAATAATGTATCGGCAGTCGGTTAATAATTACACATACTTGCAAATATGCTTCGAGGAATTGCTGGTAGTACCCCTGAAGCTCGAAGGACGCAAGGTAAAATAATGAGAGAGTAAGAGGGGAAAAGGGGTCCCTGATGATGTTGCGGTTCCGTAAGAACCTGGGGCGTGGCGTCAGTGGCCTTCTTGTGCAATGGGTGAATACAGCTCCCATCAGCGGATATGATTTGAAGGGATAAAGCGCGCGGGGGCGCGGTCCCGATCATCGGGATTGTAAAGTATATAAGCTGGTAGGATGGAGCATCTTGACACACTCAGCGACCGACAGTCAGCGAGATGAAGGCTTTTGTAAGTAAAGAAAGAGCGGTTGAAAATCGATTGGCATAGAAATACGTTGAGCAAAGAAGTTTTTTGGTAATTGGTATCAGATGTTCTAGAGCTTCCATTAGTGACAAAAGTGTGATGAAAAAATGTGCTAATCAAAGGGGCCAAGAGTCCGCCGTTCGACGAGAGCATGATGGATTCTTGATGTGTTAATCAGTGGAAGAAGATTGATTGAATAACGAATGTGTGTCTGTGTCCGCGTGTCCACAGATTGTTGGATTGGCTTTACTTGGAGTGGCAACCGCCGCACCATCCCGTGAACGTCGCGGTGCCGTTTTCACTGGTTACGGTGGTCACGGAGCTTACGGACCTTATGGAACTGGTCATGGAGCTTACGCGGTAGCTGATCATGGAGCTTACGGTCATGGCGCGTACGGTCATGGAGCGTATGGTGCACATGGCGTCGCACTAGCTGGTCCTGCTCTCGGCCATGCCAGTCTCGCGGGACCTCATGTTGGAGGTTCTTCACTCGCTGGACCAGCCATCGGACCTTCGCATCTGTCTGGCTCGGTTGCCGGACCTGTACACGTTTCCGGTGCCGTCGCTGGACCAGCTGTTGTAACTGGATCGGTTGCCGGTCCTGCTCACGTTGAAGGCTACGGTGGTGGACACTACGATGGAGCTTATGGCGGTGATCACTTGGGTTATGCTGGTTACGGCGGTTATGATGGACACCACGGTTATGCGGGAGCTCCTTACGTTAGCGGTGAGTAAATCGATGATTCCTGAAGCATTTTCCAAGCCATTGTCATGAAATTCGATTACTATTAAGTGAGGATTCCTAGAAAATCTGTTTTTTCGGTTTTTCCAATTCTGACGTCATTTATGGCCAAAGAATTGCCGAAAGTTGTTTTGGGGTAATTTTTTTCACCAGTATTACAATGCTTAGTCAATGAGACATGAAAAATGCACTGCGAGACGACGAATCCTCGTGCCTTCATTCAAGATAATGATGAAGTTACGTGCCACTCCCCGATTTTGATTGTACCTTTAAATGTTCATTGTTCAGGCTATGGTCACGGCGGACATGGTCACGGTGTGGTACTCGCAGGTCCGGCATCTCATGGTGCCGTGCTTGCTGGACCATCACATCATGGTGCAATCTTAGCTGGTCCCGCAAGTCATGGTGCTGTCGTAGCTGGTCCACATGCCGGTGGAGCTGCGGTGTCCGGCCCACACGCTGGTTCAGTCGTCATCTCTGGACCATCAGGAAAAATAACTGCTCATGGTGCCGGTCATGGAGCTGCGGTGCACACGGGATATGCTGGCCATGGTTATGGCGTTCACGGTCACTACTAAATTTCGCGTTATCCTTGATGGACATCTCAAATCTTTATATCTGAATAAACGAGTTTTTATTCATTTATAATGAATATAAATCACCCAATTTGAATCAAACTGAAATCTACCTAAATACAATTATTAGATGAATCCATGGCCCAAGTCAACATCCTGGAGCCAATGTCATCGCTGAATTCAAAACTTTGTAACGCCTCATACTTTTATCTTCACATAAAACCGTTTTTATACCAACATGAGAATTTCGTTAAGACAGAGGGTCAAGAAAGTGGAATCCTGCTACGTTCTCAATCACGGGAAAATGAAACATCGTAGTTTTTCCTTTTTTTTTCACTCTGAACCAGTTTTACTTTCATAGATCAGTCCATTGATTTCCCTGAAATTCCTCTAATTTCGCCCAGAGCCAAAATTCAATTTCCACCTAACGCTATCAATGATACAAAGTAGCAGAATTTTACTCTAACCAAATTTCATTTTCCCTGCAACTGACGCATAGAATTCTACGATACCTGGCTCTCACCACTGTTTTCCCCTAACGAATTCCGTGCGTTCCCTATGTATCAACAAATCTTTGCAACTGACAGGACTCTCCAAATATTACAGTAACAGGGCATGTTGAATACCGTGAATCGTGCATTCCACGAAATTACTGAACTCTGTTGATAATTGAATGTGCTCCATACGCATTGTCATTATACACGGACTGTATTCATATTCGCACGAATATGTACCTCGTATTTCATTATCATTTCTTGGAACATGAATGATATCGTCTTCAGTTCTCCGACAAAAATAATACAATCGAGGTTCATTAAATTCCGAACACATACATCCACGCTCACATCTGTTTGCTATTATTACATTCCAAATAACACATTAGTTATATTGGAAGCTATTGGAAAACGAAGAACCGATGAGCTTAACGCAGCAGGAAAATATAAAAAGAGAAGAACAAGATAATGCAGAATAACATTGAACAAATATTTTCAAAAATTCAGTTTCCACTAGTGATTATAAGTAACCAGAAGTTCTGATTTATTAACACTGACGAAAATGCTCGTGGAACTCATAAATAGCTGATTAGCCTAAATCACTGTTAACATCTGTAACTGCACATTAATATTTTTTTTTATAAGGGCTCCTAAAAAAAAACAGAAAATGACATTTATATTGATGCTGTGGATGATCAAGTTGTCTTACAAAATTTTGATTGAAGCGATCAGTTCATGATATTAAAACCGAGAGAGTATTATTTAAATAAGATAAAAAAAGAAAACTATCGAACTTCCAGAGCGAGGGAAGTGGATAGCGCGCCCATACTCCCGAGGTTAAGTTTGCTGTGCATAGCTAAAGCGGCGAGTGTGGATTCTCCATGAGAAAATGATGCCCTCTGACTGTTCTCCTGGTCTAGAGAGCCATGCATTTCACAGACTCCGACGAATCATGACGTCGTAATTTGCATAAACTGCAAACCGATGAATAGTGGGACAAAAAAAATCAGAAAACAACCACGTGTTTACCATGGGATTAAACACGCCCAAAATGACTATCCACGCGTTTTTCATTGACTGGTATTTAATACACTAGTCCTATTTTGCTTCAGAACAATTTCAATGCACTTTCGTCATATTGGTTTATATTCAACGACTCGTCTCAGAGTTCTCAACCTCTCAGGCGTGGCACAACCTTCTTCAAGATCCAATGCATTGTGAGAAAACCACTTTTGTTTGCTCCAACTCGGCCGAACCTCCACAAATTCCTAAAGGTCACCCACTACCATCGGACGAACGCCTACTCGATCTTCTAACCGTGTGATCAGTCACTTAAGATTGTTTATGTCTTCGACCCCTTCCACACGGGGTTTGGATAATAGTTTTCTTAAAATAAGAACAGAAATCAATGAAAATGGAAGCAAATGTGCAGACGCACGATCAAGAACTGTCACTACTGTGGCCACAGTCTGGAATCATCCAAAAATGTCATATTTTTGGTAATCACGTGCACACATGGAATTTTTAGAAACTGGATATCAATTTTTTTGCCACGTGTTCTCATTTTTACACATTGATGGATAAAAGTTGGTGCGAAAATTGCGAGTGCATGGTAACGCATGGGGTTTGGTATTGAAGCGACGTCCACCATTGTTTGCAGTGCGGATAACGTCGCAAGCAACAATCCATGATGTTGCTCAATATCACGTGGATAGCCTTTACTTGCACAATGTGGACAAACATTTGCGAATGAAAGCGTCGTGCGTGTCGTACCGGTATTTGTACTGCATTACACACATATTCCCAACGAATATTCGTCCAGAGCCTCGAGGACTCCACTCTCATGCGACAAGGGAATCGTACTCGAAGCCTCCAATTTTCCCAATGTGTATCTATCACTCTCTAGTCTTCTGTAATGATCGTTCCACCGGATAAAAAACCAAATGCAACAAAAGATATCTCACCTGTTTGTACACATCGCCCGAAACTCCCAAACAAATAAAAGATCTTGTTTCACGATAGTTTCAGCATTTTATGGGACGGAGCATTTCAACATCAAAAATAGTGTTACGTCGATACGAGGAACGACTATATTTTATGGCCATTGATGAATCGTTGAATTGAATCGTCAAACCACTACCAGCCAAATTTCTAGTCAGGCTTAACCTGTGATTGCAAAAAACTTCAAAAAAATCGATCACGAAACTTTCAAACCTTCTGGGATTATTGTGCCATCTGCTACACGAATAGGTCCAAAAAAACGTGTTGCCTGGACACCGTTCGTTCACGACCCATTCAACGTTGTCACCGGATGAAATTTATGAATGAACTTTTTTCCTTCGTTCATCAAAAGTTAAAGACCTTTTAATTATTTTCCAATGGTTTCATGGATTTGCATGCAAATTTCGAGCAACTTACTATAGTCCTTTTTGTATATTCATTTCCACAAGATTTTGTTTTGTTTATGTACAATCCTCCAATTTTACTCAAGCCGATTAGAAATTCATTTGAATGATACTTTTTAACAATTTTTGCGAATACAGTCAATCGCACGTGTCATGGTCATTTGTAAGTGAATAAAAAAGTGTCGTATGTGTATGTAAAATGATTGTAAGACCGGTCGAACGTGCTGGTAGCATTGTGCACTTGCACTTACGCCAAACGTGACAAGTCGAAGGTTGCCGTTGAGATTCCAATTTGATATGTCTTGACGGCGTGCATTAGAGTATATAGGGATGCATGTTCACACTGTATATTCCATGTAATGCACATCGAGTGTACGTACGATTGCTGGCTCAATGTCGCAGTAAATCAATCCTCCATACCGGATTGTGTGAGAGAGTTTCTGCGGTCAGCGACTACCAGCCGTGCACACACATAAAAAGTATAAATGCCAGTTACATATATTGCCATATGATTTCAATTACGGAGTCATTTGACCCTGGAGGTCAAGTCCCTGCCAATGGAATTCTGTAGGTTGCAAAATCCCAAGATCACGTCGCGATCATTATTTTCATTGAACTTCTCAAACACTTGAATTTCAGATTAAAGCAATTTTTTATATTATACATTTATATCAAATGAATAATTTTATTAATTAATTAATCAAGCTGTCTAAAAATTGAGTTTTTTTATAATCGTTTTCTTACGATTTCGATAATAGATTTTTCTAAATTTCTTAAATAACAAAGTTTGGCAAGATCCGGGTCGAATGCATTATTTTTTCCTATTCAAATTTTTTTCCTCGTATAAACCAGTAACGAAAAGCATTGATCGTGTGATCTCTTTTATTGTTGGAGTAAGATTGGTCGCCGCAAGAGTGCATCTCGAAAGGTGTGGTCGATATGTGGTGGACAATCCACGTTTTAATACACATACGTCTGCGTATTTGCATCGCTGACAGATAGCAGCTTTGAGCAACGGATCGTAAGGCAAGGTCGTTCGAATTATCGATTGTGATAGATCCGCTGATAACGGTATATTCATGTGTACACACACCAATACTTTCATGGATATATCTACACATATGTTAATGTTTTAGGGGAAAAAGTTTGTCGGTAAATGTCAATCTGAAGGACTATTAAACGGATTTTTATATTTGTTTTGTGAACGGTTTTCATAATCTTTTATGATAACTCCACGGTATAAATGTTTTGTACATTGTTTCCTGTATTGGAAAAGAAAAAAAAATACGCGCGTCAAAGTTGGAAATTTATTTGAATACAAACAAAATTACTGAAATGTCTCGGCTCTGATTAAAGAGAAAAAATCTACAGATCCCTGATGATTTAAGCAAAATGTAAATACATTTTTATGCTCAACGTTTTCTTTGATATTTAAAAGTACCAAAACACAGCTCATTTCTTTTTAATTTGAGATTTCGTGCAAAAACCGCGCAACACCTTTTTTTTAATTCTTTCTCGATGTCACCGTTGTGATCGGTTGCGATAATTGGATAACGATGTAAATTCTACTCTGTTACGAAGAAAAAAGGTGAACGAGACAGTGTTCAAAGTTATTGAATTTCTATCGTGAAATAGTCATTATCGAAGAAATTATCGATGAATTAAGCCCGTGTTGAAAATGCTTGTTTTACAGTTTTGTTATCTCTGCGTTGAATGGCCTGTATGTAAATAAAATATGGTTGTGTGTTGGAAGTGTGTATTGAATTCGACCAGTGTAATAGAACCGGAAGTGAATGGTTGAAGCCGGAAGTATTCGGAGAGAGCATTATAGGATATCGAGGGACATGAATATCCCCACAGAATCAATAATTAATTTGTACTTTTTCCTTCCTTGATATACAGAAAACCAATAATAGACTGATACTAAAACTTGCTCAACCGATTCCAATGGGCGCGAATGCAGAAGAAACTCTCGACCGATACGAATGTTAAGCATAATAGTTGGAAAATTTCTTTTTTCGTTTTGTGAGTGGTTTTCCTATTCCCAGTACATTCATAAAGTTTTTTGTTGGAATTGAAGAAAAATGAGTAATTCGAAAGAAGACTTGAGCCAAAAAAAAATCTCTAATGATCGTGGTCAATAAATTCCTGATATTTGCATATGCAAAAATATCTGCAACAGTTATTACGAATGAAAAACAACTTTGAATAAATTGCGTTGAAAAATAATGGTTTAAATTTTGTAGGGATTTGTAAAACGGTTTCATTTATCAGGATTCGACTTTTTCATGGAGCAGAAATCCAAAAACGTCTCCATAAAAAAGAAAAACGAATAAAAAGGAAGTTTCAAAGTCTGCTATTTGTAGGACGACAGTTTTTCTATCAAAGTGTCTGTTCCTGAAACACTACAATATTTCTCAACGTGAATACATTTTTGTGTCAGAACATTGTATAGAAAACTCACCGTAACGAGGAAAAGAAAAAAAAAAAGGATGATATCGTAAGAGACGTTGTTGTCGATCCAGCCGAATCCATGGAAACATTGACACGCGGGTCGATTGAAAGAGAACCTTTATAAGCGCCAACTTATATTCATTGGATCTGTTGGTTCGACAATAAGTGACATGTGTGGGTCGGTGAACTTGTTGGCTGGTGCTATCGTGGGGCAAAGGCGGGGCAAAGGCTTGGACATTGTTGAAGATACAGATAGAATGGGTATCGAGCATATACATCACAAAGAGCTTTGTGTAAAAATCACTTGAAGAAAATACGATGCGGGGTTTGAAAAAAAGTTTAAGATATATTTGTTGAATTCGAGTCGTATAAACATACGGGTGACATTTATTGCCACGTGTGGGGAGTGCTGTTAATACACATAGTTGTTGTCGATATGCACACTCGGTTAACATAATGGGGTGTAAGAGAGGTGGGACGTGATGTTGGCGTCAGTGAGACACTTTGCAATGGATGTGTAAAAAAAAGGTACTTATGTGGCGAGTTAACACATACGCAAACGATGGAATTTCCTTGACAGTCAATCGTGGAATGTCGATCGACCCTTGGCGTATCCGGGTTTTGTATTTTCCCCCCACGAAACAAGTTTCCTTGGGGTCAACTGCAAATTTGACCCCATACAGACCCGAACAATTAACTTGGACTGGTAATATTCTCTGAGCCTAAGAATAAAACGTGAAAAACATGGTGTGCATGTGTTCGTGAACGCTTTGTAATCTAGTAGGTCCGATAAACAACAATTACTTTTCGCGACAATCGTTCTAACGAGATCTGCAATAAATCAGCATCACGTCGTGTGCGCAAGAAGAGACGGTGACAGGCGTAGGTTTACTGAGACTCTGGAGC
Organism: Campoletis sonorensis; assembly: GCA_013761285.1. NCBI lineage: Eukaryota > Metazoa > Arthropoda > Insecta > Hymenoptera > Ichneumonidae > Campoletis > Campoletis sonorensis. Next base: position 3,709,725 of record JACEOJ010000085.1, read on the forward strand.
AAGTTGATGCTAATTTGATCTTTGGATATTGATGTCCATTGATTAATATTTAATTCAAGTTGTGAATCAAATGAGAATCTAAAAATCAGCGAATGACATTTAGGGAATCCGGGGCATGATACAGAACAAAAGGCAATAAAATTCCATTGTTACATCATTTTATATTTCGAAACAAAAATAGCCCAGGCTGTTAAAAAGCTCCAGTTTTTCAATTAGATCCTGTATCACGCAATAGCATTTACAGATTTAATGTACAGATTCGACAATCGAACAGTGATTTCATTTCGATTCTGGCTGCGGATTCCGATATCTTCTTGCGGTATAAATAGGAAATTAATCGTCGGTTAAATTGGAATAAAAATGTTATACGGGTTGAGGCAATGATAATGAAAACACAAACGGATTTTACCAGTGTGTTATTCGTCGATGTTCTTGATGAGAGGTTTGCTGCTGGCACGGAGTACGAATAATTTGTAAATTAACCAACGTAAATAATATGGTGGTAGGACTACGAAAATTCATGGATTCACACTCTCGCGTATTGTATGATTGCCCCAGTAACGTTTAACTTTTCGTACTTGTACGTAGGGACTATGAACAGCTCGGCGTTAATCCTCTTTCGCGTGTAATCGCTATTGTATAATGGAAAATCCGTAACTGCCTGCCAGATATGTATTACGGCTGAGCAATACGCAGGCAAACTGTGTGATTCAGAAGCTCTCAAACAATTCACGTATTATACGTAAAAAAATGAAAACACGAATATCTCATGCATCGTTATACTGAGCACGTATTTATTAGACTTTATCTGTCCTTTTGAAGGATGATACGCAGATTTTACTGCTATTCCCCATTGTGGCTAGTGTCTAAATTATGGTGAAATATTTCGACGCCATGGCGAAAAGTCAGGTGGTGAAATGCTCTTTATTGGATGCCGAATGGTGCATTATTTCGGTGAGTGTTATCAGCAACGCATATAATTCTGTTAGCAATGGAGATTATTTAAATAGAAGTTACGATGCCTACGGGATTCGCAAATGATCCATAACGCTACAACCTTCTGCAGAAATTATAATGGAGCCTCGAAACAATCACCCAGACAATGCAATTATGCGATTTTCTCTCGACAATCTCGATCTCACTTGCGTGGGCTATGCTTTCCCTAAACGGATGCACAATGCGAAACTACGACGTTGCAACAGCAGAAAGATTAGCGTGCCTCATTGCCCACGCCCCACTTATAACAAAACTGTCCTATTCTGTTCCTATTATCCGTGGATAATACTTTTTCTAAGCTTGCGTTTCATGACTCGGCACCTTCTTCGCAAGGTCGTCCTGGTGCGATGACTCAAATCATTGAAGCATCGCGAATCTATACTGACACGTCCTTCGATGGCATCTCTGAGATGTGACATGAACGTCATTGTGATGATCTGACAACCTGGAGCCTGGTAGTCTAGAATATTTACCAAATTTTGACGACTTGAAATCGTTGATATCAAGATTTTTATTACCATTTTGGGATTTATTCGTCCCTAACTATGCCAAGAACTTCTAATTCCTCCATAAATTCACCTATCACTCAATCCATGAATCGTATGAGCTAAACGGATGTACATATCGTGCATGTATACATGCACGTGGGCAAATAGTATCTAAACATCGTTGCGCTGAAGGACCTTACGCTGACAAGGTTCCTCTGGGGTGGGACGGAATAAAACTGGAATGAGAACCCAACGCAGCTATGTCGAGGCCTTGGGGGGATCGGTAGCCACGAGATGCAAACACATACAATTATATTACGATCGTATTATTGACTCAATAGTGATAAGAGAGCTGGGTAGTGCGTTGGTGCTGAGCTACCCAAGAGGCGCAAGTAAGACGGGTGTAGAGCGAGAATGTTTGGCGTGTCCTGCCCCGCCCAACTCCACCAAGTGCAATCGGTCTGTGCCCCGGGAGAATAGACAATAGCGTCTCCTATAAAAGCTGGCACAGTCAGGCTACTCAACAGCACATCATCGTTATCCGTCAACGGGCAACAGTTCTACTTCATTCAAACCACCGAAGCAATCTCTTCTAACAACGACATATCCCGAAAGTGATATCTCATCAAAATGTGCAGTCAAGTAGCAATTTTGTTGGTAGCGAGTGTGGCCATCACCTCGGCGGCACCTTCCGGTCTTTGGGGACATGGTGCAGCGCTCGCTGGACCTGTTTTGGGACCTTCTGCTCTAGCTGGCCCAGGAGTTGGTCCAGCTTCTCTCGCTGGACCCGTGGTAGGACCTGCAAGGATTTCTGGTGCTGTTGATGGAGGTGCAGTAGTCACTGGTTCAGTAGCTGGTCCATCCGTTGTTTCCGGAAGCGTTGTCGGTGGAACTGCCGTCCTCGGACCAGCTGGTCTCGGCTGGGGAGGTTATGGATTGGGAGGACATGGACTTGCTGGACACGGATTGGGTGTTCATGGATTAGGTGTCCACGGATTGGGTGTTAACGGTTGGGGACTCGGACACGGTAAACTTTTTTCGTTGTTGATAATAAGATTTTTTAACTATTAGGGAACAAGGATTATTTTGTATGAAGTTAAATTGACTTTCCAAGCGTTTCAGCATCGTTTGCCTCCACATTTGACAACATCATATTAAAATTTGTTTCCGGAATGTTAACAGGTCATGGTGCGGTTATCGCTGGACCTGCTGCTGGCCATGCTGCTGTTGCTGGACCAGTTTCCGCTCCCGCAGTCGTCGCTGGACCATCCGGTAGCATTGTTGCTGGCTACGGTGGTCACGGTGGTGTTGCTCGTGGTCTGGTTGGAGGATATTGGTAATCCGCATATCGATCCTAAGAGGCCAAATAACCATCTTACCTCAACTTTTCTCAACAACCAATCGATTACCTCAAAACAGCACTCGAAAAATATGCCGACCAACGTTATGATCTCGTTCATTCATTTTATACCGCTATAGTACCTCACACAACGTTCAATATTTTATTTTATTGACTCGTTGGACTCTCTGTGTGTATTCATATCAATGTTACATACATACTATACCATTTGAATGTAATCCCTAAATAATAATAAATGCATACCCCTTCGAAAATCAAAAAAGCTCGTCCATAGTTTTACTTATTAATGAAATCACGATTTCCTATTCCCCATTACATGAAAAATGATACCGTTTATAAGCTACACGTAGAAAACGGATCTGATGAAGAAAGTAGAGAATTTCCTTTCAGAATATCCTCCAAAAATTGGACAGACTCGTACTTTGTACTTTATTTGGCAGAAGAGCTGTAAAAGAAGCTATGCTTCATAATAATTGTTACCAAAAGTCTCATTCTCTGGGCAAAGTGTAGTGATTTTGATCGAAAATTTTAATACACTTGTATTTATTCCGTGTAAATAAACGCCATGAAGAACATTGGATTCTGATGAGGCTACAAATGAAATTCTGGTGGTAATTTCGAAGTTGTCTGCCTACGGGGATGATGGGTTTCTTTCTTTTTTCAAATCTATCTCCTATTTGGCACTGTCGACTATTGAGGTGCAGCAAAAAGGCGTGAAATCTGGAAATAATGGAAACTCGACGGGAGTCTCAAGACTTCGCGAGGATTCTCAGCGTCTATTCCACGTCTCTTCCGTGTGCCTTGCGTCTCATTCTCACGGATAATACCTTCTCTCGAGCTATATGCACTATTTTATATCTATATATTAATAGTCTGGTATATTATATACTTGACAATACTCGCATAAGCCAGTATCGACTATTCCAATAAAGAATATTGCTGTTACTTTCATATTATCTGTACCTTTATATATATCTATGTATATGTATTGTGTATAACCTATATCCGAGTATAATAGCATTCAACGGTTTAGGACCTTATCAAGTTTGACCTCCGTTCCGAGGTCCATTGTGCCGACAATACGAGGTACGGCTTTGGAGGTATGGCGATACCGGAGTCTGCAGTAATTGTCGGAAATTGCTTTAACGCCGGTCCAATCAGTCGAGTATTCTCTGTGTGGCACAGGCTGAAGCTGAGAACGAAAGGTAGATGACGTTAAAGCTCTCTCTCTCTGAGGCTATGCGGTGATGCTCGTGGTGTTCAACCCCGATCCGATATCCTGTACTTATTGTAAAAAAAGGTTATAGATGAGTTTTTTCCGTCTTCTTTGTCAAGCAGCGAACCGGATGAACCTAGTCTTCAGCCATCAGTTCCATAAACATCCGGGTTTTCCTTCGCCATTTCTTCTACTATATGCTTTCCTTCTTATTGTTATTATTATTATCATGACTCTTATTATTCCTTTTCACCCTGTCGCTTTAATCTCGATTCTCCATTCAGTCGTCGGCTGAATGGAATGCATATAAAAAATCCCGGAATCGAAGCCGTTCGAGATTACTTGCGGACTTAACCAAAACTTATCACAAAACATGTATTTTCTATCTTTCGATAGACCATCAGTTCGCAGCGTTCCTGCCTTCATCTTAATATGACTCACATGAAAATTACTGCATCAAAATGTGCATTCGGCAGATTGAATATGAAAATTCTAATTGGTAATCGATTACTATTTGGACTAATCATGGAAAAACATTTGATTTGATCATCAATACAACAATGTTTTAATTTTTTCTTCAATTTTATGATAAAAACTTATGAATTAGGAAAAGTTTTTCTACGAACTTAGATTTCCACGTATTTCTACTTGTTATTTCGTTCATCAACTGTTTGAAGAATAAGAGCAGACAATATCAAGTGCCAAGAAAAGTGAAAGAAAGATGGCTAATCATATGATTGCGGGGCTTATTGGAGTTCTCGATAGGTCAAGCGATTACGTGAATAAAATTATAAGAGAAAAGAACAAAACAAGATACGCATGCTCACATTTCCTGTAAAAGTAACGGATCATCTAACGAAAAAAAACAACCACATAACGTCACAATCAAGGTTAGTAGAGCACTATAAAAGCTCATCGAACACGATGGATCGACACAGTCTTCAGGTACAACTTCTTGCGATCGTTTCAAGAGAATACTTTGAAAGCAGCCACCATGAAATTCTTGGTACATCAAGTTTAAAGGGTTTAAAAAAGTAGCTTAATTGGACGTCGACAATGAAATAATTATGTTTCTCGGTAGATCGTCCTCGTTGCGAGCGTAGCTGCGGTTGCGGCCGCCCCCAGTGGAATCCTTGACCTGCACGGGTTGGCTGGGTGGACTGGTACGGTTGTCAGTGGTGCAAGCATTGCGGGACCCCACGTGGGCGCAGCTAGCGTAGCTGGACCTGTAGCCGGTGGTTCCGTGGTCTCTGGTGCAGTTGCTGGGCCAACTCTGGTTAAAGGATCGGTTGCCGGGCCGTCTGCTGTTATCGGGTCCGTTGCTGGGCCAACAATTGTTTCTGAACCGTCTCTTGGACTATCCATCGTCGATGGTATAAATATTTTGATGTAAAGTCCTGAAATGGAAATCCAAAAACTTCCAAAATTAATTTCTGTAACGTTTTCAGGAGGCTGGGTTGATCACGGAGCTTGGGCTCATGGAGGATGGGGTCACGGAGCCCTTGTTGCTGGACCTCATGCAGGCTCTGCCGCTATCGTAGGACCTGATTCAGGTTCCGTCCTCGTTGCTGGGCCGGGAGGTGAATCCATCTCAACCCATGGATCCGGACACGGAGCCATTCTCGCGGGTTCCCATCACGGACTCCATGGTCTGTGGTAGACCCAGATTCTCCAAGATTAAAAGAAGAAACCGAATTCCTCCCCTTCTTCGCATAAATTCCAACTTGTACTTGACATCAAAATATCTTTCCATGTGTAGTGGTGCAATATTGCTCTGTGATATTTTTCGCCCTGAAGAAATGGAAGAAAAGGAATAAAGGAATGTTTAACAAATTTCTGCGTAAAAATCTTTACTCAATGACCTTTAAAATACATTACCTCATTATTTAGTAGAATTATTTTCTAAGTGGTGCAGTCATTCAGTTAATCACTAAGGTTTGTGATAAAACCACGGATCCGATCAAGGACAACCATTGAACATATCGCTCTATAAGCAAATTGAATGGTTTTTCATTACTGTCGTCTGACTGATCGCGGTTCCTCAATCGATTAAATCTCGACGCCACTATCAAGGCCGCTCAACGGTACAATCCAAACGGAGAGACAATTGATAACAAGATTTCTCTCGTTCAGGTTGACACATGGCCAGTACATGGTCAACTATGTTTTATTCCGGAAGCGAACACCTGAAATAATTTTTTTGTTCCCCATCAACTGAAACGTTGATAAATCCACCACTTCAATTCGAATGTGATCCCGACTAATGCTACGGCAATCGTGGAACGTATGTTCCATAGAAGATAGAATTCAAATTTGTTACTTGTCCGGAAAACGTACTCGTGCAAAAGCATTTACATTTAATCACGCACCAACGATCGGGAAAGGTTGGTCACTGGTATTTCACGAAACGTTCAAGGGACCGAGAGAACTGGCAGCAACGAATTTGTAGGGTCCGTTTGCTTTGCATTGTCGGATCTATATCCCAACTCTCTGCAATTACACTCACAACCAAACTATGTATGATCATATGCCCTCGTTATCATCCAGCAACTAATTATTTTGGTTCGTTGTATAACAGCATCACAGCCACTCAGCTGTGCCTCATGAATTGAATAATATATTTGTCTAGAAACATTATTCCAATAGATGCTGAGGGGAAAAGCATGTGAATTGCATGTGGAAATCATGTGTGAGCAGTACACATGGAAAAATAGGCCAAGCAAATAGAGGTTTTTTTTTTTTTACAAAAATTATAATGGATGGGCACGGGTATCATTGGACGCGGAATAGTTCCCAGATCATAACTGCATAATTTTCCACTCGAATTTCTAATCACGGTATTTTCAATGGACAATTTAGTGCAAAAAAAAGCACTTTTGCTTTGTTTTTAGCTTCTGAAAGAAAAAGTAATACTCAAATGTTGATGGTTCCACGAGACGAAATGTGGAGAATTGAAAAACGAAGAAAATGAGAGGCGAAACAACCCGATCGGTTCATAATTGAGCGGGGAAACTCAAAAAAACCGAAAAAAAATAGTCGATGTGCGTTTAATAAATCGTCAATGTGCGTTTAATTCAGCAATATTTAACGATGAATGATTTTGTATTGTGCTTTGAGAACCAAATGGCCACAACCTGTCATTCGTGCATTACTGACAAGTGGTTTGCCGTTTCGTCTGAACCGTTGAGTCGAGATGGAATGACGAATGTTTCAAATTAACTGAATGGACAATGAATAGCTGCGTTTATAAAGATAGAAATTGTTGAATATGACGAAAGAGGTCGAAAATATTGAATATTGATACTGACAGCGATGTGTTTTGAGTTTCTAATGGTGCGAATAGATCATGTTTTTTCTAGAAATTATGGAACTGTCATAAATAGATTGAATTAAAGAATGATCGAAATGAGTGATGGGACTTATTTGTTCGCTTCTGTATTTTCTGGTATTTCCATATCATCGGAAATGAAGGACTAAAAAAATGTCAATCATGCCACATAATTATCTTCAAGTCAATAAAATACTGAAAAGTTTATGAAAAGTTCCTCTGTCCATAAACCGAAATAGTGCAAGATCCCTATTTCCCGATGTCATAACTTCCAGGATAATTGGTTACTGAACGAACAAAGATTTAATTTTCTTAGTAACCAGAGGCGATGAACGATTAAGAAAAAAAATGATGGAGAATACCGCTAATTGATCTTCCGGTATATGGTTTTTTATAATATTTAAATTCCAATTAAATGTCGTACAGTCAACCACACCCAGCTCAAGAGAAGAAAAAGTAAGCTCCACCTCTTTGATCGAGTTAATGCGTGCGGGGTTAAATCAACACGATGAAGGCTGTCCACACGTGCCAGGACATAACGGTTAATGGCTTTGTATAAAAGCTATAACGTTGGAGGGTTGAGCATCAGTCAACGCCAACGACTAACAGCAACACTCAGCTCATCTAACCGAGAAAACATCCCGATCAACCATGAAGGTCTTGGTGAGTTGGAAAGAATGTGAAAATGGAAGAAAGCTGTTTTCGCAGCCGAATTTCGATAAAAACCGTGAAAGAGTGCAGACAGTGGAGAAAACTGTGCACCAAAACTGTTTGGATGATCGAAATTTTGTATTTTTTTCTGTCCACGCAGTTCATCATCGTTCTCGTCGCGGTAGCCGCTTCCGCTAGCCCTGAGCGCCAACGTCGTTCTCTGGGCTGGGGTTGGGGAGGATGGGGTCATGATGGAGCCGTGATTGTTGGTGGTCATCCACATGGAATCGCACTTGCTGGTCCTCTTGGACCTGCTGCTGCAGTGCTCGGCCCTGTGTCTCCTTCGGTCGCTGTCGTTGGACCCTCAGCTCATAGCGCTGCTGTCATTGGTCCTAATGCAGGATCAGCTGCAGTTCTTGGACCAGCTGCTGGTAAGTCGCTTAACAAATATTCTGAAAAAGATCTATCGATTAGCATTGAATTTGACCAATTCTCCATAATTTTCCAGGAAGTGCAGTCGTCGCTGGACCATCTGGTTCAATCGTAACCAGTCCAGGACTCGCTGGTCACGGAGCTGTCCTTTCCACCGCTGGTCTTCTTGGTGCTCATGGACTTTGGTAAATCATTCATGGACTAGTGAAGCTCATCAGGTCTCCTCGACAGACGAGCACAAACGGCAACACAGCAATCCAATTCCAGCTGATCCCGCAAATTCAATTTTGTAAACACGATTTTCGTTCAACATTTCCCAATGAAAACATCTTGAAAACTTAGCGTTCAATCAAAAATATGTAAACTCTACCGACAATCAATTCTCAAAATAATAATCCGTATTCGCAAAGACAATATCTTTTGTGTAACTTGGAATATTACTTCCCTTCCTTATTTCCCATTTCATTTCTGATTTCTTCATTCAAAAGTTATAATTAGCCTGTAAGCTGTCTCTTCTATTTGCACGATCGATCACTACTCGATGAGACCTTTACCGTACTCATGAATCGAGTGACCTATCCGTGCCGGATGAGTTACCCACCTCAAAGTTTTCTCATTCCACTGATATCTATAGGTGAGACCACTGAACCGACAATTTTGCCATGACGTTCTTTAATTCATTTGCCTTTTTGACCTGGTTCGAAAATGCCCAATATTGGAGAGCTGGAAAAAGATACGAATGCATCTTTAATAAAATTTTGCAAATTGCCTATTTCGTGAGAGTTCTAAAAAAAATTCGTTTCGTGGGTTACGCAGTGTCAAAAGAATTACAAATATTAAAATATTGAGTGAAAATCTATTTCTAGTTTTTTCAAACTTCGCTTCATAGCCTCAATAATTAACCGGAAGCAAACTTTTCAGAAAACTGTAAGATTTAATGCAGCTCTTTAAGTAAATTTAGACTTTAGTCCTCCAAGAAGTTTCACCCTCTGGGCATGACAAGCTTTAATGAGGCGTTGTTTGACGTTAATTATTCAACCAGAAATTCTTCCGACCACTCTTCTCACGAACATGTTTTATGTTATATTGTTTTTTAACTTTTAGACTTTATGAGATCAAACGATTCTTTTCTCGAATTCCTGTTTCTTACGTCTTACCTCGTGGGGGGAATAACAAATAAGTCAATGGTTCAGATAATAGCACACAAAATACGTGATGATTTATTCTTCACACACGCGAATTTAAAAACTTTCCAATAAAGTGAAACCATAAAAAACTTCATCGGAAGAATATCGAGCCAAGTTACTGAATTTTTGGCAGAGAAGTGGAATTTTGAAAATCCCCTGATTCATACGAATTTTTATGGAGATGCAATGCTGGCCGGTTTTCTTTCCAAATCTTCGTACATCAGGGAATTGCTAGTAACTTTTTTTGTGGTAAAATCGAGTCTAACTCATAAACGTTGCATGTGAAGGGGCTTCGCTTAAAGAAAGAATGACCTAGATTTACTTTTGTTCATTTTTTTCATACTTGATTGTCACACGTAGGATTTTCAATCATTTTTCCATAAATTTTGAGTATTTTCGCAACCAGCAGTTTTTTCGGAGTTTCTGATGGTGTTGGGGGGACTTGAAGGAGTACGGAAATTAATTTAAAAAAAGGAGGATTGATGTGATCAAAAGGTCATGATTCCACGTGGCAAGTGATCCATAAAAAATCTTTAACAACCGAATTATGCTGCATATAATAATTTATTTCACAAATTATAGTCCGACGATGTAATTGTCATGGTAAACAAATATCGTAATTTCTTATGAGTTTATCCACGTGGTGAAAATTCTCGAGTTCTATGTAAACGATCTCAAGCTAAATCACACGCATCGGAGTGCCGAAGATTCGCCAGAAGTCCAGTCGATAATTGTATTCAGTGATTCAGACGTCGTTTACCAGCCCCAGAGTCCGTGAGAAACAACAGCATGACCCCATGGATGAGCAGCAGAGACAACTGTACCCCCAGGTCCTGTAACTACTGTGGCTCCTGCAACATACATCGGAATATTTATTGGAAAGAGGTAAATGCTACACCACGAATCATCATTCTGTCCAGTATCGAAATCGAGCACGGACACTTGAAAAGATTCTTTCGAAGAAGAACTCACCATGGACTGGAGAAGAGACGATGGCACCTCCAAGAGTATGTCCAAGGACCGTAGTGGCTGGAGCCAAAAGTGGAACGCCCAGAACACTGCGACGTTCTCTGTCAGGATGAGCCACAGTGGCGACAACAGCCACAGCCAGGATGACGAACTGATTGAAAAGTAGGATTAAATTAGTAACAAAATAACCGAAGAATCACAAGATTTCTCCTGAGGTGAGAAAGGATTGATTCCTTTTTCTCACTCGAACCAAATATTACCAGAGTTTTCATTTTTATTGGAGTTGGTTCTGAGCTTTTAGAACTGATGATGAGAAGGAACTGATGTCAACCCTATGTTTGCATCTACCTTTTATACAAGTCGCCGGGACATGGTGACTCGTTTTTTGTTCCCTTCATGATTAGACATACAAGTTCACCCTCAAAGCAGTTACTATTTTTTATCTATGATAATTTTGTATATTTATTCATCATTCTTGTGCCGTGGCTAACATTGAAAGATGCTTCGACCGGTAAATCGCGTAACTGGATTTGCAGTATATCTCCTTTATGATACAATATTCCGGTGGAATATGAGTTGCGTCAGAAAGTGTATTTAAATGATATGCTAATGAAAACGTTCTCTAGAATATAGTTCAAAAGTTCTTACGACGCGAATTAGATAACGAGGTGAATTATCGATTGACTGAAGAGTCCGGAAAAACATATGCACTGCACATAAACGGACAATCGTATTATTGATTTGCGTTAGAAGTTCAACACATAAGATAATTGATCAAACGCGTACTATGGTTTCATACTGAACTTAATTATTCTTGCTCACGTAGTTTGAGAGCGAGAGAGAGAATTCTATTCAAGGAAGACTGCTCTGCTACACTTTCGAACGGTAAATCCAATCTGGAACAGTCACGACCAAAAGGTCGCCAGGAGTATAATCTTATCGACAGAAAATTCATTATTGATTCAAGTTCAACATTGTTTTTTTATCCCAGAACATGTAAGATCTTCCGATGTATAAATGGTAGTGATTAGTAGTCGCGGGCATCAGTAGTGAAGTGGGTGTTTTGTCGAATTTGCTTCTCGTTCACCACAAGGAACTACGAAAAATGATTTTACTGGTAATCTTCTTATTCGTCATATCGACTGAACCTCATTTGCACTTAAATTTGCATCAATCGTCGGCCTCTTCCTGCGCTTTCTCGTTGAAAAATCGTTTTTCCTTAACATTTCTTTCTTTCTGCATCTGTGAGAAGAAGAACTTGGTTTTCGCCAACATCAGTATGCTGTCGAACAGAAATAGTTTTCGTTTTCCGTAAAAGTTAATCTCAAGAACACATGTCCTGCTGGTGGATGCCACGAAAGCAAGGGGTTGAAAACGTCAAGTTTCGATGTGTACATGTGTACACAAAATACATGTATGCATAGTCACTTGTATCAAGAACTGAGCAGAGGTTGAAAAGAACTAAAAGAGTATAGGAGAAACAATGTGAATGTAAAGCTTCAGGCGCACAACTTCGTTTATCGAATTTCGTACCACTTGAGAGATCAAAGCTTTCGCGGAATATTGGCGCTTTACTTCTTTTCTCTTTACGCGACTTTTTTTCTTCCTGGTACTATTTCATCACTTTTTATTCTACAATTTTTATATCGGAATCTTCGCAAAGGATCTATGCTAAGAATTTTCGGGGATGGCGTTCGTGCTGCTACGAACTTCAGTTCTGGTGACTGTGTGTGTGTGTATACGTTTGTGTGTATGGAGATCAGAACTTCGAGAGCTCGGGAATATTCATCGACTGGAATTTCGTGGAAGATACTCCTTGCATTAGGAATATATTAGAAAACCCAAACATGCATGTGGTTGTTCAGCAGATCCGTATCACGTACGATATCAGTACCCAATCTACATAATGAAAAAAAAAACAAAACAGTTATTAAAGCTGTTGAATAGAAAAATTGTGTCGAAAGGACCTTCACTTGGCCATCCGCGGATAATGTTTCTTTTGTAGAAGGTTCGAAAATACTTCTAAAGGTTCAATTATTTCCACGAAGACTGTTTGGAGGGGTAAATCCATGGGATGAATTTTTTGTGGTACATTTATTTACTTTGATGGTAGTGTCGGGTTATGTTGAAACTTTGTTTGATGAGATTAGAGATTTGTTAATGGTGTTCTGATGCATTCTATATATTGCCATATGTGGCAGTGATACAGATCGACCCACCCAACAATTTTACCTACTCAAACTAATGTCTCGCACATGAAATTGAGTTGAGGTAAATTTGAATTTGAACATTCTAGTACTCAGTGCACGAACTTGTACCGCAAGTTGTGAGAAAGACCGAAAGCCGATAGAGAAAGAGAGAAAGAGTGAGAGAGAGAGAGAGAGAGGGAGAGGTCATCAGTTCAACGAGCGGAAAGTGGCCCACGGTGACGTGGGAATAACAGCAATAAGTAGTTATGGTTGTTATTGTTACCATAGTATCTTACTGTCAGGGTGTACGAATAAACTTGACTGGCTGTGAAGTGGATGCCACCTGTCGCTCGTCAAGTTTAATCATTGCTGTCTAAGAGGAAGTAGGTTCACGTTATAATGAGGATGAACGTAGGGCTTCAGAAATGTTACGTACAATTCTGACATTTCTGCAGAAGCAACTACTGGGTAATGAGTGTATTCAAAATGTAGTTATAGTTGTAATTGATTTGCTATAGTAAATAAAGCCATCAGGAGTCTACATCCAGGGCAAAAGAGGTGAATAAACTTCGAAATCAAACACTTCATCATTAATTATAACTCCAATGCCATCATGTACTAATTACCATGACGTTCTACGATCCAAGGAAAGAAATAAAAAGTGTTTCGTATGTGATTCCACGCTTCATTGTCATAAAATTCATCAAAATCATAAAATATAGGTCCATCATGTCAGGTTTTTTTTTTCAAATTGACGTCAAATAGTCAGAAAAACATGTCATACATTGATTATTTGATCATGAACGTGACGTGGCGAAACCTTTGATCAAAGCCGAAAAGAAATCTTGAACCTCATACTTCGATGTCCCAAGAGCCATGGAACTAACACGCCGGAACTTTTCGAAAGGGCTAGGAAGAAATTCATTAATGTGAAATTTTATAATTTCCGTTGCCTGCCTTTGGAACAATATTGGGGTTTTTTTCTCAAGTGTTCCGCGGGCTTTTAATACTTCTGGGAATTTATTACACATACGCGCGTTGTTAATAAATGTGATCTGCGATAAATATAACATCTTAGCCAGCTTTTCTATCTACTTGGATAAAATATTACCAAACCTGAAGATTTTATAGCAAAATTATTCGAAAGTGGCAGAGTTTTCCGTCTTGAAAAGTCGACGGTACAGGACGGGTTACGACTGTGTAAGTCGTCAGTCGTTCAAGAGCTTATTACGGTACCGGAACATCCCGTTTACTTATCGACCATCAACAACAACTTTTGCGTTTTAAATCAAAGCTCTCAGCCCCAATTACTGATCTTCCGATACACTATAAAATTATATAAAACAGTCAAAGAACTCTCTGAACCTCATTTCCATACCGTTTCTTCTTAATGGTAACGAACCAGTGTCTTCTGCACTCGGTGTTTAATGGAACTAAAGAAAAAATACACATTCTCCCGACCCACGGCTGATCGATCAAATATAAACATTCTCAATATACGCGAACAACAAGGAAACACTTTCTTTCACTTTCTGCCCTCGTTGAATTTTGTTGTCAAAATGGTTTATTTGAACCACCCAATGAATCGAGTCGTTGCTTCAATGTTGACTGAAACCAGCGATTTGAAGCTAACAATTAACTGAAACATTCATTTTGCGGAGATTATGTTACCAAACTCCAACCATGTGTTTATTTCCCAGCTCTGTTAAGCTTACAGAACCTAATTATGATAATACGGGATATTTGTGGCGATAACAAAAAGGATGTATTGAATATAGATAACAATTTCTCGGCCACTGGAGGCCCTTTCAATGGATTTTATTAATGTGTTTAACAGTTGGTGGGATCGATTTTCCTGATTTCCAACGCCTACGGCAGCGTATGGCCGCATCATGGATCGTTGGCTCTGTTACCACCGGCAACAGGTGCGATTCTCAGTGCTGGTCCTTTGGGTGCCACAATCATCCAACCGGTGGCAATTAGTTCGGCGAAGGGTGCGGTCGTTGCAGGCCCAAATTCAGGTGCGACTGTCGTCAAAGGATCTGTTGCCGGTCCAGTTACCATAAAAGCTGGGTCTAGCGCTGCAGTGACCTCTGGGATTGGATCAGCAGCTGCTGCTCATGGGAGTAAGTTTGAGCTCAAACAGCGAATGCCCAACTAGTTTAATGTCACGAGGTCGATGAACCGTCAGGCAGGATTTGGTTGTAGGTCTATCTCAAGGATCAGTGACAGTAGGGAGTCCTTCTGATGGATCAATCACTGTCACTGGGGAATTGGATGGATCCACCTCGACGGCAGTAGTTGGACCTGCAACAGGACCAGTTGTCATTGCCGGACCAGACGCTGTTGAAGCTCCAGCGATCCCAGCGGTTGTTCCTGTCCCCGATGTCGTTGGAATTTCCGAAGCCAACGTCGGAGTAGTTGGTGCCACGGGAGGCCCAGTTCTCGTCAAAGGTACTGATCAGTTTGGCAAATCATTGCAAAGTTCTTTTCCGCAGCTAACTTTCCAAAATTATCCGTGTTGTCACACATTTCAGGAGCCACATCGGGTCCAACAGTGATACACGGTTCTGCAGCAAGTCAAATTATTTCACAAGAGATTCTCGACAACACGATCATTGTGCGTCAACCTAAATTGAAATTGCTTACCGCACCACCAGCCTTTGTGGTCGATGTTGCTGGACCACCAAAAATAGCGATCTCTGGACCATCAACTGTCAACGTTGCAGTTGCTGGACCACGACCTGCGACAACTGTCGTATCCGGACCATCGGGAACTATTTCAACCTCAGGAAGAAAGTAGACTTTCTGACACGTTGTCTGTGCACAAAACATGCAAATAAATCATCTCGATCTGAGTCCACGTTGCCTAAAATAAGTTCTAACCTTGGCATTCTTTCATGCCACCAAAAATGTTGACTCGCGTTTCAAGCAGCCTTCGTAAACTTCACACGGTAATGTCACACATTAATTTCACGGATCTTAATAAGCATCGCATTATGAACCACTTGCCACTCATGCGCTCCGGAATGTAGTTGCACGACAAGGCAAGGCATCGCACCAGTTCGCTTTCAGGACGTGAAATAAACGTGTATATTATATTCTGCTGCTTTAATCAGAACACACGTCATGTTGAACACTAGCTGGTGAAGTGGTGAATTTGACCAGGAATAACGTCAGGTTATAATGCAGTAGGTGAAAATTATCGTTCGTAATTACTTGGATTTCGCATCATTTCATATCGTCATAATGAATTCGTTACATATAACAATTGATTGATACCGAGAAGCACACTTGCTTTATTAATTGTTTAATCAACAATGATACGTTACCCTGCGAATTTCACTGGAAAATCAGAATCTGCTGCAGTCAAGTTACGAGCCATGTTGAAAATTGAGCAATTATTCAAACAAATCAACATTCGATACCATTTCCACCGCCTCATTTATAGGCTGCCGCCACCAATGGTTCATACGTCGACGGCTTATTTTAGCGGAATGCTTTAAATACAATAAAAGTATCGAACGTCGAGGTAGTATTGAAGACAGAAATAGTGAAAAATCAATACGATTCCTAATTCTTATATCGGTCCTATTTATTCAACAAAAGAAAAGTGTCCTTTTTTTTATTTTTTTCTATTTCTTTATAACACTCCGTTCTTTTTGGAGAACAGCTTTGATAAATCTAACAAACAGAATGAGAAAAAGCTTCCATTGTATAATAAAAATGACGAGGCATTTTGTTAGGTCAAATTATGGGTTTACGTATATACGTGTCTATTGCTGAAGTTGAATCGCCGAACACGCGCTAAAGAAGAGATGCCATTAAAGTTTATAGGGTGTGTACAGGAACGGTATAGAATTATAAAAGGAGGGTGAGTTTTATAACGCTAGTCCCGAGATGCTAGTTGACGCTACAAATTCGTGTGGCATTCTTTTTCCCTCTCTCTCTCTCCCTCTCTCGCGCTTTTTGTTTCTCTCTTCGAGGCGTGGAACAAATGGACGGGTGGTTTATCTCGGGCAACTTCCGCCCGGCTGCTGTGGATTTATCTTCGTAATACTCCAACGCCACTCTCGGTGGTTGACTCTACCTAAGGAGAGTGAAAATATCGTGGTCGAGTGCATCTCACTCGGTTCAGTTACACAGTTACAGTAACACGTACTACATGCGTCTATGTATTAGGACCGCGTTAAAATATATACAGAAATAGTCCCACGAGGAGCTGGGACTGGTCCCCAAACTACTGCGACCTCCTCCTCCCCCGCCCCTGCGATCTTTATATTTCTTCCACACACGTTCATTCACCTTCCAATGTATTTATAAGTTTGGCGCTGGAAACAGTTTTAAAGTTTCGCGTAAGAAGGTGAAGCACAGCTATGTACGTTTATGAAATATACAATTCGTGTCCATCGTGTGTTGCTAACGTCTCAAAACTTTTTTCAAGTTTTTACACGGACCAATCTTCGTGACGTATTTCACTTATCAACCACGAAAATTCGTACGTGGGGCCAAGTCTTACAGTTTTGAGAGATATCTCCAGACACTTAGCTTCCAAGCCAATTGATGATGACTGCAAAGTCTGGAAATACTGGACCTGGAAACATTTCGAGAGGAAAAATTGGAGGCATCCAAATTGTCTGTTGTTCTTGTCGCTATAAAATTGTCTTGGTGAGGGTTTCTACGTTTGGGAAACAAGAGACAGCAATATTTCACCAATTTTCTATGATTCCATTCTTACATTGACGTTGAAGATCGAATACGAAACTTTCGTATCAATGGATGTTATTAAAAAAGAAAATTTATTCAATTTATAGTTGCGTGAATAATTATCGACCAGTGGAATCCGATGGCTGTCAAAATACACAGAAGGGAGAGAAAAATGTCTTGATAATATGCGATAATACAGCATTTCTCAGGGAAAAAGGGAAGCCATTAATCATTCTCTCGCGTATCTGTCACCCAGAATGGGTGGATGTCCTGACCGTATGGTTAATCGAAAGGAAACTCATCTCGTTGCCTTCGCTCACTGGCTCGTGCGATATCACCGAGTGCATGTAATCAATTCGACGATTTCCGAGATAAACGATGCATATATATACACAAATATGTCGTGCAAATATATTCATATTTTCAAGACATTACTTATGTGTTTGGAATCAAACATGGAGTCCTGAGGACGTTAGAAGACCTTTTCAGACCCTTCTGTCTATCCATCAAAGTACAAGTCATTATTTTTGCCTCGTTCTATTCAATTGGAATCCAACAGCTCATGGAAATCTCCTAGATTGTTCCATAAAATAATGGGAGAATATGAATTTATTCGAATTTACAATTCAATGAGTTATCAATTATTAACAGATACGTCAATGCCATATTTCAACCAATTAGTGATTCGCAGTAACAGCGAACAGCAAAATAATTTAACAACTCGTGTTATTATAGACGCCAAACTAACGAACACGCCAATTTGGTTTTCTATTCCAATATCTTTTCAGTTCCATTCAGAAATATATACAAAACGAATCTCGTTAGAAATCAAATACTTTCAGTACCTCGACGTCCGGTAACGATGATTGACGTGGTTTCGTAACTATGCTCGTTCCGCATGTTGACACTATGAAAATAATGAAAACTATGAGAAACGACAAGAAATTGGTTGAAATTTTTATCGTACATGATTAGATTCCTTTTCTCTTTTAAAAAATTTTCATTAATTAATTGATCAACCAAAAACTCTGATTGGTCCAGAGATCTTCGGTATCGGAGCTCTTAGTCCTGATGACGCAAACTGTAACGTTTGCGAAACCTCGGCAATACCCTGATAAATAATCCATCCAAAAGCCTCTAATAAGAATTTGGACAGCAACGATGGCCATGAAAGCCTGAAACCGATATTTCATGCGTACTTATCATGGATAAGTTCATGCCAAGTTTAATATGGCAAATAGATATTCTAAAACATGTAGTAATCGTGAGAAACATGTTTATAGATATATCCGATATGGCACGGAGCAAGGTATTGTACTTTACTGAGTAAATGGAGTCAGTAATCGGATGCTTAGACGTAAACCTCGTAATGCACTCTCTATTTTATAGCAACGCACGAGCTTCACTTCCAGGTGAAGTCGAGTGCATGCATAGGAGAGAAATCCGCTGATTTTGATGCTTGTTCTCCGTTAGCGGTTTCACCATGTACATCAAATGTACGTGCGTTTCTAACGACCTCTATCGCGGTTCTGCCAACTCCCTTTAATTTCCCTACGTTCTACGAATTTGTCACTTCAATTTCATCTGCGATTGTTTCATATAGAAATCCAACAATTATCCAGCAAATTGTAATGTTCGAGTGAAATTACGACGAAAAATCGTTAAAAATCAAGATTCAAGCTTGAAGATTCATTTTAATTTCGATTTCGTCGTGACTAAATTTCTGAAGAAAAATGAAATTAGTGGGAATATTCATTTGTGCAAATCTATGGTAAATAAAATGATTTTCTATCATAAAAATTTTTCATGCAAAATGCACATTTCTTCGACCCCGGCTAAAATCAACATTGGCAACTTAAATTGCTAAGCGCTCGTATTTTCTTTTTCTTTATACCTCCGTGACTTTTGACTATAATTTCTCTGACGTCTACGTCCGAGTCTACATTTTCTGTGCCACCCAAGTACTCAGACACACAATGGCGACTTTTTGCTCGTTATTTTTGAGTTACCGCTTTAACGAGATCAGAAAAATATGTGTTTCTGTACGTGTTCTACTGTTCTGCGACTGACAGCAGTGCACTGTCCTGAGATTGAATATATACAGAATACATAGATATATAAAAATATACATAAACACGAATGCTACAGTCCCCCTTAACGTTTACACCCGTGAAAATTGTTGCTAAGTTCACAGCAATTTTATACTTGAATTCGTCGTTGAACTTGAAGAAAACACTAGAGTAAAAACCATGAACAATTTACCCTTTCGAAGCTTCATCCCATCGAATTTTCGTTCGCTCTAAATTTGAATTGAGGAAAAATTTATATCATTCAAAGCAAGAGTTTTTATCCACTGGATCAAAAAATGTCGTAATGGGACACGCAATGTATGAAATAGTTGTGGGTCAACGCCGGATATGATGCACTTTGCTCTGATGCTTTTTGCGGTTGGGCAACCAGGAAAATCCAACTCACTAAACACGAATGCATACTGCGGACCAGTACGATTCATTTTAAACAGATATGTATATATATTTATGGAACAAACATATGACAATATGTATATTATGTTGACATATGTGCACATATGCAAATGGGACATTCCACACAAAATCGGCCCCTGCTAATATTTTCCAATTTTTCTTTTGTTGATATTTCTCTTGATATTCTTGATAAAGCAAAGAGTTTTTAGAAATTTTTATCTCAATAAGTTTATTGAATATTAATTTCGATCAATTTTGACGATCGTTACGTATGGCTGAAGACCACAACATTTTGGCTGGTAAATCTTCACAGGAATAGCGATCTCTTGTTTAAAATTATGAAGAACATCGAACAAGAAGCTGTGACATTTTTTTCTTAGCAGAATTGGCAAAACTGCTGAAATAAAAATAGAAAACTTATTGAATTTTGACAGTTTTTTGAAAAATCTAGTTCTGAATGATTTGTTGAGATTAAAATTTAGAAACAAAACATATCTTGCTTTTGATGTGTCAAAGAAAGGAGAAAAATATTGACAAATTGACAATAACACCAAAATTAAAAACTTGGCCGGATTGGCATGGAAAGTCCCATATAAACGCACGAACCACAGTCTTCCTTTATCCTCTATTTAGCGTTTGTTTTTATTTTTTTCGGCATCTACATTATAACAGCGCGAAACATTAACGCGCCACCACGTCCATTATGGTATTTAAAAAAATATACAACGTTAATTTATTCATGAACAGCAAGGAATAAAAAGCGTCGAAATACAGGGAAAAAAATTAGTTCAAACAAACCAATTGTGTTTAACTTCCATTCTACATTTGTTGGATTTTATTTATAAAAATGCTAACACTTGCCAACAGAGAACTTCATAAATTTCCGTAACTCCATTCACCAATATTTCATTTCCATGATTTTACAAGAAAAAAGCTGATAATTTAGAATGGAAATATTGAACAGGACGAGAAAATACAACGTGATCCCAAACGAACTAAAACTCTCGAGTGCTGCTCAAATTAATCGACTTTTCTAAGAATATTTTGGAAGTCACAAAAAAATGGTATCGGACTTGCTGTCCATCAGAGTGGTTCGTTAAATTTCGTACGAAGACAGGAGTTGTAGGCCAGCGACGATGCACAATTTTCGAACTTCTCTTTGCAGACACAATATTGGTTATTGGCCTTTAGTTCAATCGGTTACGTACGAAGTGGATATCGATTCGATTTGTACCAAATTTACAATGTGCCTGTACCGCGAGAAATATTTTTCGAGGATCCTGTTGAATAGTGCATGATTTGTTTCGACATTGTATACGAATTTAGATTAAACTCCGGGTACACGAATCTTTTTGGTGTTAAATGGATATCGTGAAATGGAAAACGAAGCTACAATTGTTAACGAACACCGAACAATTGAAGAATCAGGTCGAATTTCAAGTTCCAATTGAAACCGAAGTGCTTAGAAAACACGAAGTATATAAAAAATCAGTGTGAAAATTAGACATGGCAAAAGAAAGGAAAGAAAAAAAGTGAAAATGAAAAATCCGTTGGTAGGGCCTGAGAAAAACAGGGCTAATGTCTAAAAACAATTTTCGTGGGTGTCTTGGGTTGAAAATCTGGTCGTTAGTCAGGATTTTTGGTCGATACGAAGGCTGCAAGGAAAGGAAATCACGAGACGCCAAAGAGGATATACAGAGAAGCGGGGATGAAGAAAAAAGTCATGGAGGAAGATGAGAGAAGAGAGCTTGCGAAGTGAACAGGAGAAAAACGTAAATCACGCTTTTCTATCTTTTTCCTTCTCCCTCTCTTTCTAGTCGGAGGCTTGCAAACGTTGAAATTCCTGGTCGCAGATTGCGACTCATGGATTACGCCTAGGCCGTAACTCATGGCATATCATACAGCGACCAGAAAGAAAGAGAGAATCCAATGTTTGGTGGGGGAAAGGGCAAAAAGGAGGGAAAAAACGACGGGGGCAAAGGGTAAGGAAAGAAAAGTAAGGGATGAGAAGGAATGATAAAGGTTGATAGCTGGGAATAAGTGAGAAAGGACGAAAAATAAAGGAAAAGAAGGCATTAAGATATAAGGGTGAAACGACCGAGGAACTCAAAGGACAGATTATTTATGCACACAAACCCACATACACACAAGTACAGCGATGCTTATTGTATAAGACGGTATTCTTATCCAAAAAGAAGTCTACACTTGCATAAAAACGTTATTTATCGTTGAAAACGTGTAGAGCAACACCAACGAATCCTTAAATTCATGATTCAACGTCTAAATTAATGCAGAATTCAACATACAGTCACTTTTTAATGCACTTAATGCTGCAATCATCTTTACACCTTACGGCTGAGTGTTATACACGATTGGGCTCAAGAAAAAGTGAAAATGTGGAGACTGGGAAGGATGAGGTCTGTGTGGTGATATACCAGGATTAAAGGGGATGATTTTCGACCACGAAAGAGTTTTTTTACGTTAGCTGGAGCTGCGAAAGGATTATCCGACGATAAAGTGGAGCTGTAATGCTGGCAACATACCCGCACCTCTTCTGTAGGTCGATTATACACGCTCAGAGGCTTTGTATATTAGGTAACACCAAGTGAGTCAACACTATTTGCACCTTTCCCACATCGCACCATGAAAATACTATTTTTTTAATTTTTTTCACACGAATCGTATATTTTATTGTAGAAATAAATATAAAAAGTATGTTAGTGATGTCCTTAAAAGAGAGGATCAACATAGAAGTGTTTATCCTTTTGTAGTTATTTTATATGTTGTTTGATTATTTACAAATAATTTTGATTCTGATCAATGAAACTTGGAATCAAAGTAAAAAAACTGCTTCAACCTATAGTCAGATGAGTGGAAAAAGTTTATAACTAATGCCACGTATTTCATATTTCAGTATCGAAGAAATAGAAAATCTTTCATTTCACCTTGTAAATAATTCTGGCTCTTACGTTTATCACAATACTTACAATGATAAAAAAAATATAAATGTTTTCTAACAAAAGGTCATAATACAATACTCACTTTATCGTGATATCTTTTATATCGAAACCTATAAAAAAAATCTTTGCTGCTCCAATGTTAATAAAAACTTTTCTTCAGCACCTCGTAAAACCTGTTTTCTTTTTCCGTATCAACATTATCGCTGCCATCGAATAGACTTGCTCATTTCCATCGGAGCAGAAGTTGTGAGACGCTGTAAAACAGATCTTGAAGTAAGCGAAATGGATTCGAAGGTCTTTTAGAATCTTAATAAACGAAAAAAAAAAAACAATTTTTTTTAATAACATTTCTGAAAATAAGTTTGTAACTAATGCTCGATGTCGAAAAAATTCGTTAAAATTTCTGTAATTTTTAATTTTTAATTGAAACAACTAGAAAAATTTGGCAGCTAAAATTACAGTCGTACCTTTTCTCTATCCAAGAGTTAATAGACATGATTGATAGCAACTTTCGAGCTTGGAAAGTTCTTCGCACAAATTAAAACCATTACTAATGGGGACGCCGAAGAAAACGACGGAAATCTATGAACATAATTTGCCCTCGGGACGCCTCGTTGGAGAGTTACTCTAATAGAGGGCAGGCTGGCTACCAAAATTACTGGGGTAGTCTCATGAATCGATTCTGCACGAGAGACTTGAGGCTAAGTTTATGATGAATATCTCCTCGTGAGAACCGCAAGATCAGGAAAACAGACGGAAGTTATACGAAAGTCCGTGTCGTCATTTACTTTCAAATCTCATTTCCGTTTTTACCCCTTTTTTCATGCTCGATAAAACGAAGTTACATTTCGTTCGTGAAATGGAGGACGATTTCGATCAGAGTTCCCAATACTTAATTACTTTCGAAACCTCTAAATTCATAATGACAATGATATTTTTTCAACATTCAATTTGAATGGAGTACTCATTGCCTTTTATTTTTAGAGCATGAAATTTGTTAGAAAAAAAAACTTGAATAAAGACGATAGAGACCTGGATTTTTTGTTAATCAAAAAAATTAATAAAATAATTAATAGAATGATCTTCGCTGAGCATCAAACGTTCGTGCAATAAAGTTCTTTGCCTTTGACTCTTTCGTTATGTCATTTCAAGAATTTTTGCATACGAGCCTCATTCTGTTCATACCAAATTTGTGTCGATATGTTTTTTTTTTTTTTATTGTCTAAATATTTCAAATAATTTAGTATAAATTAATTATAACTGAAGGGTTAAAGAATGTAGAATGATTTTTTTGAAGACGAAAGTACGAAAATGTGTAGGTAAAGGTAAAATCTGGTACAGCTTCGAGACGGGCGTCATCTCACGGCAACTCGAAGAAACTGGTCGACATTGAGATCCGCAAACGGTATTATCGGTGGTGGATAGGGTTCGGGTCTAAACTAAAGATAAAAAGAGATGAAGGAATTGAAAAGAATTATTTACAAAATGAATCGCAAAAAATAGTCGACGATTTTTTTTTTGGACTCGGTACAAAAATTTCATTGAAGTAAAAACGAAATGTAAAAAGAAAAGTCATTATTTGTTAACTTCCTGGGTCCCTGGATTAAAGAAGAAAAAAATGTAGGTTCGTAAAATTTGTGAAAAATCGACATTCAAAACATTGAGCACGGAATATTTCGAAAAAGAAAACATTCCATGGCAATTTTTTTTTGCATAATTCATTAGAACGAAATACTTTTTATTCTCAATTTTGCCACATCGTAAAGATCGAGTTCCATAAAATATTTATTATTTTTGCCAGCAAGTTCAAACAAACTTGTCAGAAAATAGTTGAGAGATTGAAGATTTAAAGTGGAAATTCGAAATTCCATCGCCACTAGGAACTTGATAAGAAATAAGATGAAGTTGCAGAGTCGAATTCATAGCACGGAGTGTATTCATAAATTGACATGTATATAACTCCAGGCCATTCGAGCACTCCGGATCGATTGATTCGTGACCAATATTTGGATCGTGTGAGCCAAACCTCAAACTGACTGCTTCACCATCCAATTCAGCATAACATAATATTTTGGTAGCTAAAACAACACAAACACACAACACACGCGTGGGAAATTTATCGCGATATACATGTGTAAAATGGGATTAAAGTAAAGAGATCATTGTCAACAAAATTTTCATGAGTTTGCGTTGCAAGCAACAATGCGTTGAACCAAACAAGAAACATTTTGAAGGAAATTCATGCAGGGGAAGCGAAATGGAGAGAAATAAGCAAAATAAGAAGAAACTGATACGAGGATCGGACGGAGAGTCAGTGAAAGTTGAATTTTAAATTATAGTCAACTCCATCTCACTGTTTTACTCTCATTTTATCATTTTCTCACACTTTTCAAATATATCCTATGGGTCATGAAACGTTGCTCTCCAAAATGGTTTTCACCGACGATACGCTGTGGCTGCATTTCATCAAATCAACGGAATTGTTCGTTCGGTCAAATTCTCAATTTTCTTCCACACCCCAAAACGATTTTTTTTAGATTAAATGAAACAGAGTAACGCTTTTTATTCGATCAATTTGTGTTGAAAGAATTCTGTTGAAATTTATTGAATTTTTATCAAACTGTTCATCGAAATATTTGATAATATCTCAAGAAGAATTATAGAGAATAACTAAATTATTGAATTAAAAATAATGCAAGGTCAATTTTTTTATGTCTCGTTGAAATAAATTCATAATTGTTAGAGTTTTCTTATTAAAATTTTATGCTCGTATTGATTAAGCCTTTGAGTCCATGTACACAAAAAACAAAGAAAATTATAAACTCCTCTGAGATTATCTTGAAAAAATATGCTTTTCAAATCGCGGCGACCGCGTTATATCGAGACGCGCTTGCGTCTTGGCACCAAGTAGTAAACCTTGTCAATTTAGTCTTAAAACAAATATACACGTCTTTGAGGTAGTTTTTATGCCACACTCAATAAAATAATACAAATCGTCAACAAATAGTGAACAAAAATACATCGGAGAAGACTTTGATCACAGTTTTCATTTTTTTCCTCACACCCAGTCATGTTTCAAATAATGTAGTAAAAACTAGTGAATTACGTTAAAAAAAAAGGAGAAAAAAAAAACGTTGGTTCAATTGACATAAAGTACAACCAAATGTCCATCAGACTTGCAATGTTCTAATCCAAAAGCCATAATCCGAATGTGATACTCGGTGTAGAGTGAAACTTTATGGGCTCAACTGATGAAAATATACGAGTTTCTGTCGAGCGTATCGTGTGGCTCTTTCAGTTCATCCTAAAATACGATTCTAGCAGGGATTTGATATATGCCATTGGTGCATAGAGCTACATATGCAACTTCCACGAGAGTTTTATACCAGCGTCATAACCGAAGGTTATGTGTACTTATGTATCCACTTTATTAAATACGTGATAACCTCGCTCGTGCCAACCGACTAAAAAAAAAAAATATATAAAAAATCCGTAACCCTAGGGTTCGTGTTATAGACTACGAGATAAAACGTCTTACCTCGAAAAATTTTTAGCTCCCAAGTATACCGAGCAATGAGGAAAAAGTATATAACAAGTCACACAACAGTGGAAAGTAATGATCGAGTTATACGTTCGTATAACAACTTTATTACCTACTTACACTACGTTCCTGCTCCTCATTTTCTTCCTACCTGACGTACACACCTGCCGATGTATTGTACACACCACTGACACACTAGTTGCAGACGAAAAACCATTAAAAATAAGATTACCACACGAAAAAAGTGTTTTTTAATGTATCTAATATTGAAGAATGAGGTTTGGTAAAATGGAATCTATATTTTTTTTTTTAATCGACAACTTTGTAAGAATGCAACAAAATAAAAGGAACAAATTTATCCTGAATTATCGAAAATGCATCGTGTTCAAATGGTGTCATGCAAATGTCAAAAGATCGAAGCTTTTCCACTTTGCCAGCCAATTCCAAAGCTCACAACGGTTTGGGAAACGTCGATGGAGAATTATTCGATTAGAGTGTTTGCAGAAATTCTCACAGTTCATGTCTGCTGGAGAGGTCAACGATTACGAGACGACGAGGTCATTGTAGTGGGAAAAGCTCGATGTACAGGGCACCGTATACAAGTGGGTCAAGTGACTAGACCGGATTCCGGAAGCTCGAACGACAATCAGTACTGTTAGGATAGGAAAGCCGGAGGTTGAAAGCGAGACAGCGAGCAGTGGTTGTTGATATTTCATATATGAAAAGGATCTTCAGTCTGTTTTCCCGCGTATTATTGGCGTTGGTCGACACGTGGTGCGCGTGCGCACATTCGAGAGGATGAAGCGAAGCACGTGCTTGAATTTTGTAGGAATCTAGAGGGAGAAGTAAGAGAGGAAGTATCGTGAGTCGCGCGAGGGTAGGATTCGCATCGCGTTCGCGGTACGTACGAACGAAGGGTGGCGCTTCGGTGAGTTTCTCTGTACGAAGAAACCGTGGAGCTTTCAGTCGCGCGCCGGCCGCTGACACGGTTGTATCCCACGTGTGTATTAAATCCCCATTTCGATAAAACCTCCGTCAAAAATCCAAACCGCACCCCACCATCAATCTTTTTCCCTCCCTCGTTCCTCGGTCACTAAAAAACAAAAGCGCGCGCGCCTCTCAGGAGATTTAACCTCAACCAAACGATTTATGTTTATCAACTGTTTTCTTTTCTCTCATTCAGCAGCTTGATTCACTTCAAATTCCTTTCTTATTGAAAAGTTTTCTTACTGTTATTCTTCTTTTCTTTGTTTTTTTTTTACTGTTTTTCCATCAACTTTTTCTGCACTGTTGACACTTTTATCATTCCTCCAACGTAACGTGGTTTCGCGTTTTTTTTTATTCCGAACGTCAAACATCAAACGATCGCCTCAGTAAACTAGAGGCTTCCAGATTACGAGGATAAGGCAACAAACTCGGCTTTCCACTGACGCGAGGCTACAAAATCACTCGGAGAAGGACTTCAAACGGTAAGATTGCTCAACCATATTTGTTTAGTCTTCTACAACGCACGTGCCAAATTGTTTGTTATGCCATTCTCACTGAGATAGCAGGAAAGTGATGACTAACTTTCGAGTGTCATTATGTTGAGCACAAAGTTAAACGATTTTCACTGTTTCCAATTCAATTTATTTTATTTAAAAAATTCAGTTATTCAGAAGAAAAATACATTCATTTGAAATTATCCTAAATTTATCAATACTTTGATAATTCATTACAAAGTGATCGAAAGTGATATTTTAATTAAAGATTCGATAAAAGACGATGGAACGTTCGTTTATTGTGGGGTTTGTTGCAAAGATAAACCTTTTTTTCTCCTAAGACTTCGAATTAAATGAACTGCATGATTGTTGTAATGAATCTTAAGATTTTGTCATGTAAATATTCAATTTTTTTTAAATCTCGTTGCCCAAATTTGAAAATTTTGTGTAAAAGGTACGAACAATTACGAAAATGTGTATTGGATGAATATGCACGCTGTATATATTTTATACACCGCGAGATTTTTATAACCTCTTTAAAAAAAACAGCTATTATGAATTACAAAATTCATCGTGTGCGATTCGCGTAAAAATAACAGGTACATGCGATTCGCTGAACACACGCTGCTCGCCGATTAACAAATCGATCAACAAAACGACGATGCTGATGGTTTCCATATTCGCCATATGTACATCGTGTAAACGTGGGAGGTTTTTTTTCATCTCAATTCAGCTCACCAACTATTATTTCAATATACCATCAAAGTTCCATCAAGCTATTGTGGAAAACAACGTCACTAAAAAAAATGTGACCACTTCGGTTTCATTGTTTTTTTTCGTTTATTTTTTTTATTTTTTACATGAAACAGGGGAATGGATCCATAAAATTTTTTTATCATTTTATACCCGATTGGTCGGACGAAGTGATCACTCAATTTAATTTCATTCAATTAAAATACCCGAAACCTCTTGCAACGAGGTTGTTGTCAACCAAATATTTGTGGACTGAGAGAAAAATTTACAAACGAACAAATATTGCCACAGGTTCAATAAAATTTTTGATTCCTGCATGAAACTGGAATGTAAAGTTATGAAAAAATAAAAATGTACTGGATCTACTTAAAATTAGCCATTTTGAGAAATGCATAAATTACATTGTCCGATGCACTAAAGTGCATCGAACTTTATTTCTTATTTCGTAATAATATATTCGTTCAATTGCTGGAACTAAATTATTATTGCGAACAATTTTAACAACACGTGTCATTAAAAATGATCATTTTCTATGACAAACGTTACGTACGTATGAAAAATGTGTGTTTCGAACTATCTTTAGTTATTCCCAGATTACAGTTTCTCCTGAAATTTTCTCTAATAATTACATGCTCCAGAGCCCCCACCATTATTCTCGACGATTTTTTTTTTCCAATTGAGTTAATCCTCACGAAAGTCCTGCATTAATGTAATCTGGGAGATGAGATAACATAGAGAAAGGCAATCTCCTCGGTCACCCTCCATTTTTTCTCTACTTCTTATTCGTCTTCGTTTTTTTTTTCTTTATTCAACTGTTAGTAGAATTTTTGCTGCAAAAAATTCAATTTTACAGATGGTTCATGCTCATTTTCCTATTCGAGTTCGCTTCATATTTTATCGTGAGCCACATAATCAGAAAGAATTACAAATTTCATCGTTGTTCCAACGCGAAATCTTGACTTTATCTCATGGCTGAATTTTCTTATCTGAATCCATACAGTTTTTATTCTCATTTAATTATTTCAAAAGAGACTTTAACTGCGGAGTTTATTCTATTAAATGTTCAATAAATTATTCATTAATTTTTTATTATTAAATCCCATTACTGCCGAAGTCAAAATTTTACTTATCAAAATAAAAATATGCACACCTCCACGCTATAAATTCTGAACGCGTAGTTTTTGAGTGAGGCTGAAAGATATTGCACAGTTATTATCCCTCGAGAAATATTACGTTGGAGTGATATTGAACGAACTACGTGAGAGTGACTATGAATCAAGTAGGAATATATTTAGGAAAACTTGTCAGGTTTCAGTCAAAAATCACATGAAACAGCTGAACAAAAACAAAATTCTTCACTCCCGATTTCATGCATTCAAACGGATCTATGATTTTTTTTTACATAATCCTACCCATTAAAGTATTAGCTTCGTCGCATTTAAATTCAAAAGTTCACTTTCCTGTTGATGTTTGAAAAATTGGATGTAACTTGCAGAATAATTTAATAATCTTGATTACTAATTTAAATCTAAAAAAACATGAATTTTCGAAAAAGAAAAGTTTGAAAGGAAGTTTTAAGTTCATTTATTTAGACAAACTTCGTCATAGTTTCTTTGAGATTGAGAAAAATAAATAAATAAATGAGTATCGATAAGTGCGTTCACATAATTTTCAAGAATTCTGTAAAAACATCATTTGCCCAGATCTCAATTTGAAAACATGTATATACGAACAACACCTAAAGAGAATCCAAAGAGAAAAAGTCGACTTTTTGTCTTCCAGTTAGTGATTAAGGCGTTATCATAATCTGGACGAATTACCGCTGAATAAAGAGGCATCTGAGGGTATGGAAACCGCTTGGGTATGGCAGAGAAAATCGGAAGAATTCTCCCTTAACGACTAACTCGTTTCCGAGAACGCTGGCAACTGACGTAGATAGATTCAAGAGTCTCCTGACACACAAGAGAGTCATCCTCATCGGTTCTACGCGATTCTTGCCTCGCACACCCTTCAATTCTCGTCGTTTTTTCTCACGCCATTCTGTTATAACAAATGAGGATACTCGGCGCGATTCTTTTGTGATGTATGTAGATTTATGGTAATGCTAATATGGCAGCCATTATTTTACCTTCTATATTGTTTCTAAAGAAGAATGGTCGTCTTTTATAGAATAAAAAATATAAAAAAAGCGTTTCAAGACGATTTTACGATGATTATTATTTTTATCGAATCGAATTATTGTTGTTAGTTGTTTGTTTGCATGACTCTATCCCATGAAAGTGACAGAACCAATTTTTTCTCAGCTCTTATAAACGAAAGAGGCATTCGAAGAGGTTCGACACACGAGAAACTTGAGTTTTCTGATGTATCGAGCATTTTTGGCTCGAGCTTAGCACTTGGATTTACCAAGTTTTTTACTCTTTTATATTTTTACCTTTTTCGAAATACTTTCCACGCATAAGAAGCGTGTCCTAGGAAAGCGATAAACCGGGTGAGAAGTTGGAGCAAACCCCACCTTAAGAACTCGTACTCCGTCAGGTTACACAGTGTCGTAAGAGCCACGAGTAAATCTACAAGAAAAACTTTTTTATATGTATATACAAACACCATATAGATATTTTCCTACCAAACGCCATCTTATATCCACGAACAAGACTCTCGTAAAGAAACTTCGAATTTCTTGGACGTCCATGCATTTAATTTAGCCCGAAGCTTGTTTTCCTCTATAAATATTACAAAAATAAAGTACGTGCTCTGAAATTTCAATAACGACGGTATTGGGAGTATAAATTTCATGGGGTCTCACTGACCGAATAGCCGTTTACTATTAATTTGTAGTAATTAAATATTATTCAAGATCTCGAACCATAAATTAATTAAAAACGTCAATTTCCAAAAAAAAAAACTCATTTTTCAAATGACACCGTCAGAGTTTGAGGCAATCAAAAATGTGAATTAGAGGTTTAATTAAACATTTTGTAAAATACGTTTTTATCGCGGACAGTTCGAGTAGCGGAAATAATGTTATTGTCCAGCTTGTTTGCTGCATCAGTTACCCTTAACGTTTCGAAGATCTTGGTTCCATACATATATATATAAACAACGTGCATTAGACGAGAGAACAGAGCGAGGACGAGAGGAATACACGAAACAAACCGTAGTTGAATGCCCGGACAAATTCCTTCGTATCGCATCGAGCCAATCCATTTACCGTTTGTCTCTCATTCTCTCTGAGTCACAGATGGGGAAAGAAAAAAAAAACGACCTGGAGATAATATTCGAAGTGAAAAAAACACATGAAAAGAAACGACTTTATCCACCTCTTTTTCTTTATATTCACGAGGGATGAACCGCATTTACGATTATTTGTGGTCATGTACTGATGGCCAAACTACGATTCCTACTTTGGCATTACGTCGAGAGTCCAAATAGTCGAACCACATTATCGATCACATTTTTTCTCCGCAAAAAATCACGAAAAAACACTGTATTCTAATTTTTTAGTTTACTTTATACATTTTTTTTTGGTTACACGTTCAATTAACTTATTCAAAATAATATTAAAATAATATATTTAGCCTCCGAACTACGAAGCCAATCCTTGTTTTTCAAATTTATTTATTATTCTATCCATTCTAACCCCTGAGGGCTTGTGAATTTTAGGCACTCTATCTTTTTTTCAACTCTTTTCTTATTAAATATTCGCCCCTCTTTTTCACCGAGACTGCAGCAGATTTTCCAACTGCGTTACATTTGCTCCGGGCAAAGGGAAACTGCCGAAAACCTTGCCATCATATCCGACGACAGTCTTGGTTGGTATTCGAAAAGTCGTGAAGTTTATGCGTAGTATAAATTTCTCGAGAGTCCAACAGTCGCAAATGTAAAAAGCAAAAGAGTTTGGGGGTCGCGGGGGGCGAAAGAAAGAGGGTGAAGAAAATTATATTTCCCAAGTGAATGTTACCGTCTGTTGCGGTAATTCAATATCAAAACCCGAGGTGAATCGTAGTTTTTTATTATTATTATTACATTCGGGATGATTTTTTCCACTTTATGTACATAAAATATATATAAATATCAAAATCTTGAGGAGCGGAAGGCAGGAGGGTGAATAAAACTTATTTTCTCTTTCTTTTACATCTGGAAACTTTATGCACAGCTATTCAAGGCTTTTAATATAAATATGATTAGCCTGGAAGGGCAGTGAGTTTAACGAATAAAAGTTAACTCTACGGGCATAAAACAAAGTACGATATATTTCGAAATATGGAAAGAAATAAAATCATCCAATCCATCATGTGACTCGGTCGTGTATACTAAAATGGCTTTAAATGCATGGCTGGTGGAAGGTACTTCTTTATATTTTTTTATCCTACTTTTTAACGGAGTCAAGTGCTCTGACAAAAACAAGTTATGTTTGGTAGGGGAATGGACGATAAAGCTCGATTTGCAATGACACGAGAATAAAACGTTGTGAAAGTTCGTAGGAAATGTTACCGATATAGAAACAGGGAATAAAAAAAAAAACAAAAAAATCACCGCACCGTCTGGTGTGAAGCTTTTTTTAACCATGTTTTTTCGACCCTTTCCACGGGCCGTCTATTGATCTACATGCATACATGTGCCAGTACCAAAAAGTGCATTAATCAAAAGTAAAAGGAAAAAATAAAAAATAAAAACACGAAACGATTTTACTGAGTTATTGATCTCTCCTATTGAACTCGCTTTATTGAATTCAATTGCGATATCGTTTTTTCAATAAATTCCACCCAATAGAGACTCCGGAGATTAAGCGATTACGTGACGAAATTTCTTCGCTGGTCTTATGTGAGCAATGGAAAAAAAAGGAGAAATATATTTATTTGAATTACTATCGTTTCGAGGGGAATAAATGCTCGTTACTCTGAGAAGATTCCTAAAAAAATATTGAATAAAAGGAAACAATTCCTTTTCCTCGACTTTTGACAGAACTTTAGTCAAAGATTTCTTCGATGAAACGTAGCACTTTTATTTAGCAAAAATAAGCAAAGATCGTTAGCATGTTTCTCTTCTTTAGAAATCCTTTAATTACTGATGAAGCACTCTGTTAATTTTCAACATTTCGCATGGCTCAATGTACTACCATTTGCATTTACGAGTATTCAAAGCTTCATGCGATACACGTTGCACTAAAGTGCACTCGGCTGGAGTCTGAAAAATCTGATATTAAACGTCAGAGACAGTTTCGGATAACAGATTAAGGATTACAAGCAGAGTAGATTAAGCAGATGATACAATAGACTCTACTCAGGACGCTGGAGATACAAAAACGAGGCGAAAATATATTGATCTTTAGGAAACAACAATGAAAGAAAGTTAAAATGCAATCCAAGATAATTTTTTGTTCGAATATATACAAACGATATTAACGAAGACCAACAATATTTGCTCTCGCGATTGACAATCATAAAGTTAATGAATCTATTTGGGAAAATTGTTATCAATTATTGAATTCTCATTACATTGACAATGTTTTTTGTTCATTTTTCTTGTTGTTTGTGATTTCAGTTGGAATTTTAAAACATTATGAATCGTTCGGAGTCCTGAATGGAAGAACCGGCTGTAAGAGGAGCACGACACAGAACAAAGTGAAAACGTCGATTTTCGCGCGTGTGCGACTACGTGCGCGTGCAAGTGTGTGTGCGTGTGTGTTCGCTGGAAGGGTGGAGTGCCTCGAGGGTGGGTCTTCGAAATGAGCTATGAAGAGCGTCCTGGGCTGCCTGCTCGCCTCTGTCTTGATTTTCCAACTTCATTGGTCGAATTTTTATGCCACAGCTCTACCGCCTGTCGTCAAAATAGGTAAATAAACATCCGTTTCTCGATACATTAATGTTTTGTTTATATTATTATGAATAATATTGTTGTTTCATTTTGTCTCATTGAGATTCCTGCTTTTGTTTCGTCGCTTCAGTTTTATCACAGTTTATTATTATTCCTGGGCCGTTCTCTGTTCATCCGTCCCTTCCACTAGCCCCGGTGACAAGATTTGCGTCAATCATTTTGTCAATGATTGCGTGACCACCGGCTTGATTGGGTGCGGTTGGATTTTTTTTTATCTACGTTGCAATTACCGTGTCCGTTGTGCATTTGTGCAATCAGAAATTTATTTTGATCAATTGACGACCAGTCACACCTTCGAATTTCACTCAATATTGTTATTATGTTAATTGACTTGTAGAAATGACATTTATGACTTGGAGAAATTGACATTTATTTGATTTCATCTCCATTGAACTCAAATCCGTATAAGTAAAAATATTAATGGGTGTCTGAAAGTTTAATAATATTTACAAAACGGCTGAAGCGATTTTAAAGAATTTTTCACAGGCCCATTATTTCTGGTCGGAGCTCTCCTTTTTTGTTGTTTCCCTCGAATGATTGT
Organism: Campoletis sonorensis; assembly: GCA_013761285.1. Classification (NCBI taxonomy): domain Eukaryota; kingdom Metazoa; phylum Arthropoda; class Insecta; order Hymenoptera; family Ichneumonidae; genus Campoletis; species Campoletis sonorensis. Next base: position 3,744,884 of record JACEOJ010000085.1, read on the forward strand.
GCCTTTACCATCATTTTCAGGTACCCTTTCGGGATTCTAACAAAAATTGAATGAAAAACCGATCTTTTTGGAAAATTCTCTAAAAAGCTGATCGAGAAACGAATAAAACGTTCGTTTGTCGATCCAGATTAATTTTCCGAACCATAGAAAATGATTTTTCATATGTTTTACTAAAACGTAGTTCCGCTTTGATTGATCAGAATATCCAGAAGGATTTTTATTTGTGTATTCATTGATGGCCTGTTTACTCTTAGTGCGAAAAATATTTTTCCATTGCTCCAATCTCTATTTTTGGAGTAAAGAATAAATTTCGATTTACTTTCCGCCCTCCAGGCGGGTACTTATCGTGAATGGCGGTCTTTGTAACCTTAACAAGTGCGTTGTTTTTTTTTCATTCTCGTGCTTTGCGATTATCCGGGTAAAATGAAGGATGGAAAGTTTTGTTAAGATATGGTGAATGGTAGAGAAGAATAGCCGAAGTTGCGTTGCTTTCTTGGTCTTTTATTTGCAATGTACAAAATCCCTCTTCCGTAGCGAATGTCGGTGGCAATGATGCTTTCACGAAAACAAGACTTTTAACTCTTCGTAGATTGTATTGCCCGAAACCGTGAAGACGGAACGTGCTTTGTGCTCGAGAGTAGAAGAGCATCGACCTCCGCATGTGAATTTACGTTTGTACGGTCGCACGAAGCTTTTTCCATTTGGTTTGTGACGATCAGTAAACGACACAAGTCCCACCCTAGCTGCACAGTTAACCACTTGTCCAAGAATTCGTATTTTCCTCCCAAACGTCGAACCAGATAAAAGAAAGAAATAGGCCCGTCAGCATAATGGGTTGACGCTCGGACAATGGACAGTATTTCTAAAAACCTTACGTTGCATGTCGCCCCGTAGTTGTATCGTTTGCACTTTGTTTTATTCACTTTTTCCTTGATGTCTTTTTCCGGCTAGCTGAACAACCTCGTTCATTGCCAAATTGACCGATCCAAACATCCCGCAAGAAAAGCTTTTGTCCTTTTGTGTACAGCATGTAAAACAATGATGCGCATGCCTTTTGTACTTCAAGCACCTTCACGTACACTTCCGTTTTGGCACGACAAATGGCCCTTCATTTCCGACAGAGCTTTTTCTTCCTGTCACAGTATAACCACGAGTCTATATACGTTACGATAATGTTAACCTCTCTTCCGTCTTCTTCCTTCAGCGAGAAAGAGATCAAAAAATGACTGTAATCATCGAATGTTAATTTCTTTTTAAAAGTTTCAGAGTTGCGTTCAATTCAAGACTAAAAAGAAATGCTTCTTCGGCTGATCTCGAGCGAGCTCCTAGTTTTTGATGAGACACTAACTAAGTAGTGAATTCTTACGGACTATAGGCTTTCCCAGTTATCATCATCAACTGTACACAAGTTACGATCCGACCCTTCAGCGACCCTCAAGTTTCCAAGTGTCCTTTAAGCGGATAAAAATTTCTACTTTCGAGACTTTATTATCCTCAATCTCTTTACATACGCTTTAGCCAATTTCAAGGATCATATTCAAAAATCATATACTTTGACGTTTTATCCGTTGACTTGAAATGAGCTCAGTTTGCCACTTCAGACTATTTCAGGAGTGCTTCAAAAGTGACTCAAAACTGAATTGGGGTGAAGGTGGACCTTTAACACGGCGTGGATGTTGTTATCCGCATGTGTTGAGCGATATAAAATTAAAAAATGAAAAGGTTTGTTTATTTGGAAATGGCAAGTTTTTTGACGACAACTAAATTGATAGAAGTTATACAACTTGGTACATAATACGTGTAGGAATAGGTTTTTTTTCACCATTGATAGAGTAGAAAAGAAAAAAGTTAATCTTCCGCTCAAAACTTAAATAAGAAAACTAATTTAGTATCTCTGGCGAGTGGATGGTATTGAATCTTAAGATAATGGCTTTTCACGACTCAACGATTACGATCGCACGAGCAAAGGAATAAGAGAGAAAGAGAGAGAGAGAGAGAGAGAGAGAGAGAGAGAGAGAGAGAGAGAGAAAAAAAAAAAAAAAAAAAGAGAGAGAGAGAGAGAGAGAGAGAGAGAGAGAGAGAGAGAGAGAGAGAGAGAGAGAGAGAGAGAGAGAGAGAGAGACAGAAAGTCTGTGTAACGAAGCAAAAATGAAAAAAATGAGAAAAAAGCACCCCAAAGTAAAGTCGAGAGCTAGGAAATACCGGATACTTGCTTTCAGCTTAATCGCCCGTGTCCATTTTCCGTTATAAATCGCGATCGGTGTTCTTTTCATTTATAGATATTTTTTTTAATTGCTTTTTTCGATGGTCGGTAAATCGGGCGATAAAAAATTGAACGTGGTACATGAAGGGTTTCGCAAGTAAATTCCGCTGCAAAGTTCACCACAGAAAATTATTTCGATACTCAAGAAAACGTGGAACTAGTGGGTGGAATGAATTTATTGCTAAGCATGATTTTGAATTTGTTTACTATATATTTGCAGATAACATTTTACTCTGGAAAGTACGTGTTTGAGATTTTTGAACTAAAAATTGGTCGCCCATAGGTCCAAACACCTAAGGAATTCTTGACGTAATTAATTTCAAAAAAACAATCAACAAAGCTCTCCATTTTATTTTCTTCCAAAGACTGTTTTGTTCGTACGTGAAAAATAAAGTCGAAGAATGTGCGACAAAATAGCGAAGAGAGTAACGAGAAAGTTGCTCTCTTTCACGTTTTTTTTTTCTTTTTGTTCACTATCCACTGTCTCGTCTGACGAACCAGGAAGTTACGTCGTTCTTCGGTACGATGAAAACTTTGTCCTGGTTCTCGTACACACTCACACTCTCTATTATTTCTTTTCCTTATGCCCCTATAGACTGTCGTTGAGTTTTACGCTATTCAACCCCCCGCCTTTGCTCCCTCCCGCCCCCTCGAGTCTCACCATATCTAACCAGGCGAGGAATCCTCCCCTCCGAGTAACTTGATAAAATGAGACAGAAAATCACGATACACTGTACTGACACGTGATTTCCTATACGTTGTCGTTGTACCTCAAAATTTCTGAGAGTGCAAAATGAAGAAAAATCGTAGTAACAACTTTCCCAAATTATTAAAAACACCAAAAACTATAAATTGTTATTGTTTTACGTGCTGTTGAACAATGAAGCAGAAAATAATAATCATTCATCCTTTTTCTTGAAAATTATCATATTCCTAAAAGCATTAAAATTTTTCTTTGTATATTTTTGAACTTTTTTCAATTATTTACTTCCATTCTTGAAATTTATTTTGCTTTTCTTATCGCTTGTTCACCAGTAGAGGTAAAACACACACAACCAACATTTACTCTTACGCATAAGATTCCTGGCACTGCAAAAGCTTCACGCTCCATTCTCGGCAGGATAAATGTACTTGCACCGTTGTGCAAAAGCTGTGCTGAGAGAAAGAAAAGAATGACCTGCGATGCCCGAGCTGCTGGTTGAGTCAAGAAATACCCTCGTAGAACGAAAAAAAAAAAATGAGTGAAGACCATAACTATGTGTTGCCTACTCTGTGTCCTGGTGAAATGAGAACACAGAATGGTCGGTGTTTCGACTGTGAGACGCCATACTTTTTTTCTAAACTGCACCTTTACTCTCTATTTCTAATGGTGGACATTCAATATCTCAGACAATTTTTCGTGGGATGAATTTCCTCCATCGAGTCGAGCCAGAATGTCAATTTATCTGGGCGACCATTTTTAAATTAAATGTCACATTCGGTCTTTCTTTCAACAATTTTTCATTGAAAAAAACACAAAGTTTTGAAGTTTATTAAAAAAAACTTCCATAGACCTCCGAGAAATGTCTAGAAGAATCATGCGTCAAAATTTGTCAAGAGTAGCCTGAAAACTGTTCGTTGGAAATGGTCCATCGTTATGGAAATCGATCTCGCGAGAAAAACGCGTTCGACGTTTGAAGAGGGCCTGAACAGATGGTCAAATCCTTTTTTTTTCATCGAAGGATGTAACAAGAAGATTTTGGATTTGGTAAATTTCACACTGAGGAGATGTTTTCAATTAAAGAATTTTGTTTTTGCTATCCACGAAACTTAGAATTATTTGAAAGTTATTATTGAAGCCTTGGCTCTAATGAGATACATGTAGTTTTATCAGAGGGACACATAAATTGATGTCTCAATTTTTCGACTTTGCTTTTTTGAAGTTTTCTCTTTTATATTCATCCGAAATGTCTTATACTATCGCAACTGCAACTTTGCAGCCATCGAGTTTCGAATGCGCGGCCAAAGCTCCGTGAAATCCGATTCCTTTTTTTTCGTGCCAGATAGAAACAGGAAAATGCTTTTAATAACTCTGAGACTACGGTGGGAAAGGCAAGAGTATACTCTTTCGTACCCTTTGGCTGCATAGTTTTCCATCGACTCTTCAACTGTACGAGATATTCGATTTTTCCAGTTTCAGTAAAGAAACATTCGAGGGACTTTGGTTTTTGGATTGTCGTCAGCTATTCCACGAGTTCAAGAAATTAAAATTGAATTTCGATCGATTATTTTTTTTCCACTAGAATAAAACGAAATATTGATCGTTGTCCTGATTTTTTGACGACACCGAACCACTTGTCTTCACGTATTCAAACCTCTAGCATTCGTTGCAACGGTCATTCTTCTGACCCCATAAAACTCTAGATAAATCTTTGACATTTGTCCACCAGCTTCATGACAGTCCAGTGTTTGATGAGTCACTGACAACGATCGACAGTGCTGTTAGCTTAAGAAAAACGACAAGTCTGATATGAGGCTTGATCTGCAGGAAGATCGATTGATCTAATAAAACGAACTCTGGTGTAAGTACAATCTTTAATGTGTCAATAGACCTAAGATCGAATTATTTGTTTGTTGAAGGAGGGGATATTAGTCGATCGATATTATCAAAATAATCATCGAAAGAAATGAAAAGATTTTTTATTCAACAGACAGTATGGAGAATAAAAATGAAATTGAGTTCGAAGACATCATTTTTATTCGTAGTTTATTGATACGAACCACTGATTTTTCATGCTCCAAGATTCTCGATTTTTCTCATTTTCTTTTCCTATCAATAAAGCTTTGTCTCATATTCAGCCTAAGTCAGGATCCTCCAACTACACCCGATACGTTCTCCCTCCTTATAAGTATATTGACTCATGTGTCTGGTTCTCTGTTACGATAAACCTCTTATAACAGTTCATCCCATTGTAAACACGCGATACCCTTCGTCCGAACATCTAATAATTGCGTAAATGCTTTGGGAAGCTCCGATCGTCGAAAATACGTCTTCAATATTATGGACTTCAAGTGACCCATGAATATCTCCAATAATCCAACGGAATCAGTCGAGGAACCGAAAAAAAAATCAACCTCGAAAACCATCGATTCTCGCATCATAAATCAAAAAATTCCCATGGGAGACGTTCATGTTGTCAATTAAATCAATGAAAGAAAACGTTGCTAAATTTAATTTACTTTACTGAGGAAAATAATTGAGAAAATGTGAGGAAAACTGATAAAAATTGACGAAATTATTGTGACGAAAGTCAATCAACAGTCGCGTGACAAAATAAACGATCATTAAAAGAATTTGATCGCTGTCAACAAACAGCCAGCAGCATTTTTCGTATTTGCACTACATGCAATATTTTTTATTCGTATAATTTACACACGAGCCTGACCACTGACCTTCAAATTGAGCTCCGTGTTCATCAATTTAAAAACTTTGAATTCATGAACGAAATAACACGTGTTGGAGTTTGCTATCCTCAAATGCATTGTGCAAAGTTTGGGCTAGTGAAATTCTCGAGTGTCGAGTCTCAAAACCTCAGTTGCAAGCAGAGCTTTGTATTCTTGGGTCTCATGGAAACCCACAGCATCACCTTGACATATATATACAATATATACAGACATTTATACATAACATAATATATATCGACATCTATGTGTAATATATATAGATTATCCCTTCCCCTAAGGAGTACACAGTACCCGAAATACCACAGAATTGTTCCATATTCCTTGAGCGAGGCAAGGAAATTCTTGAGCATTCGCTACAACGCCTCACAACCCATTGCCCTTAAATGTTATCTGAGCGACTCTCGACTCTACGTTTTCGCACCGTCGTGGATGTGGATAGAGACACAATCATGAAAGAGAGAGAGAGAGAGAGAGAGAGAGAAAGAGAGAGAAAGAGAGATAAAGATAGTCCAAGGTCCTTGGACGATCAGGATACGAGATATCTTAAGGAGGAACTTTAACGTAATGCGGAAAGGCTCCATCCTGTCTGCTGGTTGCTCTGTACCGTTTCTACTCTTCGCGAAGGTAAAGCCCCACTTCAAGAAATATCTTGTTGTTCAAAGACGCTGTAAAGGAATTCAAAGAGTTCGAAGTAACGATATGAAATGTGCTTAAAGATGTAAAAGCAGGCTGAAGTAGTCGAGGAAGTAGTTTCCATCGGAACTTCTGAAAAAAAGTTATGTAAACAAACAGCTTGATATCATGTGAAAATAGAATCATTATGATTTTTACAGAAGTAGACGAAGGGATTGGTTAATTCGACATCTTTTTTTTGCCTCTTTTCTCACAATTTGGATTCTCTTTCTCAGGGTTGCTCTCTGTGCTCGTAAGAAATTTGTTGTACACGCCCATACTCATTTTAAGTTTTCATGAAATATCTTTGCACGTTTCTCCTTCTACTTAGTCAATCTTTAACGCAAGGTCCCGTGGACTACCCTCCTGCCAAGTCTCAAATTTCATCAGTGAAACCTCTCATCCTTAATATTCAACATTCGACGGATGTGCTCCGCTCAATCTTCCAGCTGACAATGAGGAATCAGCACCCTCGACTAAAAGTGTCAGTTCGCAAGATTAGTTTTTAAAATGATTTTCCCAACCGGGTTCGTCTGAATGACCAGCATCTTATCATCATCATCAAAATTGCTTTGAACCCACTCCATGAAAATTCGTTTTAAGATCATTTGCATCGAAACATCGTAGAAAATGTATAAATCACCTACCAAAGAGTTTAGATCGACAGAAAGCACTGAAAAATATTGCGAAAAAATGCTTGATCTGAAATCATTAAAAAATATGTCTAATTTCCATCGCGTTGACGAGGACCAGAGAAAATCGTACACTCGCATGAATTCATGTCTATGTGACAAGTTCTCTTGGAAGTTTCTTAACTCGTCCAAGGTGAGGAGAGTAGGATTTGTAGTAGGGGTTCGATAGAAATGAGAATCTGAATCATCGAACTTCTTGATAGAAAGCACGAGACTTTCAATCACCATTGAAAATAACAAAGGGAATCTTTAGCTCAATCGTTAATGTCTGTCGTTCTGACATTCCTAAAGAGCTTCATCGGAGCAAACACGATGAAGTAAAATGCAAATCCGACTTTATCCCACTACTTTTTTTTTTGTTTTTCAAGTAAACCGGAATTGATTTTAAAATATCAGAGAATTGTGATCTTATTCACTAGTTAATTACTGACAAGCTGTCGATTTTCAGGGTGAATGAACATATTTTGAAAAGTTATGTAAGAGATCGAAATTTTTGGATTACTTTTTTCGCCCCGTGGCGTTATTTTTATTACTCTGGAAGTTCAACCTACTTCCAGGTTCCCTCCTTCACGTTATTACATCCTATCGACTATACACATCGAAAACCAGACTAGACTTATAAATACATTGGTGGTTATGGGCGAGAAAAAAAGGGAGCCATCGAATTTCTCGTCCGGAGCCATCGAAGCTCATAATTCAACCCTCGGCGGAGTATAACATCGACAATTTTCGGTTGCTTTGGGCCAGGGGTGATTCCTCGTAAAAGATGCCTCTTCCCTCACTATCTTTTTCACTGGCCTTCCCTGCGACGTTTATATCGACGAATTTTTTCTTGTGTTTTCTGTATTTTCTTTATTTTCCTTCCTTTTTCTCTTACTCTTTTGAGATTTTGTCCTTCCGCACTGCCCTTGTTATCCCCCGAGGGCCCTGTGCCTTCCCAATGACCCCTACGACACGGCTGACTAAACACAACCCTCAGGACACAACCTTCAAGACCCTTTCATATTCACTACGATGTCCGATTTCCACCTTGCTCTCGTTTCTTTTTTATTCGCTTCCCTGAGTACAGAATTCGAAAAAATCTGATAACGCTTCTGTGTTAACGCCCAAGAGGGCGACAACTCTCATTTAAATGACTGACGCGTAGCTCGCTGTTCTTAGGGGAGACGTCGAAAAATATAAAAGTTAAATTTTCTTCGCGTTAGACTTTACCTTCTTTAAATCTAAATCTATTTTATTTATTATAATATTTCGATTTAAAGACAACGATTTTTTTCATTTTATATTCCCAGACCAATTCCATTCCAACAAAGATTGTTGCGTGGTCGGTGCCCAAGTCGAGCGATCCCTAAAATACAGCAGCCCTTTCCGGGGTCAATGCTTAGTTGGGGGACCGCTCAGTCATGAACCAACTTGCGTATCAATCGCTGAGTGGGTGGCGGTTTTTCTAAGTTTCCGATAGAGCTTTGATTAAAATAAAAATGACTAAACGAGATGGAGTCATGAAAACACGGAAAAATGTACGTAGGAATAAAATACGTCGAAAAATAAAATGAAAATCAATCTTTAGCTCTTTTTCAAGTAATTAATTCACGCTCCACTGTTTTTATTTTTTATCGACTTTCAATACAAAGTCTAGTGACAGGCAAGACTTTTATTTGTTGGTAAACTCTACGAGTGTCCACACGAGCGATCTCGTAAGTTTATCGCTGGCTGGATAATTTCTGTCCTACTATTCATTGCACGTACATATACGTTTACCAATAGATACAGTACACTCAATAATGCGGTGAAAAGGAAAAAGAAAAAAAAATGAAAGAAGGATGCTGGCGCCGAAAGAAAAGGCTTGTAAATATGTATACACATATATATCGACCATTGTCGACTTCATTTGTCGTCAGGAAAGAAACTTCGATAACTGGCCAAACGCTCGAAACAATTGCCATAAACGTGGTAAGCTTTAGAGAGAAAGAAGTCTCCACCTCGGTTCGAGATTTCACGTTCTATCTTCCCTTATTTTATCTGATTCTTTTTTTCCCTTTGACCCTATCTTCGTCTCGTACATTCCTCATCTTTTACGGTCATTCTTTTGTCACCACAAAGAATGATTGGTAACTTATATTTGGTCACAAGTAACCACGACTCTTCTGAATTCAGTCTTCGTACGTTTGAACATCAAGGAAAATACCGAATACAAATGAGAAAATGTTTCCTCTTTGCAGTCCTTCGCAAACTTACCATCGGCAATGTCTACGTTTCGGATTTCTTCTACATGCTCAATATATAGATATATATTATTTGTTGTTCCCACGACATTCGTATACAAATTAATTCTGGACCGCCAAGAACTTTGAAAACTTTTGGCCATCTCAGCTTCTGCAAATCTTAATGCAATAACAACTATAATTTCGTTAATTTGCATTAATATATTTTCAATTTTTTTTACTCAATCCCAAAAGTTTGGAAAATTCATTTCAAATAATTTAATATCTTGGAATCACTTTTCACTAATAACGCCACCGTCTTTTTACCCAAACATTTAAAAAAAGTTTCAAAAATCATCCCAATACTAAGATTCCAAAATTTCTTCAAATTTATTGCTTTTTTTTTTGGTAATTATTGTCGAACTTTCGTTACATCTCCATAATCACCAAGATAACAATCTTAATGAATTTATTTTTCGCGAAATAAAAGTCGAAGAAAGAATAACGTGTTCGAATTTTTACGATCTAACTTTTACGTTCCATATTCTTGCTGGTGCTTCGAATGCGAAACGGAATATCGTCCAATTAAATTCGACAGTATACGTTGCCAAAATGTGAAAAGTTACTTTTATTCTTTTCAGAATGAGAGTGCTCTTTCTCTCAATGAAACACTCTTGTATTTTGCTGCTTTTTCATGACTCGAGATTTATCAAATATTTTTGCTGATAACGTTGCGTCCGAGAGGTATGTTTACATCGTCTCGATAGGATTTTTTTTCGTTCGCAAATTGCTGAGAAACGTTTTGTTTTTTCAATGTCGTTGAGAACGTAATTTTAATCCGAATTTAATTGCTTCGTTTAGAATGTATTCAAATAAAGTACATTTTTTCTCAAAGCTTCGGAAAACTAGCCATTTTTTTAGTACACTTTCTGGTTGGATTGTGAACGTGTTCGCCTACGAATAGAGCTTTGCATGGCCGTACGGAATACTGTGTACGCGAAGGTGCGCAGTAATGACAGAGCTATAGACGAGAGGGCCCATAATGCGATTATACTCGAGGGCTTCAGCCAACTACCTTTCTGGACCTAACGGATTTCAACGATTCTTGTCTGGTGTGGCCAGCGGCTGATCATTTGACTGAGTTTTACTCGTAGCGCGATGCGTAAAACGCAGAAAACAAATGACGAGTAAAAATTCAACCTGAGAACCTTAATAATAAGAATGAAAATGAAATATTTACAAAAATTTACAAAATATTTGCAAAATGTCGAAAAAAAGATGTTAAAATGCACGTTCACGTTCAATGACTCACAATTATCCCCTCGTAAAATAAATTTATAAGTTTTTTCTTCGGGAATTCTGCTTTCCCCGGGAGTTACCAGATCGTAATAAATATTTATTCTCAATAAATAACGATATATCTTCCATTATTCAATAAATTTTTCCACTTCCGCTACAACCAGCCCCATTAATTCTCCTCTGATTTGTACTAGTGTACGAAAAAGAGCACCCAAATACCTTATCACCTACGTCGAAATCACTATGACTGATATACTGGCCACTCGATCATCGAGATCCCGCGAGAGTACTACGAGAAACGAGGAAAAACTTTCACAAAATTTCTCCGGCGATAGGAGGAAGGTAAATATTTTTCAGGAAATAAGCGTATACCGCGTGGAAATCGAGCAAGTCGAATGAAATTACCTGCTTTTGAACTTTCACTTTTTTGTATTTTTTTGTTTTTTTTTTTCTGTTTCAGTAAAATTCTTACAGACCGGCTCGTAATAGTATTAAAAAAAAAACTGAATAATCGTGGTCCACCAATTTGGTAAAATAAACAAAAATAGTTTGACTGTTATTAAGTTATGGCTTTAAATTTTCATCGATGCAAAATCCACAATTATTTGTTTTTAAAGATTTAACACAAGTTGAACTCTTCGGAAACTCTTAACCAATTCAATTTATAATCAATTGTTTTGATTGTATTTTGAGTGGCTTTCAGCCTCGAAAAATATGGACCTCCCTGAATGAAGTTATGAAATAAATTCTAATCGAGCGGAAGCCTTGTCTCGTTTTGCTCCCACGAAATTCAACTTCGCTAAACAACGACTAAATTTAGGTCCACTCAACTTTCCGTGACAATGTATCTGTCAAAATAATCTACAAACGAATCTGAAACCCATAAATATGATATGAATTTGAGTCCAAAAAGTAGACACAGGAGATTCGAGCGGTTTACGGAGACGTGGAGCTCCATCACAATTATGTTTTCAACGTGAAATTCCATTCGCGTCAAACGTAGGATAGGAAAATGCCAGTGGATGGTGTCACCGAGCATTGATGTAGGTTTCCAAAGGCCATTGGACAGAGGATTGGAAGCTTGCCAGGGTTTCTCTGGACCAAAAAGCAGACAGAGAGAACACAGCCAAAGCACCTTGTTCTCAATGAGAGAGAAACAGCCTCTCCGAAGCAACCACATGGTTGATCCTTGAACGGGATGGTTTCTCGAACTGGTTCGTAGCCTCGTATATATAGAAAGAGACAGCGAAAGAGAGAGAGAGAGAGAGAGAGAGAGAGAGAGAGAGAGAGAGAGAGA